>SJOL01008180.1:354911-463580 GCA_004794785.1 Opisthorchis felineus | reverse complement strand
CACGTTCACTTTCAAAACGATGAGTACGCATATTTTATGTTATAGCTTCGCTCCGCTTTCCAGCAGACGAGTAATTTATGACTAAAGTTTCCGAAACGTCGATCACACGATCAGTGTGGCCTCATCAAGGCTTGCTTCCGGCTTCCATCTAGGGCAGTTTTTTGTTCCCAACCCTGGCACTCGGTGCATCAGTTAGGTAACGTGTACAACACAATACATTTAGGGGATTAGGTGGACAGGATATTCGGTCCGTTTAGTCTGCGAGTTTGTTTTGTCCCTAAGTGTATAAACGCAGGCCAGCCCGAAACCGACACGATGATGAGCTAGGAACCTAAATATGAAACACCAATCCAGGGACCAGTTGCATAATCGAAACTGCTGTACTGGAGACTGATTTCAATCAGGTATTCATCAGAAAACTTCTTCTCTGAGAACCTGAGTTATTCTTATTTTTGAGAACAGATTGCAGTAGAATGTGGATCTGGTGTGAGACGACCTTGAACTCTTGCAGACTACAGTATTAGCTGACCTTTTTGTCCTAAAGTATGTTGTGAGAGAGATGAGACTACCGAGGACAAATCTCGCCGTTTCTTTTTTATCATCCACATCCACCGATTTTCAAACTATTCGACCTCCTGGTAATATGAGGAGGTTCTGGAGTTCTTCAAATGTGATTTTGTCAGCTCAGTGAAACCACTCGATAACGAAACGCTGAGAAGCGCTATCCAGTTGTTTTATTCTCATTGGAAATAATCATTAGTACGCATCTCACGAGTTTCCAGGGGGAATCGAACCGTAGTCATTCGTGTTCGTTCTGCATTATCTCAGCTAACATCAGGCGATGGCGAAAACCGAAAATTCATTACGAGCTCAAGTAAATAGCGAAAAGACAATGTCATCCGACGAAGATTAAACCCGCCACATATCGCAACGTTTGGACGACGCCGGTTGAAAACTCACTAGGCAGATGGAAGGTCACGTGTTCGAGCCCCTTTAAAGAAGAACGTTCGTCATTTTGTTTGCATCATATGTACTTACGTTCCCATTCAAGATACCACAAATCTTCGTTTCCAAAAAACCAAAACTGCAATAATCAACCTCACCTAAAGGTGCATTTATCACACACAACTATTATGTGATGGAAAACTGTCATCAATGTTGAGTTAGCTCCTCGAGTCATTCGTATTCAAAAATGCTTGGGGATCTACGTTAAAGTTGACAACGCAACCTGTAAAACCAGCACAAACATTTTGCTATCTGTGTCAAGTTACACACAAATGTTGTGAGATTAGTCAACGCATACCAAACTGAGGAAATACACCAGTGGAATCTAGTGAGCGAATGATGATGGCGGTTTCCGTGAGAGGAGCTACGTTTTTTGGAGCGAAGCTCTACATACGTTTTGTCATTATTGGGGTAGGTGCTCCATGGAGAGGATGGTACTGTGGTAGAATGATGCATAAATTAGGGGTCATTTGTCATCCTATTCAAAACGCCCCAACCGGCCTCATGTCTCTCATTACACTCCAAAAGTTTGCCTTAGGTCGGTTTTCAACCTTGCCAGCGCGAACGTTCGGTAGAAACTGTTTTCAAGATTTAAAGGAGAACAGTAATACAATTTACCTTCAGTGAACTGCATTCATGCCTTATCCTCTGGTTCCTATACGTAATGTCTTACAAAAGCCAACATTTCAGTGAAATGCCGAAACACGGCATATCGAATCTAACTTGACCTCATGATAATTCCCCCATTCATTTTCTTACTCCGTCCGTGTACTTTTGATTTCCACCTGTTTTGCTTATCTGCACCTGCCATTCACCTTGCCTCAAAGGCCTTCCCGTCCGACACTGGTATATTAGCATATATATGTGTGTTTGTGTGTGTGTGAATGTGCGCAGCTGACCTACTTACCCTTGCGTGTTCGTGCCCCGTTTGCTGAGCCTGCCCTTATCTGTTCTGTCATGATGTCCGTGTAATCGCACCGCCAACCAGAATCACGAAACTGTCCTCGGAGGGGACGACCGCAACCCAATCTGCAGAGCCAAGATTCCGCTCACCGATGTTTGGTTTGCGGACTTTGACAATGAACTGTGCCGGTTAGCAACAGACTTGTGCACCCGTTGACGCCACGAACGTGACGATTGCACCAGGACAGGAGGACGATTGTTCAGACGAGTCACGTGAATATGTATTCTACAAAATCCCGCAACCACCAACACCTCAAATTGTTTACCTTTGTGCAAGCAACACCGTAGACCTTTGAATCCGATCTTACCTTTTGGTATTTGGGATCGTCAAACCTACGCTTGACTCAAAGTTCTGTATCGGGCACCTCAACACGGCATATTTCGGTATAAGAAACTGAGGATCTGCTGTGACTCCACAATGCACTTGTCAGATTTGTCACATTACATTTACACGATTGAACTTGAAAGTGAAGTCTAAGAAGTTCTCCTGCGCCTATCATTCCTGTCATCCCATCGAGTGATGAATAGATTGAAATTTTGCTGTGTATCTAATTCAAACTAACTGTGTTTGAGTGTGATGGTTTTCCTTGGAGCTTGGACGTTAACCGAGCGCCTTTTCCCACTGACTTTCTGATCTTTTCAGCATTGATTTGATTGTATGGTCTTCTTTAGCTCGTGTCGGAATTCCAATGTCAAACAAATACAAAGGCGAAACTCGGAGAGAAACTTGAGAAATTGTAAAGTTGACCATAGTCAGACATCCAGTTTCAGATAACGAATGCTGATGAGCGAAATCAAGCTTCGAGGGTTTAATCTACTGATCCAAGTATTTAGCATATTTTGTGGAGATTTGGTTCTGTAAGTAAAGTTAATCCATGCTGAAAAATTGAGAAGCACTGCACAGCTGTTTCATCCGTATTGAGAATTGTCAGGAGTGCGCATCTCACCAAACTCCAGAGAGATTCTCACCCGCAACTTTCCGGCCAATGGTTGAATACTTAATCTTTCGGTGACGAGCGACTGAACAGCCGTGTTGAGCTCTCACTTGGACAGGATATAACGCCAATCATCCCTCAAGCACAGAAACCTCATCATGTGGCCACACGCTGATGACTTTTCAGATGTGAGATTTACTCATCAGGTAAATTCCACTCTTTCCCTGAGCTACTTGTAGACTGTTGAGTGAGGAAATTTGGCTTCGAAACTCCGAAATTTGGCGAGATGCGCACTGCTGATGAGTCCTCATGGAGATGAATCGGTTCTACAGTGCTTCTCGGCCTTTCAGCATAAACGGGTATCACTCACAGGACAAAATCTCCATTAAGTACCTAGCATGTACCTGATAAAGTGAACCCCAACGTCGCGTAGGAATCAAACTCTCTTTGGGTGGGAACACCAGGCTGGGAACCGCCGGGTTAGAAAGACAGTATTCTGGTTATCAGGTTAGGTGATAGATCACATACGGCGACTTTCTCAGTGGATTTGCATCCTTCAATTAATCATGTGCTGTCGGCTGCTGGTTTTGAATAAGTCTTTTAAGGCGAAAACTTTTGCGCAATGATTAATATCATCGTCATGTCCAGGTTTGAACCTAGGGATGCACCACTGTTTTTTTTCCCGAAGGTTGGTAAACAGCTTCTGGATTTCTGCGGTGTTCATATTTCTGGATCATTCATCAGACGGAAAATGTTTACACATTCATTTTCTTCAAATATCACTGAATACTATGAACTTTCCGAGGTAAATGCTGGAACATTACTTTAGATCGGTACGTTTTTTCTCCAGAGAAGTCAATTCGCGAAGAGATTCGTGCACGAAATCTCCGCCTAAGTTTATAAGCTTAGTTCAAGACGCCCATCCAAAGTGTGCTTCTTTCTTGACGGACTGCACCACTTACAAGGTTGCTGAAACTCTTGGACACCCCACAATCGTTTTCTATATTTTCCAGACTGATGAAGTAGGCTCACTCCCGCGTTTCCGTCAACCTTATGCTCCACCTGAACACCGAAATTGTGCGCGCTTGGAGAACTATACTCATTCGAAAGCAAAGTTGATGGCAGCAGGAGACTCAAATAAATCACAGTTGAATCACTAATTTATGACTGTATGGGGTAGTGTGTTTGCAAATGAGTGCATTTCACCAGCTGCCTATTGTTCATTTATATGTTAGGCCTGGGGCACCCCAGAAGGGCATATTTCTGTCGTACTCTGAGGTACAAATTGAGGTGTCCTTGTAACACGTAGACCCGATTCACGTTACATTTGTTTGGACAACCGGAGCAGTCGCTATGACAATAGGATTACATGATTGACATTCATATTCACCGAAGTTTATTCCACTGGAGCGGGTATCAGTAAAACAGATTTCGACGACAGCCTCATCTGAATCGTACATACCAGCAGGAATATTCTGACTTGTGTGGGGTACACGAGAATCCACTATCAAACAGCAGTCTGTTCAAGTATCTCCCGGAAACACAGTTTCATGTCAGAACTATCGGATACAAGTCAATTTTGATCAAAACAGAAGAATGTGTATGAACCCTCGAAGTAGTGCGCACCCGACCAAAAGTATGCCCGACCAAAAGCATAGGCTATGCTACAGCCGTCCTTAATGCTTGATGGATGCTGCGGGCAGCTTTGGTGTGCTGGTAAGTACTCGTTAATGGACGGGTATGGTGTGGTTTGCAACAGATACTTCTAGTGGTAACCCAGGGACAATCGAAGGCCAGGATGCCCGCTTGCGGCAGCGAAGCACCAGTGTTGAACACTGAAGTTATGCTGTCGATGATGATGCTGATGGTGCCAGTGTAATAAAGCAGCTTCCCTGTACTTTTAACAGTGGAGAGCACGCGAAAGCGCATGAAGATAGAATTATGATGTTGGTTTATACGTCTTTATTTCTAAAACATGAGTACAAATTATCAGGAAGAAGGCCATCAGCTTTGGTTTTGGGGGTCGGACCCTGATTATCGAAGTGTTGGTTCACGATCTTAACTACTGGCCGCCCTGGCATTCATGCAGTCGATGTAATCCAGGTTGGGTATTTTTCATTTTTAACTTTACATCATTGCATTTCTTCGCAAGATCGGGCTAAGCCAATAAGTTTGGTCTAAACAGGTAACTGAAAGAGCGCTTGGTGCTTTTGACTGAAGACTATTGGCCTCTAGTGCCTTTTGTGTTTGCAATGAAAGCAGTACCCTTACTGCAACCTCGTAAGAATCAATCGAGTTTTGCCCTGTACCACAAGCTCGAAATATCATGAGACAGAACTGGGACCGAACTTGGGAACGAAAGTCTACCTTAACTACTACGCCGATTCCGGCCTAATGGATGCTCGTTTGAGAAGTCGTTAGCGCGAACATTGGTGGCTTGGAGCATCGGTTTTATTGGAATCTGCTAATTGAACAGTGTTTTACACACTTACTTAATCAATAGCCATTGTTAGGCGCTTTCTGTCAACTTTTTAGTAAATGTGGTAATGACAGCGTCACGAGAGTTTTCAGTGGGCCATTATTTGATCACGCCCCCCGACTTTGTAGTTTGCTGCAAACCAATGATATTAAACGGGGAATACACTGAAATATTATCCCACCAAATGAGACAAAGCACAATGAGGATGGTTGGAAATTTTACGAGACGTTTTTTCATTGACATACAGGGAGTCTAACGACGTAATCTACTGACTGTTTGGTTAACTGGACATCGTTATTCAAAGTCCCCGCTTTTACCGTATTATCCTTAGGGATAGGGGTGTTGCACACTCCGTTGTTCCAAATTTACTCGTGCTCATACGGACATCGATTCTTCTCAGGAAGGAGCATATAGAGCAAAAACACAACAGAGGGAGGAGTAGTGGAATTAAGATGGAGAGTTCTGATCCACCTAGGTGTTTCATTGACGGACCTTATCACTGTTTAACTAGACAATATTTTTTGAGGGTCTTGTTGGCGTGAGTGGAAAACCTGGTTTTCTAACATGTTTCATATGGAGAATGTCTACACCAACGCGTATTCAAACACAGGGAAATATTCGGCGCTCGACAAACTATTTCATTTTACGCATCTGGAAAACCACATGTTGTTCCCACACATGTGAACAATACAAACTCGAAAGCTTCTTTGTTTCCTTTTACCTCTAGAAATACTCTTTCAAACATCACGAACTTACTTAACCCGTAAGTTTTTCGTTCATAAGCCTGGCTGTTTTTAGCTCGTTCTTACTTGTTGCAAGTGTTAGTATTCATCTGATCATGCCTAATTGCTTCTCTGTTCCGAAGTAAATGAAGCCGGACAAGGTTAGCCAGCTTCCCTGATGACTTGGGTTACAAAATGTTACTAACAGTAAAAAATAGGAATATATTTTGGACCAGTTATTCCACAGCACTCATGTAAAAATAAGGCTGTGATTCTTCAGAACTAGTCGGTCGGAGTCAACTCACGTGTGTTCACATTTTTCGCATTTAACTGGCCTTGTTGCGGTACTCATGAGATTATTCTGAATAGACCACACCAAATTGGAGGGCACCAGGCTTTAGTTTTGCCCTTATAAGAGATCATTTGAAGTGCTCGGACCTGAAATCTCTTAATTCTGTCACGTAAAGAAAGCTGCTCCACCGGTGTACGTTCGTCTCATTTGGTGACTCATCGAACGAGAGGACCGCCGGTGAATGTGATCTTGAACCACATCCGCCCGTATTTTTATCTATAAACATACACAGCATTTCAGATTCCGTGGAGGGAGCTACAATATCCCTATGAATAGTTCAGTAGTTTGTTCTTCTGCGTTGAATTTCACACCGTCTCTTCTATCCCGGTTTCTGTAAAACAAACAGATCTCGTCCAGGTAGTCATCTATTTGCGGTTCGAAGGACATGTCAGTGCAGTTGACGCTTACTGATCAGTTGCGTAGGCCTGTTTTTTACCATATAGCAGAAATGGTCGCTGTATTGCTAGGTTACTCACGTGTTGCGTAGACAGCCGTTGGATGTCTTGGGTACAAACAAACCACCTCACCAATCACAGAGTGCCGATGCTTAAACTGTCGCGTTGTACACTTGCCTCTTTTACCCCAAGGCTAGCGTTATAGCTATCATGTTTGAAACCTCACAACTCCATCTTCACCTCTAACCCGGGAGCCATGTATCCTTTAGAAACCCTACAGCAGTTTTAGTATGGTTACCTAATTCGAGATTTTCAACTTCGATCAGTAAAGCGGATGTGGATTGATTCGGTGATGGCGACAAATTCTGTCTTGTCCACTCGCGATCGTTAACTTGGCATGGATCATTTTGAAAGAGGACAATATTATCCACGCAGACCATATGCTGGCCTCCGCAACTGAAGATCGATGCAACCGGCTGGTTCTTTTAGTGAACAGTTTTACGCTATGGACCTCAAACTTGGATAGGATCGGCGATACTTGACAATCCTGGCGTACCTCACTGGTGAAGACAGTATGGTAGCATATATGTGGCGGCAGACTCTACATGCATGGCACTCTAATGACGTTCACGAATTCAAAAGGTTTCTTTGGCAGATATTCTCAAGTAGGCCTTTATTTAATCGGATCAAAGACAACAATATTGCGCGGTTATTTTGCGAAACATCTCATACGGATTCGTTCTAGCGTAAAGACGTGATTGATAAAGCCGTGTGAGTTGCGGAAAACAACTTAGTCTCTATGGCAAACAAGTCTGATTTTTGGGAAAGCCTTGTTAAATGGACAACCTCAACAACCTTCCCGGAAGTCGATATCAAACCTACCTCACGGCCCAAAGGTTCACTCTTTCTCTACATTGATAGTACATGGAACCTCAAGCAAAATTACTGGAGGCATCCTCAGCTGCAATTTCCAGTGTAACAAACTTTGGGCCTTAAACAATCAGTGCAATAGACCGTCTTCGAAGGAGACGGCAACCAATAGGATTTCTTGAATATCTCATGAAAAGACACAGGAAAACCAGGGAATGCATTCAGCAGGCGATGACGTGTAAATGCAAATTGAGTTGTGTATCTAAATGTCTTTTTTTTTCAGGAGAATAATCGTGCCTTTGGCATCAGGTGACAACAGACCCAGTGATATTATAAACGGTTTTGCTAAAGTGCATACATGGAGACCTAACTGAACGGAGGGCGGCCACTAATTGTGTGGCCTGATCTATTTCTCCGGTTTGTTTGTTTCAATTTTTGAAGCCGAGCAGTGCCGGTTTGTGGTTGTTTGCTTGGTGCAAATTCAGCGGCTTGAGTTTATTCGTTTAACTCCACAGTGTGAATCTACGGCCCGCTGTTCTGCACAGATATTTTTCAGCCTGATGCAGCGTAGACTTGAGGAATATCGAGCATTTGTCGACAAACCTTGAGAGTGGTGAACACAAGCTACTTGAAGGGAAGCCGGGAATCTTTATTGAATTATTGGCTTTACCATCTCAGAGTCGAACAATGACTAATGAAACTTCGCAAAATATGGCGCACACCGGTATGGGGTCTGAATCCATACTCTTAATCTAATAAAAGCTTTCGTTTTTAACAGAACCACAATAAAAACAAGTACCCGTGGCTTTCAGTCGAGAATTCTTCCTGTACACTGAATGGCCGAAAAGTAGTGTACTACTGTTTATCAGCAATACCTACCTCATCTACCTTGGGGAGATTGGAACTTGCTACCTCCGAATTAGAACTTGCAGACCAAACCATTGGGTCACGAGAGGCCGATCAGCTTTGCAATCAGCTCTCACTTAGACAGGACATAGCACCAGTAATCCTTCAGTCATGGAATTCACAACAACTACTCACGAACTGACTTACTTCGCAAGTGACGTCTGCCCACATAAAAGGCTCACGCGCCGTGTAAGTTATTATTTTCTTCGAGATACTCGTTGTTATTATGAGCAGACTCTGGAGTTTTTCCATGAAGATTTGGTCCTGTGATTGCAGTCATTCTAAACCAAAGAGCCTAGGAGCACTCCTCATCATTTTGAACCCTCATCAGTGCGCATCTCATGAACCACAAACTCGCAACCACTCGAGTTCGATCTTCACTAGGTTAGCTGACATCAAACGATGACAAATCCAAAACTTCAATATGAACCCAGGTACACAACGAAAGGACACTTGCCATCTGATGGGAGCCGGGTCCATAACCTATCTTCTGTGCGCGATGGGATAACTAAAACAAGGTTAGTCCGTGGTCTGTCTGAAACGAACTAATTAGCGACACATCATGTTTTTTGCGTACGTGCAGGTCTGTAGTATCGAAACAGAAAGGAAATTAAATATAACAATAATACAAACCGTTGAAATGTAGCAAGAAAGTCACTCATCAAGGAACTCCGAGATATGTGAGTAGATCTTTCCGTCTTTTTATCTTCCGACAGCGCAGGCTTAAAAAAAAGTAAAAATTGTCTGATTTGAAACAGCTAGCCGATCGGCCTTTAAAACACCTTCTTCTTCGACTGGCGGATTCAGAAGCCTGAATGAATCTGTTTTGCCGCAGCAAACCTTGAGTCCAGAGGAGAATTCAATTAGTTACCAACTTCATCTTTTGCCAGCGACTCAAGTAAACTGAACGTTTTATCGTTTCTGTACCTGAGTGTCAAACTGTGTACCGCCCTTCTCTAAATTTTGCTCTCAGAAACTGGACCCGAGTGCTGCCATATTTCAATAGTCTTGTGGCGTTTTACATGTTTTAAGTATATCCGTAGTACACACCTAACTAGACAGAGGGAAACATTTCGAATGCGTCTTGCAGAAACTTATTTTCACGTGCCCACTTCAACTGCTTTTGTGTCGTAGAAGTGCGCTACCCGTGGCAGGGCTGACTGAAACCTGCTCCCATGGCTGAACCAGCACTAATGCACCAAAATAACACATAAATGCCTTTTCGAGGTTCAACCTTTCTGCGCATAGGAAGAGTCCTTAAATCTGACAGCAAAGTCTGCGGTTCTCAATATTCATTCTAGCTTTCAATATTTTTTCGAACACATTTACTACAAATGGTATACACGGACACCGATACACCAGCACTTCACTGACTTACTGAACATTTCGCTGCAAATATTAATATTTGATTTTATGGATGTAATACACTACTCATAAGGTTGCTGAAAATTCTTCGACAGCTCACGACCGGTTTCGCCCTTCTTGGGGCTCATCAGGTAGGCGCAGTCCCCGAGTTTCCGCTAATCTTATGTTCTACTTGAACCCAAATTGCACGAAATTAGCGAAGTACACTCATTTGCATTCCAGTTTGGTTTTAACGGGAGAGTCCCCTGGAACCCAGCTGAATCTCTTGTTTGTGAGATTTCCAGGAACCTTATGAGTAGTGCATTACGTCTATACATGTATCGCGATATCCCGAATATCATGCCAACTGAAACATAAGGCGGCCTTTCTGCAGTGCATTCAGTTGAAGAATATCACAAACGGGAGATTCAGTTCAGTCTCTCGTGAAAACTCAGTTGATATGCAAATGAGTGTATTTGTCGAGATGTATAGGTCTGGTTTTCACTGATCTTCGGCTGACTTTTCATTCGAGTTTGTGTACTGCAAAGATCCACAGGAGTGCATTGGATGACAAGTGTCAGTTGTTTAAACCGATCTGGGAAATTTAACCAAAGGTAATCAAATGAAGACGGACTTATGAACTGTGTGAAATCATATTATGAGAGTTTACTGTGAGTAACGGTTCCCTTGATAGATGATTAGCAACTGTAAGTGAGTGCTGGGGCAAAGCTAGGTTAGGGCGACCTAATTGTGCTCACTGTTATGGGTATATGTGATTAACTGCTACGCTCTTCCCGACTGTTGAATTTCAAACTCCTACCTATCTGCACCTATCATCCCGGAGGCACTACATCATAGTATCCAGAATCAGGCGGAGCTTGACTTGGAAGAGTACACGGGATCGGATTTTAGCTTTTATGGCAGCCAGTCATTCTACTACGTGACCCATAAAACATGTTCCAGCGACAAATAGCAGGACTGTGAGAACAATCAGTCGTTCACCTGTTGTCACATTCTATTTGGTGGCTATATTATGTTACTTCATCTGTGTTGCCACTTTACCCAATAAACCATATATTTCTGGAATAATTGCATCCAACACTTTTGGTGCACACGTCTGGGTAAATAATATTCCAAGGAAACGCACGTAAACGCACTCAGAACTTGCACCCAAGCACCCAAACTACCTGGCGTTTTAGCGGCATGTGTCACAACGGTCCACAATCTACCGGCGCGTTCACGCTTGCACAGGCTATTCACACTGCAACCCCCTTGCTGAACCAGTAAGGATTTGAGAAGATTGCCACCAGCCGGGTGTCAGCAATTCTAAAGATTTTTTTTCAGTTAAAACTGCTGTCTGTCAACGCTGGTTTACCTGGATGTATCGCTGAACTTGTGTTGCCTCCGTGTGGAGTGGCAGTCGCGCACCAGAAGAATAGGACAGATAGAGGAGTGAGGAGATATTAAATTCATAGCTTGGAATCTTCGAAAGACATTAACATGAGGTTTGGCTAGGAGAAGTTTCAAATCACCAAGCATATGTTACCCTAAGTGCAGAAAATTAGGTTATAGGCGCCACCGTCGTAGATTTTGTCAGTTTAATTTAAGCGAAGTCCACTCTCCCCCGATAATCCGATTTATTTTAATAAGGAGTGTAGCGGTAGATCAAAAATCTAAGTTTAGTCCACCACTGTATGTCCATGAGCCTATGGTGTGCGTTCAGTTGACCTTTTGGCAAAGAACTTAATTTTGTGAGACATGGGTTCCACTAAACTTTTCACCGTGTCGGATCCTTAGTAAGGTTGTGCTGTTTCCCACGAAAAGGCAAGCATCAAGAGGTAGAAACCACCCCTTCCTGACCAGGTGATGCTCTGCATGTTATTCCAGTAAGATCAGTTGTTTTCGATTTCACACATTTTACAGAAGTATGAGATGCTTCCCATGGCACCGTCTTAGGTCATCAAAAGCAGCAACCTGAGTAGATTTAAGCGGTGCATCACACACCCCAAAAATAATCTACCAGGCGAAATACACTCATCTGCAAACAAATTTGATTTTGTGAGAGACTCACCTGGAACCCAGCTGAATCTCTCGTTTGTGATATATCCAGGCAACTGAATGTGCTGCACCAGGCCGCCTCATTTTTCAGTTGCTACGATATTCGAGATATCGCGATACATGTATATTCGTAATGCTGATTTCGTGCAATTTGGTTTCAAGTAGGACCTAAGGTTGACGGAAACTCGGGGACTGCGCCTACCTGATGAGCCCCAAGAAGGTCGAAACCGGTCGTGAGCTGTCGAAGAATTTTCAGCAACCTTTTGAGTACTGCATTACGAATCTACTAGGCAGTTTAGAAATAACAGAAAAAGGTAATCAAACTAGGACAATTCCATATGAATAAACAAAGAAAATTTTGCTGTCGCTCACTTAACCAGTTATGCAAATAGACTTCCATATGATCAGTGTTTATCCAAGATAATCACACTGTTTTTCCGAACAGTAAGCCTATGAACATCATTCATCTTGTGGAGGGTTAAATTTGTAAGGATGAAATGCCACAAAAACCGTTGTTCGTTCTAATGCTGACTGTTTCGTGTAGGAGTCCAAATAATCGTTGCTCTCGGGCACATTTTTGACGTATGTCGATCAAAATACACAAATAATAAATGATTGATTCTTTATCTGGGCTCGGTGTATCTTTTTCGAGTGCACCTTTAAGTCAAAAAGTTGGAGTGATGCACTGGCACTTGGGGTATAAATAAATAAACTGATGTCAGTGTGGAGAGATTTAAAAGTTTTCACTGGAGATTTTGTCCTGTAGGGGAAGCCAATCTATGCTGAAAAGCCGGGAAGCACTGTACAGTTTCCTGTATTTACACTGCTATCAATCTGTGAGTAGGTCCGTCTGAAAAGCCATCCTTCGAGCAGCCGGTCCATACGTGATCACCTGATATAGTTTCTGTGATTGAAGAATGACTGGTGCTATATCCTTAGTGCGAGTTAATCACACTACTGCTCAGCTGCTCGTGGATGAAGGTTTAAGTGTTCAAACTACTAGCCAGGAATTCACGGGTTCCAAACTTCCTGGAGTTTCGTGAGATGTGCGGTGTCGATGATTTCCAATAAGGATGAAACAGGTAGACAGCGTGTTTTTTTGATTTCCATCACAGGCTGGCTTCACTTGCAGGATGAAATCTCCAGTGTGAATAAATAAAGTTGATTCTAAATGCTCGAAAGTTCTTCAGTTATCACAAAAAGGATACTTGAGGATATAAATCATTGCTCTGGATTGAAGGTACACAGAACAGTCAGATTTGACAGAGAGCCCTTTTGACAGAGGTCTTCCAAATCGCCACCTTTTTGATGAGAATATCTCACTTCCCAAGGAATCACAGCGCATATATGTACTCCAGAAAAATTTCCTATAGGAGGTGTCATTTCAAATGAAGTTGTTTTTATGTTCACAAGACGGATTAAAAATGAATCCAATGACTTGTTTAGTCTGTTACAGTACTGATCCTACTACAAGCGGATGATTTCACCTGTTCGGTAATCTTTGTCCTACACCGGGCAAATGAACCAAATATGTTTGGGTGGTATCCAATAAGTATCGGTTCTTCAAAGCGGAGGTTTAGGCAGAAATTTGACAGTGAGAAGATAGTTTATTACTGCTTCACTTTACTAAAAAATCAACAGAAGTACGATCCCCTTACATGATTCATATGGAACCGAACTTGGCTGATCACATCCTACTCAATAGTAGCACCTTTAAACCCAAGACTCAGTTACTCACTAGTTCTGTATCGAGGTGCTTAGAAAGTGGACGATCCTTACTTGACTGGTCACAAGCACTGGTAATGTGTGCTGAACGAGGCTGATAACTTGGAAATGATCCGTGAGAATCAGTGACCAGGTAGAATACAGGATCTGGTTTGATATGAGTATTCACACAGATATGATGAACACTCGTTTGCAGCTTGACTGGGTTTAATTGGGAGACTCAGCTGAAGCCCACTTGAATCTGTCGCTCCTAATAGTATTCAGCTGAATTCGCTTTGAAAATGTTGCCTCATGTTTCATTTGGAACAACATCGAAGGATGTTTCAACCCTACTCAAAAGGTCGATGATAACTCTTCGATGAAAATTCTCCTTCTTGGAGCTCATCAAGTATGCCTGGTCTCAGAATCTCGATCAAAATGGTGCCTCACTTGGATACCACATTTTACGTTTGTTACACTAAATAATTACTCATCTACAAATTAATTTCGTGCTAATTTCGATGTCTTGGCCATCGTTTCCACTGGAACATGAAGCGGCCCTTGGGCACCATATTCTGTTGAAGAATATCAGTGAAAATCCAGCTGAGTCTCCCGTCAACACTAAGTTTCTTTCGAAACTAGGGCTTCGAGCAACATGCTCACAGGTTGACGTTCACTCAGGAAATAAGATGGATAGAGATTTGGTGACAATTCTACCTGAAGAGCTACAAGACCGACGAGACCGCCGATGGGCTGTTCAGAGGTTTCACTGACCTTAGGAGAAGCATCGAGGGGAACCAGTTGTTCACCGCTAGTATCATGCAAGTAGATTAGTTGTCCTATATTCCTAAATCCCGCCGGCGATATGGGGTCCTTTTTCCACAGTAGAAACTGTCAACCAGATATCCGTTGAACTGTAAGTCACAAAAGGGATAGTCTGCGTTGTTTGTCCTCTGGGATGTGTGACGAGCACAGATGCTTTGCCATGGGCATTCATTTAGGTTCACCTGATGGGCTTTGACCAATGTGTGCATTTAACAAGATGCCTGAAAGTCTTTACAAAAGAAAATCCCTTATTTCGTATACCTCCAAAGGGTCAAGTGCATTAAGAGTCTAAAGTAAGCTGCGCAGTTTTTCAAATGTTTTGACACAAGCTTTCCGGATGTTTTGTTTAGGTATTCCAGTCCGTACAAAGACCAACTGGTGTCCTAGCTAAGTTTCGACCCATGCTGACCTCATTCTCGCATAAAACCTTTACAGATTATAATATATAGGAGTGCGAAATTTGGATGGTAAACGGCCAAATTATAGCTGTACACCAGTGATGAGGACAGATAATTCTTCGTAATCAACCAAGAAAGGAAGCGTAGTACCCATTTCCAGGTTTGTAGACGTTTCAGAAACGTCATCAAAGACGGAGCCACCATAACTGATGCGTCAGGTGGGCAACGCTCATGATGATACAGTGCTTAAAACTTGTTAACAGCTTTTCGGTTTTCTTCATACTTCAGTGTGGGAAATTACTAAAACTCAGAAAGTTGAGGGAAATAGTCACGGAGTGGTAAACAAAACCAACCGAAGCGTATGGGGACGAATATTTGGTTATCATTTTGGTTACTAAAAAAACAACTATATCGATGAGTAAACTGAAAAACAATGTGGCAGTAGATCATCAAAGAAGAAGACGGTCTTGTCCGGAAAACCGCTGTATATAAGGCATCTGACAAACTTGTGCAGACATAGGTTCATAATCGACTTCACGTCACACAATCCAATGTTGGCTGGCTTCCTAAGCGACCACTCCGAATGGAAATGTAGAAGCGGTGTTGTTTCGCTCCCGAGTAGATTACCTATTACTTATAGCTAGTGAAGAAATTTCGAATTTTCAGCCGACGTTTTATCTGTAGATAGGTTTTGGTGGCCAATCAGCAAGTTAGAAATGGTCGGAGTGAGTTGACGGGTTACATTTATGTTGTGGGGATATTTTGAAGAAAAACGAATCAAATGTAAAATCAAAATGTAAAAATTATCACGAAGAGCTGAAGTTAAGGCGTTTTTATTTTTGCAAATTTGAAATCATAGGGAAGAATTAGAGTCACGACTTCATACAAGATATGCCAATGGTATTTTGTTGTCTGACAAGAGGGATGATCGCGTGACAATTTTGGAATTGTCCAATTATGCTTATCCATCTCCAAAGTTTGCCCGTAAACTGGAGAGCCAGCATAAGCTCGCTATCCCCAACACACGCCGAGATGAAGGAAGCGTATAGAGGACTGTCTACGGGGAGATCACTTGGGTAGTTCAGTGTACGAATTTTGGCAGCTTTTCCCCTAAAGGTTTAAAGAAAACTCGTTTGTTGTCTGTACGACATGGAATAAAATGTTGTGAGCCAGACAACTTTCTAGAAAACATCGCTTAACTGGTTCACATCTTGAAGGACAGTGACTATTCTGATCGAGTCCTGGAGCGAAACTTTAGGTCGAGTACAAAAAGTATATCGTCACGGAGGTGTCGGGAAAAACTCATGCCGTTCAAAAATGATACGCCCATGGAATTGACTATTAAGCCGAAAATAAACAGATCATTTAGGTGCACGTTCCGAGCGACTGGATCACGTCTGACCTTCGCAACTCACCCAAAGTTAAGCTACTTACTCGAAAATTGACTTGTTTGTCTAGCAACCTTTATATCTACATACCAGTTGGTCCGCTCCTGTGGGGAACATTACATCGATAGAGTGATATTCAGGCCCATCCAACCGAGCATTGCTGCCCTCTCTTTGAACGGTAGCAAAACGTTTGCAAGTCAACTGGCAAGCTTGGTGAACAGATCAACAGTCATCTGGTCAGTTATCCAGAATGTTTTGCACAGTGGAGGCAGTTTTTATCCAACGTTGCTGATATGTGAAAGGAAACGTTTTTGCTATGTCCATTGTTATCATGGCCTACGCAAACAGGCTTTACACATGCGCGAGGGATCACAGCCTCCGCGTTCCGACGAAACATGTGGACAAAGTTCATTTGATTAGCACTCTTAACACCTGTTGGATGGACCTACACACTCTTAAGGTCATGCTGCGTCACTCCTATTAATTGAACAATTTTTAAACCTCTCTTTGTTGTTGAGAGCGGTTCACCTTGGTAGTCTTTCCTGTAAGGGCCAACTCAAGAAATACCGAAATGAATCATAAGCTCAGATGTCTCCGTCTGCGGAGACTGTTCATTTAATCATTGGGTTTCTTTCAATCTAACTTTCCGATATTTCCTATTGAAACGCTTACGGTTGCAAGCTTTTAGGTCCCTACGGAAAAGCCATTAAAACTAGTTGGTTATGTAACATAAACATCGGAAGTTGGCACTGCTTCAATTTCTGTTGAAGTTCCCGGGCTAAATTATTCCAACAAATGATTTGCTGAGATCAGTGTTGCCCATTACAGGTCTAAGTGACTTTCTGCTTACGGGCAATCCAGAGCCTGACGGTTAATAACTAACTTTGTGCCTCCAGTAACCGATCTGTAGCTTCCGTCTGGACAGAATACAGGGTCACTCATTCTTCAGTCGCGCAGTCCAAGCCATACGAATCGGTGCTGACCGTTTCCTGTGGTGACGACTTTACTTCCTCACAGTTTGCTTGGAATGTGTAGGTATGAGGCGATTTTGGGATTATGGTTAATAAATTATCCTTCAGCTCAATTACTTGTGGTATTCAGCCAATTAGCCAAAGGTCCAGGGATCGCTGGAGATTTGTGCAATGCCCATTGCTGTCGTTTCCAAAGAAGACTGAAAGACAGCCCTGAAGTGTTTCTGAGCTTCTAAACAAAGACGGACCTTAATTGCAGTGTAAAACCCTCTTGAGATTATTACCCCATGCGATTACATAACATCAAAATCAACCCTTTTTTCCACGAAACGGTTGCAAACTCAAGTGCCCGTAAGTGCAGCATCATGTCCACCTGCATTATGCCCAAGTGTGATAGGTTCGTCAGAACCACACAGTTCGTTGGCAATAATAAAAGTTGGGTGGACAGAAAAACATATTGTGAACGAATTCGCGCGGATCTGTTCACTATGTGCTCAATATCCGGTTTCAAAAAGCGCATGCTAAACGTTAGAATGTAACTGATTGAGAACCCACTGAAACTTCTAGAAACTGCTTGCCTTTCTGAGATAGGCATTCTATTCCTTTCGTTTACGACCACATTCCTCGACTGTTCTGTTAAAGCCACCAATCATAATCTTGATTCCTGGCTGCTGAAACCTCTTCGACAGCCCATGACCGGTTTCGTCCCATGTGGGACTTATCAGGTAGGCATGGTCCCGAGTTCTCGTCAACTTTATGTTCTTCCTGAACACCAAACTGTACATGAAATACACACGAAATACGCTAATTTGCAAATCAGTTTGCTGTTAACTGGGGAATGAACTGAAACATAGGACGGTCTCTCTACAACATACTCATATAAAGAATAGCATGAACCAGAGATTCAGCTGGGATTCATTTAAATCTCTGGTTAAAACCGAAGTAGTTTGGAAATGAGTGTATTTTGCGTGCAGGCGGTACATAAGACTGGTATAAAACCTGCGCTCACACCTACCTCCCCTACCTAAAAAGGGGAGAACCGGTCTTAGGCCGTCGGACACTTCTTAGCAGCCTTATAAGTAGCATCTTCCGTCAAGAAAAATAAGAAGTCAGTTGTGTGGGAAAAGAATCAAGTTCACTTGTTGGAGGAAGCTGCTGGCACACTCCGCCGATAGCAGTTATTCCCTTTAAATGTCATCTACTTCAACAGGTACGGATAGTCATTTCTGCAGTTAAACCAACACAGTTTCATGGAGCTGCTCGATAGCTTCATTCGACCAGGAGATTCCCATTTGCAGAATCTTCAAATGGAATGTTTCTTGGATAGATTTAGTTGCGCAATCGAGCACAGATATTTTGGATCCGGTGCCATGAACCGAATGTGCTTGTCTCCCAAAGCACCTTCCTACACGATATGTGAGATGAACACACAGTGTCCGCACAGGTGGCTACAATTTACTCACGACCACAACCAGAATAGGCCCTTTACAAAAATCGAGGATGATGATACCCAGAAAAAGCTCAGGCCATCAAATTGGTGGCGCGAAAAATGCTTACTCTGGAGAAACTTATGATGGTATTTTCCTTTGGTCCGTTTGACTGTTGCACAGAGGTGCTAAAGTCTGTGGAGTATCAACATTTCATTTCATCAGCAACTCAATAAAAAGTTAATTAACAGTATAAAGGAGAACAAATAAATTGGTGGACTGAGGTAAACCAATCAGATCAATTATTCTGTCGTTAAGACAAGCTGATGGCGCATGTCGAGATGTGCCATGCGCGTAGGGTCGCTTGATATCGATTAATCAGCATGACAGCACTAATCATTAACAGTCTTGGTTTGACATTTTGGGGGTAACACTCTAAACGGTGTTTATGGTTCAGCATGGTTGTCGGTGGCTTGGGTAGGCTGGGCGGTTGAAGAGACAAGGTTCCGAACTTGAGCCTGCCTAGCTTTAATCGACCGACAAGTCAGCTGACCCAAGGGGCGAGGTGTAGGTTCCGAGGCAAACCCTCATAAACTCCAAACTGCTCTGCCAAGATAAACTGAAGATAAACTGGTACAGAAGGTGCGGAACAGTGACAATGGAATCATTAATTTGCCCCGTTACCTGCGGGAGAATCAGCTGTGAGACTGGGTATGTATGACCAACTGCAGTCCGTAATTCTTCTTGTAACCGTATATATGTGGTGGTCCTTTAGCTGTGTGAATTGTGTCGTGCCATGGTTTCCCCGGGTAATCTTTCGATAGTAATGTCTTCGTTAAAAAATCTTCATCCTCCTGAGGATAATCGGGGACAAAGATACGTTTGGCACATGCGAATGATCCGTGGACTAGACCTGTCTTATGGTTAGTTGGAGTAAAACCTGAAAAATCGAGAAAATTTCCAGCAAACGTTGGCTTCCAACATATGGAATGGCTTACGAGTACCATCTAAGCTGCTAAACATATGGAAAACGGGAAACTGTTGTTATTCTGGATCTCAGAAGACGGACCAAATGGGATATTATTGGTTTAGGATTCACAGAAATTGCCTTGCATCTAGCCACAACAGCTGGGGTCACATAAAACAACGTTCTTTCCTAATCATATTCCCAGTACCCCTGATATGGTCACGGACGCATGATTCAAACTGATCAGCAGAGCTGAACAACCGCTTAACAAAGAACCTTGTTTTCAGAGGAGACATCTGGCTGACAGTAAAGTACGCATCAGAGTCTAATAAGGGAGGAATACCCGTGAGATCAGGGCGCGATAGAGTGCTCTGAGCGTGACAGAACTTCATAGATGTTGTGGTCCGGTTAGACCACCTCGATGAAGTGGGAAGAATGGCTAGGAACGTTACGTATGTTTCACAAACGATGCGGGTTCCGCCGGACTTCAAACCAGCTGTTATATACATTGTAGTGTATTGTTAAGCTTCTTCGTGCATATAGAAGACAAACCGAGTGGTTTTGTCAATTTACGTACCCGTAAAGATATAGATATATGGTACGTGGACAGGCTTATATTCCGTTGGAAATTTACCGATAGTTGATCAGTTTTTGTTCATGACCTGTGTAACTTCCGCCATAGTAATGTAACATACCACCACTTACATGCTATTTACAATTGACGTGCAACTGAACCGGGTGTGCCTCACTTGCACCCCAATCTAACCGAAAGCCTCTGCGAGCGAATGCTGATTTCCAGCTTCATCCCATCTGCTACAGACAGGTGTGATAAACACGAACGGTAAACAAGATACAGAAACACAACCACTGAATTGGACCGGGTAAACATTCAAATTATAGCTATTTGCGTTTATACTTGTGTGCAGTAGCCAGGATAGGAATAGATTTTCAAGGAGTTCTGATTGCCTGACCCATAATCTATCACACAAAATGGATCGGGTAAACAAGTTCACAAAATCTGGGCGCCCAGTTACTTAGTGTGTGTGGTACGGCGTGTTTTCCTGCTTTTGCGTAAGGCAAACACAAACAGAAATGGGTCGTTTTCTCATCTAGTTGCATCCATTTCACTGTAGTTTTTTTTACGTTAACAAGGAAATTTCTAATCGCTTCGGTGATCAGATTGAATATACGGTGATCTCCGATTCCGATAGGGCCCTTCTTTACTTAAATCACGGGACACTATGCTCCTGCATCTTGAAAAGCAACCCCATCGAGGAATAAAACAATTCCGCTTTTCTTCTGACGTTATCGGTTATCAAAAGCAGCCAGCCCATTTGAACTCCTAAGTTTTTTTCGGTTTTCCCAAGCATATAACTAAAAAGCGAAGCGTACGATCTGTTGATTGTATATTGTTGATGCAAACTAACATATAGCACATTTTGATCCAACTCTCCAAACAAAATTTCTCTGAGTCGGATATTCTTTAAGCCGACAGATAAAGAACTCCATCATATGTGACATTTTCCATCTCCACTTGATAATTAAATTTTTTATACCGGTAAGTTGAGCATGTTTTCAGCGAAGACATAACTAAGTTCGGTTTAGAAGAATCTTCAAAACCATCAGCTATATCTGCTTGGATGGAGTAAACGGCGGCTTAGTAGGCAACTGCCACAGAGACCGGAGACACGGAAGAAATTTCAGCTGTGACGCTTTCATCCGAACGAAAAAGTAATCATCTACAACACTGCGCAGCGCTCTCCTGTAAGGCGTTTCATTTCGGACTCATTTCGACCAAATGACAGATGTAGAATAAGCTGCCTGAATCGTACACCTTTTCGTTAGTCTTGCTTGTGTAGCACTTTCAAGTGGCTAATTTTTTAACGCTTACTAACAACTTGCTCTTCAGAACTCAGCTGAATAGTATGAGTTCATACGAAGTTTAGGATAGTCTATTTTGATCAGAGCGTACCACAGAAGAATAGTCCCATTTGTACTACCGACCTAGAAAGTCAGCAAGTTGAACAACTCGTGACTTTTCGGGAAGACATGAAACTTATCAGCGAAAATATGAGTGACGTCAGTATCGGTAATCCTCTAGGGAGTCCTTACCAATCAAATTGTCCTATGAGGTACAAACGTTTTAAAATAAAATGTATAGATGACGTCAAAGCTGATTTTGCTGTCAATCAGAATCCAAATTTTTGACATACGACCTTTGGGCAAGGTGTCTGGTAACTGTCAAGATGGGAATCAGATCTGTTTCGTCTTCGGCAACTTTCTTCACGTCACAACCTGGCCTTTCAAAACGAAAACAGAGTGACCGCCAAGCATTTAATGACAGCAGTCAATGGTGACCTCAGTTACAGTGCTCCATGTTCCACCTTTTTGGTTCTGTTCACTATGAAGTAACCACGCTGTTTAGCTTGTGGCACACCCATTCAATTCATCTTTGCGCATAGCGGTACACCTAAAACCCGACGACCAAAATTGTCTGCCCTGGATTCAAGCAATTTCAGCACAACTGAGCTCTGCTTGGCATGAATGTATAATAAGAAGGATGGTCGTTTAAGCTGAACGTCTTTGCACCTTCATGATTGGCACTACCACAGAGGCGGTTAAGGGCTGGACTTTATTGATAAAGCACCGCGACGTCATAAAATATTCACAACAGTCAATATACTGTGGGTAGAATATCCCTCTAGTCAGAGGGATTGCGCATTCTTACCAGAAGTGTGTTTTACAAAATATTCGCGGAAACGAGGTACGAACGACAAAGCTTCAGGTTTAGTCTTCCGAAGGAATACGCCACTGATCGCGTAACTCCAGAAAAATCCACAATATTTTGATTGGTTGTATAGGTCCCGACCTTTGATCAAAATATGTATAAAGCTGTCAGCTGAAGACGTTGCTTTAGGTACCTAAGTCCACAAGTTTTTTCCGGTAATACAAGGTTGTTCCGCTTGTGGCAGTGAGTACATACTCTTTGTTTAGATGACCTCGAGAAACCGCTCTGAAGGGGTGAAACCCCGTTTATTTCACTGAACACCGAACAGTCTCAGACTGATTGAAGTCTAATTATGCGTTCTAACGGGTGAGCTTAAGTAATGAAGTGTGAATCGGCTGATGATATTGCAGTTATTCAACCGGTTTAGTTAATGAGTATAGTAAGGAAATAGGTGTGCTTCTGTAGCTGGCTCACCCGCATAATCAATATCGGCGATTATTTTTGTATGATTCAAGGCTGGTGTGCAATGAGGCCTAGTCCAATAAGTGAGTGAGAATTGGCTCCGGGCGATGGGTCGGTAGAGCGCGAATATCGATTTGTGTCTGCTGCCAACTCAAGATTAGTTTTGTGGTATTACGGTGATTAGAAAAGTTCTGCTCGGCCTTACACTTACCTACGTCTGACGATACGGTCACGCTGAAATTTGATCTTGTCAACTGCATGATCAGCGTTCAATATTTACTTGGACAGATTCAAACCACATGTTCCAGCAGGATGATTCAATTTTGTGGGGTTGGCCTTCGCGATTAACTGGCAAGGTGAGGACGTTGACCGATGCAGCGGCTGACTGACCAATATGTGTGAAGCCATCTTTTTCGAGTTCATTGTCCCAGATTCTCAATATTGGATGACGCAAACCTGTTTCGGTTACGTGGTTTGTCTAATGAGGTTGATACGTTCTGGTCAAATGGTTCGAATAGTTCACATCCGTTAATTCATCGATGCGAGCCAAGCTGTTAGAATGCACACAGGAGGTGTTGAATACAGTTGAATGCAATTTCGTTCTTTTGAGTTCACATTAGAGGAACGAATATTGATATAAGCGAAAATGCCTTTCTTTTGAGGTGCGAAGTGAGACTGTCCAATAAAGGGAGGGCAAATATACTCGTCCTCTTTTATGAACTTTTCCAGAAACTGATCGATAGCTTCCCCTTAGGAAGAAGTTTAATTAGTAGTACACTTGTAGCTCATGCTCATATACGGGGTAATTCCAAGTTAAGATGGTTTAGCAGAAGATACAACAACAAATTCTTAAATGGGATCTGATTGTGGTCGAAACTGTCTTTGTGAAGGCAGATGTTTTTATGTCGGATAATACCAATGCAAGTACTCTCTGAAGCTGTACATGCGGTGAGCTTTCTGAGGCAGTCTGTTGTTAGCAGCCATTGAGAAGACCACACATGTAGATAGTACCGTGCTTCTCAAGAGTCCAACCCTTTCTACTGTTTTATATTTTACGCAAATAACAAGCGTCGTAAGTTATCAGACTTGGGCAGATCACCCATAAGTGACGATAAGTGACGGTCCAGGGGTAGAACGGTGCAGTGCTTTATCTATGGCATCAGCAAAAACCGGATAGCGTTAAACTAGCCCTCATTCTGACAAATCTTTCGTTTGAAAAACCTTGAGTTTGTCGGAGAATCTTTAGATGGAATCCGTATCCTTGAAGATCGACCGATAACTTGTTCGAGGTTCTACAGAAATCCAAGTGTACTATAAGCAATCGATTTTCCGGACCTGAGAACCATTGCTTATTACTAGGAGATATGTGCTCAGGTCCATTATTTAGGAAGGTCAAATCAATGTGTTCTTCATATATTACCACTTTCAGTCATCATGCAAACCTGGCAGTAAAGATGGTAGTCAGGAGTTAATCTACACTCAAAGTCAGGCTCTCCCCGCCCCGCTGCAAAAGACCCAGTTTAATTTTACCATTAAAGACCTGGCTAATAACGATTCTTCCACGAGCCGTCAGCTATTCCACCAAACATCGTGGTCAGACAATAATGTAGTAGAGATCCTGAGGATATAAAGTGTAAAGTGCTCCATAAAGGCTTCCGTGGCAAGCAGGTATTTGGCCTGTTTTAGTTGGCAATCATACCTCTTTTGTTTCTGAAATGAGTGTACAACGGGTTCTAGGGCGGCGTAGGCAGTCAAGATGAAGGTGTTAGAATGAGTTTAACCGGAGTAATTCAGGTAAGAATTCAAAACGTTTTAACCAGCATTTTCGATGACGTTATCAAATACTTTTGTTATTCCTCCTCGCTTCCCAATTCAAGATGGTCCACTGACTGCGGTAGGCAGCGTTTTTGATGTACTGTACCTTGAATGAGCAACGATCTTCATGAAGTATGTATCACGGAAACACTTATTCCTCACCAACCCAAGGATGCATTTGAGGAAGGTTTTCTTGTGACTTTGATGTGTGTGGCTAAAAGGCTGAGAGATCGGCGAAATACACTTATTTTCAAACCAATTTTGTCTTGCTGGGGACTCACCTGGATCCAAGCTGAATCTCTTGTTTATTCTGTTTTTAAGCAAGAAGGGTGAAGCCGGTCGTGGGTTGTCGAAGAGTTTTCAGCAACCTTACGAGTAGTGTATTAATTGTTATTATGATTATGATTGTTGGTGAGTATTATTATTAGTGAGTAGAGTATTATTAGTATAGTGGGCTGAAAGATCATTCATATTTTAGGGCGGTACCAATTCTATTCATCATTCAAGTTTTACGACAGGCTTGACTATTGTACCTTTGATGTTCACCTTATTTTGGGTATATCCAGGAATACCTTCAAAAACAGGACCCATCGAACACTCAGCAACTGCGTGGGCAGTGTGTTCAAAAACTGAAAGAATTCGCAGATTCGCCACATCTTACACTTCCAACACATCTCATGGGATATCGCCACTTTTCTTCAACCATCCCCTAAAGGTGGCTGGAGTGCCTCCCTCGAATGTGAATGTTCGTGCCCTCTGCTTGGACAATCAGAGGAAGTGGGATTTTTCCTTGGCCTAGAGAAGAACGTTTCTGCGGTCCGCGTGACTTTAAAGTCGCAGGGGATAGTGTTAACTTACCGGTGAATACCGTAATTATTTTGGCCTTCTGGACAACCTTTTCCAGTTTCGACCCGGCTGTTCATACGGAGTTCGGTGAAATCATAAAATTGCCTGTGAAATACCGGAAGTAAATATCGTCAAAACGAGTGGTGAGAAAAAACTTATAACACCAAATGTTCTTTCGATCCAACACCGAATGTACCTCGGAACTAAGTGGATGAATTCAAGGCATTTCACTCTGAATGCTAGCTCTGCAGGATTTAACTACCTAGAGTGCACAAAAAACTGACTCCATCTCCGAATGTATGGACACCTTGCAGGTGGTTTTCCTAAAGGACGAGAACCTACTGATACCGCTTCAGTTTTGTACTTTTTACTTGATACGGGACGTCCGATCAAAGGTGAAAAGACTTTTAAGAACAAAGTAAACTACTCACAAGGCTGCCCACGACCGGTTTTGCCCTTCTCACGACTCATCAGGTAGGCACAGCAGGCGCTTTTAAACGTATTTGTAAGAGAGAAGTCAGTCAATATGTGACCACGTGATGTGGTTTCCGTGCCTGAAGGTTGAGTGGCTCTATGTCCTGTTTAAGTGAGAGCTAATCATATCGCTGATTAGCCGGTCGTGGCCAGACGGTTAAGGATTCAACCACCGGCCGAAAGATCGCGGGTTGGAAACTCTGGGGAGTTTCGTGAGATGTGCACTGCTGGTGAGTTCCACTGAAACGGCTGTACAGGGCTTGTTGGTTTTTCAGCATAGATTGGCTTCTCTGACAGAAGGAACTCCCCATTGAATAATCATAAAACTCCATCAAGATAGACAAACTTACCAGGTGTAGGACTTTAGCCTCTGCTGAGACCATTGGTGTACGTGTCCATAAGTCCAAACAACAGGTACTTTCATTTTATCCAACTAGGCCTTCTCATCCTTGCTCCAAGTGACTCTGGAACACTGTGTCGATTCCCTCGGACATTTCCACCCCTTACATTTGATCTTTCGGCCTAAACAGACCCGATTTACCATCTTGCTTAATTCCTCTATTTTTACTACAACTAAAACAGAAAAATAGAAGAGCAAAACGCTTACGTTAGTTCATGCTATGTATTTTTCAATAAGGGTATGAAATTGTTTTAGTTCATGACAAAATTCCATGGGAAGAACTGGGGAGTTATTTTGCAGTGGCGACCTTTGTACGGTACGTACAAAGGCAAGTCTCCACTGAGACTCAGTTGGTCCTTACGGTAAAACTCTACCTGACAGTGGGTATTTGTCTGCATATTCGTCCAATTCGGTGTAACTTGGTTGACTATCGTTATATCCGGTGAGGCCCAAAAGGGTCAAGAGTGGTAATGGGCTGTCTAGTAGTTCAAGACCCTATAAGCCGTTTCATATCAATAAAACTGAGACCGGATCTAGTAAATCACTAGCAACATCATGCAATTCACAGAGTTCCAGATAAATCATATGTCTTTACTGCTGCTTAACCGAACACGTAGCTTAAAAACTGCCTCAGTCGGACTGAACCGAAATCGAAGTATCGTTCTTTATGAGCAGTATTGACAGACCGATCTATAACCACGAACAGAACAGCACTGATATACTCTAACTGAACACCAACTAAATAACAATGTGTATACAGTCAATAGAAATATTTATAGCGTCTACTTGAGGGTCGTGAACGAGTAGATAATAAAGATATACAGGTAGTCAGTAGCTGAATACTGTGGAAAAACCGAACCATACAGTTCCACAGACTAGTATCTTGCCTCAGGAAAACCAATAGGATCTCTCAAATATGAGCCAACTCACCTCCTTAGCCGCGATGCCAATAGCGGGCGCTGGTGGATTAGTCTCACGCACCAGGTATCCAGGGTTCCACTTCCGGAACTGCCAAAGATATATATGATTGATGGGCTCTAATAGGACCAAACAGTCTGCTCCTATGCTCCACTTCTGTCTTGCGCACCCTTCAGAACAATTGCGTCGACCGAGGAGGAGGAGGAGAAGTCCTCAAACGAGACTGATGTGAATGTAAAAATTCTTTTGTTCTTGAATATAACCTAATAACGCAATGGCTCGTATTGCTCTATACTGTTGTATTTTTCGCCATGTTCTTCTGGTTAAGTCAGATCGATTACAAGACGAAAGTTTGCACAGGTGAAGTGAGATAAGGGAAGAGTGAAGTGTAAAAACTGCCTGAATGACAAGCGGTCATGTGAGCAGACTACATGGAGGCCCCAACGCTCGTATGAATGCCTTCTGAATGCACTGGGGTTTTACAGGTGAATCGCAGTTGCCTCAGCCATGACCAGATATAAAACGTATCTTCTCTTGGTTACATATTTTAAAAGTTGTTAGAACTAATTAATTGATCCGTGTCGGCCAAGTGACCACTACGCTAGTCATGAAATTTGAGCCGGTAGTCAGCCAAACCGGGTTATGCTCCTTTATCCTATTGCGTAACCACCGTATCATGAGCTCTACGTAGTCTGTTGTACAGTGGCAAGTGAAAACGTAGACAATTATGCTTTCAGCGTGGATCACCAGCATGTTAATGAGATGCACTGGTATTATCCAAGTAGCTGTAAGCTACGTTTAGAATGAAGCGGTGGAAAAACTTTTGCCGAAGCACGTGATGTAGACGTCGAACCAGCTGGTCTGCGGCTAGATCCCCTTTGAAGGGGGGGGATGCAAAAACAGACTTTCTTCTAGCCGTAGACAGCTTGGTTTCCTTGGTTGCAGCAGCCATATACTTTGAGATTTACCTGTCCACAGAATGATTTTCGTAGTGCATGCTGGCTAGCAACTGAAGTGTGGCTTTATGTTCGCCTTCAGAACAGATTTTTCTTGCCACGTCAGTAAGCCGTCGGAGCAAATTCCATTTACGTTTCAGTAGGACTGACCTGCTGAATTCGGTGTACTGTCCCGTTCAATTCGGTGAACCAAACACTTAAGTGAGTCATCAGTTGACCTCAGAAAATGTACATCTAGGAAGTGAAAAGAACCATTGTTTACCTCTTCGAGTTTAAGTTCAATCGCCAGATGTGCTTGATTAAAGCTAAACCGCTTGAATTGGAGTTTAAATTAAATTAAAATTAGTGAATCATTAAATTAACTTAATTAAATCTCCAGTAACTATGGAGATATGCCTAATCTGGAAAATATGCCATCTACGTATCACCGGTGGATGAGTATCTTTTCTATATTTAGACGGAGTTGATGGTTCTGAACACAGCCCATAAAAATATCAGCGAGGAGTCAGCCTAATGAGCGACCCATTGCTATAGCTTTCACTTGTTGGCTGAACTGAAATAAAATATCAGGCTTGCACCTTTAGACCGCTAGTAGGAATACTCATGTTTGTTTGCTTGCTGCCGCCTAGCTGCTGGCCTGTTAAGTCTTTTAACCGGACGCTGCCCTGCCTTTCTGCAAATTTCCGTCTGCCACTTATAACTACCTCAGGTGGTTATCGGTGTTTTCACGGATTGCTTCTCAGTTTTCTCCAAGTTCTATGCTGCCATCCACAAGCTCCGGATTTCTTAATGGACCGGTAAAGGAAGCCAAATCATCAAAGTTTTTAAGGACAACACCGAAGAATGTCGAACTGCTTGATTTGCTCCAAGAAGACAAGCTCACGTTGCTGCAGCGAAAAGTGAAGAGATAAGGTCAAGTTGTATTGTACCATTGAGTCTGAAATGTTGCCAAGACAGTATCGATCTTAAAAAATAAGAATTCCCTGCCATTATCATTAATCAGTTGCAGTGCCAAAGAGAGCATTGCCTAAGAAGGTAGCGCCATCCGTGAGAAGGTGCAGAAATTTTACAGAGAATTGTTTTACAGATGGCATAGCTGGCGGCACGAAAGTACCACAGCCACGATCAAAGTGTATAAGGAGCGTATACCGAGTTCAAAATATGCCTTTATGGGCTTTTATGATCAGGAAAACAGCTAACATTTTTTACGACTAACGTATGCTTTTGGGATGCGAGACGTGCGGGTACCGAAGTATGGAGAACTGTATTTATGTCCTGTCAAATGTAACTTATACTTCTGTCTTGGATATCTTCGATTTTGTGGTTGTAGGTCATACAGCTCAAGTTCCGCTTATTTTGCTGACGTGAACAAAGTCGCAGTTGAAGGTGGGCATAAAAAGAAGGCGCATTTATTGCTTTAAAGGTAGTATCATCGACTTACCTTAGCTGGTTTCTGAATGGAGGCGCAGCTTAGCGGCCGGGAATGTGCAAATTACGACGCTTGGTTATTTTCACATCTGTGTCGCCAAGTGCTCTCTTTTTACACAAAATGAACTTGAAGTAAAAAATTGAAAGTGAACCACGTTTTCAAAGGTTTTCAAGCGTTGTGTCATGGTGCTTATGTCTAATTTATCAATGTTTTCAAGACGAGGGTAAAACCCTCCAGGTGGTGCCATCCTATCTGGGAGGAGTCAGATTTTCAGCAGGGAATAATTCCCCAAAGCAACTATCTGCATGAGGAAAATTCTTCTTCCAGAGAACTATCGAGGAAAAAATTCCTGTCTATCAATTGACAGTTCCTTTTGCACCGATCCAGATCTGCAAATCGATTATCATTTTTTGACGACTGGTTTCGGTGGCGCTGCCACTGCACCCGTTCTTGATCGTAGCAAATTATTGGTGGCTTCGCTGAACTTGCTACACGATAGCAAAATCACTGGAAGTTACTGTTCTTCGTCCCACGGTGTGTAGCAAACACTGGTCTGGCTGACTCGATAGTTTAGTCTAGACCATATTCTCGGTAGTTAGTGTTGAGAAATACCAGGTAGCTACAATACGGATTAAAATAATAAAGTTCGAAAATAAACCAATGCATTTTGCGGTAACTCGACATCTTTCATTCCTTCAGTGACAAACTCTGTATGGTTTTGACAAAAATTAAATGGTGGTTTTTGACATAACATGCTACTTATAAGGTTGCTGCAAACTCTTTGAACTTGTGTTGTGCCAGGTAATTGCACTGCAATAGCCTGAATATCGTGACAGCTGAAATATGAGGCGGCCTTTCAGCAAAGCATTCTTTTGAAAAATATCGTAAACAAGAAATTCTGTTGGGTTTCTTGCTAATACCAACAAAATTTGCAGCCTTATTTTCGTTCGCCAAAATAATGCCTCTTCCGTATGAACTAGCCGAAAGGTGAACGAAAACGACGAATGAATGGTAGTATAGAAAGGAAAAAAAAGATTTCTTGAGTGTTGGCCTAACCAAAAACACGAGACTCAGCATATTCAACCAAACTTTAACATACACGAGGGATTCTCTGGCATTCCTGTCAAGTCTCCTTTGACGCCCTGGTAATATGAAAACACGTGTCTACTTCTAGTCATAAGGTGCTTCCCCATAAAATTAGCCTATGCTTTTCCATTGTGGCTAGGTGGCAAAAAGACCCACTCATTCATAATGATTGAGGTCAGGAGGCCAAACACATATGTTGCATTCCTGCACATACAAATTGTGTAGTTACGTGTACTGGGCATTATCTAGAACAGTGGTTCCTAATAACTTTCTCATGAATCGGCAGATCCAATTATTGGACCGCCAAGAATCTAGCAATACCGACATATCAAGCAATTCCTAATAACACCATCAACTGTACACGATTCTACAATTACTGATTCAACAATACTGACGTAGCATTGTGTTCAGTGATGATTTGGTCTCGATGTTAACGCGCAACTCATGTGGAGTGTCACTCAGCCCACTTGTGCAAAATAAGAGTGCACCCTGAAACGAGTGCATTAGCCTGGTAGACCAAAACACTATTCGTTCACGTTATTTCTTTACACTGCTCTTTTACTGCTTACTATCGACCATTGTGGTCATATTCCTGGTCAATTTTTTATAAGCGCATTACTCATTACAATGATCAGTTGACTGATCTGACCAATTAGGTCAACCCTGTCACGTGACATGGCCTATTACACCTTTTCGAGCTTTGACGTTATTCGTGGAATGCAACATCTCAGGGGTAACAGCTGCGCTGTTCACATGCGAGACTTCTTACATCCTGACACTTTCAGACCATTAGGTCAAGACATGTTCTAGCACATGAGGTGAAACAAATGAGTGCGATTTGACTGATTCGTTTGCGATTAAGTGTTGATCATACGCCAGTAGGATGGGCAGATCGGTTCGCCTCTGCTGCGAACTCGTGATTATTTTTGGGATGGTACCAATGATGCGGTGATCAGAATATTTACACACGTCTTTTCACCCACCCAAGTCTCACGACCCCGCCACACTGAAATGTGACCGTGCCCGCCGCATAACCAACGCTCACTGCTGACTTGAACACATTTAAGTCACATGCTCTTGCAGTTCGATTCATCTGTGAGGAATCGGCCGTTTTGATGAATCAGCAAGCTGAGGGTACTGAGAACAGTGCAGTGACTGACTGACTAATGGATGTGAAGCCGTCTTTTTCAGGTTTACCGCTCAAGATTCTCAATATTAGATGACGCAAACTTGTTTTTGTTATGTGATTTTTTGAGGGAAATTAATGCGTTCTGATTAAATGGTTGAAAGTACTTCACAGTCATTACCTCATCGATGCCAGACCAGTTGCTAGAATGCACACTGTGGATGTTAAATCCGGTTGACTGCAACACATTGGTTCTGAGTTAATGGTTAGCAGAGCACAAATTCATATGGATATTGGTGACACGGTAAGTGTTTGTCGCCCGAATTGCGGCTTAAACCTGTGGAATGAACCTAACAAGATGGAACTTCAGCAAACTGAGTGAAGACTTCAGGACCACCAAAAGTCAATAGGCGCGTCTTGGGCACAGGTAATATCATTCTTCGCAAAAACTCGTCATTATGGAACATTGTAGCATGTTAGACCGAGTTTCAGTGATACACTTGCGGTTAATGTTCATTAGAAGCGTCCCTCAGAGAAGACATTCTTGTATCCTCTGACAGTGTCTCCTCAACTGAAAAGCTTTTCGACTCACGACAAGTGATGATCAATAATACTTTCTTCTCAGTGGTGGACCTGTACAATGCACCCGTGTCACTGTTTTTGATCGAACTGCTTCAATGGACTTCAATCTAGTTCTATCAATGTTCAGAACAAAATGTCCCAAGAAATCCGTAATTATCTGCTGGAAAAAATAAGGGCACTTTTCGGCTTTTGCTCTGATGCCTACTGTTTTTAGTGCATACCCCGGCCAAACCTGTGAATTTGCGTGCCACATGTCCATCTGCCTTCACCGTTAATTTAGTGATTGATATATAGCACTTCCTGACTGGCATTGTGATGCGCACCTCATTCCCGTACGTTACCTTGACTAGCACAAGCAACAAGGCGAAATTTGCTTTGTCTAGCACAAACAGTGCGCCAGACTGATGGTCGATTTTTTCTTCTCCGGCAGCCAATCAGCTTGGGTGTGCTTGTGCCTGAACTCTGGTTCTTTTCTGTTGGTTAGACGATTTGCTGGTGCGCATCTGTGAATGTCTAAATCGTATCAGCTAGTAACCTGGCGTCTTGTTAATAATTTGATAACCTGAAGCAGTGCCTGGTCGGACTTTCCGAGTTCTTCTGGAACGACTGTGTAACATGAATTTTACTGGCGTATTGCTTACCCACCTGTAGGTAGGCTGTGCAAATATGACGTAGCTACACGCAAAAAATTCAGACCAGTTATTTATCATGACACACCTTTCAAGGACCATTTGGAATCGAATCTGGGTTTGTCTACCCGAACTAATTCCGCATCCGCCACCGAGAATTCAGGACTTTGGTGATCTACCCTACTTCCATCCATGCCGCTTAGGGAGACGAGAAAAACCTAGTCGGGAACAACTGGATTTGACAAATCCAGTATTCTTCCCCGTTCGATCCTCTTTACCGCGAGAATCCCTAGGAAACCGATCAGGTGAAGTTCCAATGAGTAACTATAGATGGCTGTTGAACAAAAAGTTCACTTGTGTGTGCATGTGGTTCGGAGTGATTTGTTTCATTGTCGGAGTCATTGCCCTGCAAATCGCCAGCTTTTTCAAACACGAAAAGTCGTAAGTTTCTCCAGTTTTGACGTATTCTCTTAACCGGAGTTGGCCTTGTATTAGTTTATGACCCAATTTGTCCTTCAGTTTATTTTGTGTGTGCTTATTCGTTCGGTACCTAATAGTTATGATGGCTGAACGACAACAGCAACACAACTGGAAGAGCTTTTGTTTGTCTGTTTCCTGGAAATCGGGGTTGATGACGTCATGTCGCCATAAGCCTTTTATCAGGAATTTTTTAACCAAATAAACAATACTGATACTCACTGACGCAAATCATATGATGGATGGTGGTTTGTAATATATGGCCTAACAATCTGGGTTGACTCCATGCGCAAATGACGTTAATCTCTCCAGAAACAAGGTTCGTTCTATCCCGATGGATGTATGCTCTTCGATGGGGTCAAAATGATCGATTTCCTGGCCTTTGGTTTAAATGCTCTTAAATACTGTTACTCCACCACACGAAAGTTGAACTGCAGTGCGAACATACGAAATTCAGCAAAATATTCCATGTACTGTACTCATGACCGTTAGAATTTTTTAAGCATGGCTACTTCTTATCCCAGTTGACCTCTTGGAATCATTTAGTTCACCAGAAGTAGTTTTGCTGTATTTCTGGACCCAGTCTGTAATTTTTACTACGTCCTCCACCTTTGTGTAACAATGGGGCAGATTCAATTTCTAGTAAAATTGAGAGGATGTTAGACTGTTTTTATGCCTTGGAGTGGAACCTGTGTTCGACCAGTGCTTGGCGGGCAACTCAATCTCACGGGCAATATTAAAAGGTTCCTTCGACCCGATTCTCAACCCAACGTGTACGAACAAACGAATAATAAGGCAATGGTCGCTTTGTCGTCTGGGCTGGATTATTGGGTCATTACGACTGAACAAAATCCGCCAAAATCTCCAGCAGGTGGCAAAAGTGTGACATTAGATAATTTCTACACGAATCAAAGCCTCATTCCTCCGTAGAGGTTATAACGATCCGGGGTCATTATTATTGGTCCATCTCTTTGATACGTAAGCTAAAATAAAGAAGAAACGCGAAAACAGCAAGGGCAGCGAGATAACGGTGACAACTGGGTGAGTGAATGGTGTTCATTTGCGGTGTTGGGAGTGAGAGGTGTGGAACACCTAGTCACATTGTGAGTTAAGGAATAGATCAGTGTTAGTCGAGCATCTAAGCAGTACAAGGGTGGAGTAAACAGCAGTTGTGTTAGTCTTAGCGTCCTGGGTAGCAGCAGCTAATCTGTTTTTCCTTTAGGCCTAATAAGGCAGACAAATTTCTTCCGAGCATTGACCAACCGCTGAATTTCCCCGTTGGCTACGTACTCCTTTTGGATGTTCAAATCGTATCCAAGAACTCAGTAGTAGTGTAGCACCTTCTGGGGCCCACATAAATTATCGTATGGTAACGAAGCATCAGTACGTGGACGCTGATGGTGATGACAAATTATAAAAAGGATGGAACTGGGTTTACGGTTAATTGATTGCTCTAAAATTAGTGTGAATAGGCGTTTTTTGAGAGATCGTCGTTCTCACCTAGCAACAGCTGATAACCGATGATTTAAACATTTCTGTTCGAACGAAAAAAAATTTGTATTACCCTTCAAACTATACGGGAAATCTGACTATCCTGTTACAAAAGTAACCTATGCAGTTTGTACCGCTCTCAATATAAGCACTGGAAACAAGCGTGCAAATTGGTGCTCAAGAGGAACACAGTATGACGGAAAATCTGGGACTGCATCTACTTGATTAGTGGCAAGAGGAACGAAATGGTAGTGGGTTGTCAAATAGTTTACAGAAGAGGTAACAGCGGTGCTTCTTGTCAATAAAATATGGAAAGCTTCTAATAAACTCTATTAAAGCAACTGGGAATCTGTACTTTTTTTGCTATTTCCCGTTTTGCTAGCACCACACATGTTTTAACAAATCAGCTTTAGACCAGTGACATTTAACGGGCTGAAAATTCTGGTCAGTTCATTAGAGGGCAAACTCCCAAGGAATACCGGAATTTGTTTATTACTTCTCAAACAAAAAGGCAGAAAGTAAGGGTGAATTCTGGCTTTCCGATTTATAAAAATATCATGCGCAAGTGAGCTGCTGTTCTGCAAGGTATATGAGCAAAGTAGAACCAAGGCTGCTACGTATTTTCCAACTGACTTCCTTCAATAACCTATGTGGCTTTAATTCCGCACGGCACAATTTAGGCAGTGGTAGACTTTCTCACGTGTTATGAATTCAAGTTCACTAAAGAGACAGGATTCTCGCCTAACAAAGCCAAATTAAATTTAGCCATGAGGTTATCCTCAGGGCAGCTGAGACACGTCGATTGTATTTCAGTGGCAGTATACATTACTAATTGTAGTATCTGCTAGTTTTGGTGTCATAATTGTTATGTACACCTGCCGTACACCAACAAATGTGGGTACACTTGCATAAATCACTAACCTTTGAACAAGAAATAGAGGATTTCTCAAAAGGACCAAACTTCATCAGAGTACTCATTAGCATCATTGGTTCGTTTCAGATTCGTAAAATTTGAGCTCATGATTAGTTTGCCATCTGTGCTTTCGGTCCTTCTCCGGATACGATTTCTTGAAATAGGTTTGCCGTTTAACCCATATCTGGAAGTATCAAGTGATGCAATGGTCCTTTTTAATGAGCTGTCTCCGAAGAAGACAATCCAAGAACTTAAAGTATTTTGCTCGGTTTTAAACTGACTCAAAATTGACTTAAACAGTGCAAGCACAAACAAGAAACAAACACAAGTGTCCCCGTGGGAAAAATCCTCACAAACAGAGGCCCGGATGAACCATATAGGACTCACTTTATTTTGACACGAGTTAAATGTCGGACCAATTACTTGCAGGCAGAGTTGTTCCCTTGAGTGATTACGATGGGTTTACATATGTATGGCACAAAACTGCGGCAGTCCACCCCGCAAGTTAGACCACTTGGAATTTCGCTTCTGTAAGTTCCACTACCGATTTGGGCTCTTCTAAAAAATATCACGCACCAAGATAGACCACCTTTGGTGAGTCTCCCCAGCAGTATTTACAGATGGAACAACCTTAATACAGTTTCCTGCTCAGGCAAAAAGCCTTCTGCTTTCTGGATCCTAAGGAAGTGTAAATTTTACAATACAACTGCTCAAGCGAGAGTTTCAATTGCCAAGCAATTTGGTGTTGACAAAGGAGTTGTCGTGAAGTGACTTTTAACGTGTATGATCGTTTGATCGACAGTCTGTTTTCCATCACACGGGTGATCTCCCCAATCCAAGGCCTATTAAGATTTACCCGTGAGTTGCCTTTGTTCGAAACACACAGACAACTTTTTTGCAAGGGAAAATGATTTCTAAAACTGGTAAATAAGACTGCATATTGTGCACAAACTGGGAGTTGTGTGGCTAAATTCCGAACAGATATCTCGGGTTACCGCCCATTTTATGACATGGTTGTTGCCGACAACTCATTAATTTTTCAAATGATTCACATTGCAGACGGTCATAAAAAGTCCCACAACTGAACAAGACGATCGTCCCACACATTGATCAAAAGAAAAAAAGACAACCTTTATTGGTTAATGTCTGTTGTGGGGAAATAGCTTTGGATAGCTGCGTATAACTTATCTGGTTACAGTTCAAAGTTTTCAGAAGTACTTCACCTTGTATCCTCAGTGCAGTCCACGCAGAGTGCCACCGAATTTTGGCAATTTATCTGTCTGGTTTCTTATTTAGGCGATATGGGGAGTTGTTCGAATCAGTTACATAACCAGTAGTATTCAGGAACTTTCGTGAAACTCGTCAGACTAATTCTTTAAGCTTGTAGAGGAAGAAAATTTACATCCTGTGTTCGAATTTTTTGACAATACGACGCTTACTAGCATACTAGTTTCCATAATCTAACATTACGCTTCAGCGTTACCGAACAGTTGTTTCGTTCTTCGTGAATTTTTGGCAAATCACTTCTAATATGAAGAAACCGGATGAAGATTAGTTGTGCAACAAAAACTTTGTCCAGTTTTTAATGATCTTTACTTTAAAATATATGAAATTTATTTTTGCTTTCACCCCAAAGAAACATTTGTTGTACTAATTTTAAAGTAATGCTAACAATGCGATGTTTTAGGCCCTAGGTTGCTGATGGTTAGTGAAGATAAATACAAATTTACAAATCAGGATGGTTTAAACGAGGGGGACTCAGCCGACCGAACGATACCCCGAATTTTTTATTTGGCCGCTTGCATTTTGTCAGACCCGGCAGAACTTCTACAAGACTTCAAAGCGATATTTCATTCCATGAACTCCAAAATACGATTCCACGGGCAGTTCATTCAATTTCAGTGTGTTCAACACTTGTGGATTGCCAAAACTGTCTTTAATTTGCCCGGTGTTCCACTAGTGCTGAAATTACAAAATTACTAAAACACTCCATAACTGATAGCGCCCTTTCTGGATTTGATCTGAAATCTCTTTCGTTTCTAAAGTTAACTTTCGCTAGCTGTCTTGTTGTTTACCCAACCAACGTTTCCGTGTCCAAAACAGATGCCTCGCTCTGAGAGTGACATGCTGGCACACACGAGTGACAGGAGACATCAGGTTGAGTGGCATGCACCCATATAGCGATAACAACACGTTGGATGACAGTTGGCTACCAGTTTAACGCACGCTCGTTAGAAACCCAAGTTGTTGGCGCCAAATATCATGGCTTTTGGGAGAAAACTTTTGGCGAGAGAACGAACCCGTGGTTATCGGCTTGAAAAACCAACAGACCGTATAATCAGGCCACTGTAGGGAACCTTCATATTGTCACAGAATCTACCAGACAACTAACTCCATCAGCAGTGGCTTGACTAGGAGGGATTCTCAAACCAGAAATTACCTAAATTCTACCATATACCTCTAACGACTATAGGTACACCCAAAACAAGATCACCTCTACACCGAGTGAGAAGGTGCTGTGACCAGTAGGAAGGAATATGGATAGTCTGAGGGCATATGGGCTTGTTTGAGTTACGCCTAGTTCTCGTGAAGTGTATGAGGTTAGCGAAGTACACTCATTTGCAAACAAATTTGGTTTTTCGAGAGACTCACCTGAAAACCAGCTGAATCTCTCGTTTGTGCTGTTTCCAGGTTAGATTAAATTCGGCACATCAGGTAGGATAGTGTGCATGTAATAAAAAAACAGGCACGTTCTATGACGAGGATCTTCATGAATCCTAACAGACAGACTACCGATAAGTCCTTGGAAAATTTAAAAAATCATTTAAAAAAGAAAAACACCAAAAAATAATATGAGCACGTGGTAGGATAAAGAAGTTCCAATGCAGTTTCCGTTTTTCAACATTGTTGGGAGGAAAAACTGACTTATGGCTCAGCTGTTTATTGTAACCAGCCAAACAGGCGATCTATAGTTTGGAGCAAAGTTTCCACCCACTGAACAGTGAATATTAGCACGTTCGCTGTGTGATCCTTCTGTTGATTGGGTACCATACCATGACGTGCTGCTGGATTTGTCAGTCGGTGAAGCTACTCACTGAGATTTCAGATTGTGTTACCTGCGTATTCATTTGAATGCTTCGGAAATTCTTAATCTGGTGAACTACACTACAGGGCCTTGTCACGGTGCGTTTTGCATTCAGAAACCTGAAACTAGTATTTCTTCTAGTCTTGCGTTCCTCAGTAAGCACTTTTGGTCATGTAAATTCTTCCAACCTGCAACCAATGGCTTCTTCTTTCTTTTTTCGGCTATTTCACGTGACTACGGTCCCATCACACAGATTCCTCCAGATTTCTGCCCTCCGTGTCACAATGCCATACTTTCCCAATTGATCCAATGTCCTCCTGGCCCCTGATTCACTTTGAGGCTTGTGGCCCGTCCACTCAGTGCCGTAGGTTTACTGAAAAAATTTCCAACGGATTTCGCCTACTTCTGAGCCGGTGACTAAGACCCTACTCTGATCCTTGGCCACTATTCTTCTACGTCATCCGCTATCTAGTGTAGTTGGATTAATCGTGCGGTCTCATGTACCACTGATGCGTTTTCGCAAACCTTTATCACTAACTTCGCTTTATCTCGATAACCGTGTAACTGACCAAACATAGGTGTCAGACTAGGTTCTCGCCTCCTGCCCACAGGTTAGAGTAAATGGTGATACCCGTCTGAATTGTGATTGGTGACACAAAATTTCACCTTAAGGTTGGATCTTTGAGACGCTCCGTTAGTTTGCGGATATGTAGATATCCACACTGTGCAGATCTTGCTATGCTGCAGCATACCTTGAAACTTTCGGGATAAAAAACACGAACTCTTGTCGGTGGTAACATCCTTAGTTACTCGAAAGTGCTTACTGACGTTTATATTGATGACACGCGTTACTGTTTTTCCAGTCAGCCTGTATACGCAACCGCCTAGACTCAGTATAAAATAATCTGTCATAACAACGATGAAGCGTTACTTTTCCAGTCATGTTAGTTGTGAACCAAACACATTCATCCCTCATAAATGTGCTGGGGTGTCAGTTGTGGTTACCTGCATAGGCCATACATGACGTTCCATTGCCTTGCACTCTTGGCACTGCGGACAAGCACGGCCAAAGTTTTCACCATTTCCACTTGTTTCCCACCAAAACACACATCACCTCAGCGGTCATCTCTGGTGTTACAAATGACTCTTCTTGATTCTAGGTTCAGCGCAGCCACCAGTCCATTGTTGAGGAAGACTAGGATTACAATTACAACTTGGCCGACCGAATTCCTTCAAGAGATGGAATAGGAGACAGCCATTGATAGTGTGACAAACATGAACCACTGGACTAGCTTGTCCAAGTATTTAAGTTTTCTAGCGGCTGATGACCGTCAGTGAGAGTATCAAGTCTTCCAGTTCCTGGGTGCCCTTCTAACCGGCAGATATGTCTTTCAGGTTTAAGCTGGTTAGAATGTGTGCAGCCTGGTGATGGAGATACCGCCTTCGGGCTAAGCATATCGCTTGAATGACCATGTATTAGGGTAGGAAAGGCAAACGGATAGCGCGGTTTTCCACAGTGTAACTCAACTATTTTGACCCATAATCTGATAAGCTTTAGGAGTTAATGTGTGTGCAGTTGCCCTAGCGGCAGATTCAGCTGGTTTCGGGAAGCTTTCATAGCAGCTAACGTGGATATATAGCATGAAAGTAGCGAACAGACTTACCAGAAGTTACCATCGATTGTCCCTTACTTAGTGGGGCCGACTTACTTCACACCACTTGACAGTGGCATAAACAGTTTGTGCCTCAAAAACTGACCTGACCCGGCCTATTTACATGATGCAGTGACAGACCACCAACGATCGTTCCGTTAAGTTGTCAAAGCTGCCAACATATATGTCTACATTAATATATTGGTCTACTGCTTTATAAGTATGTACACAATTGTTAAATTACACATCTGTTACAACTGACCAGGTTAATAAAACCAAACTAATTCTGTCGTTTGGCGAGCTGAACCCCAACCAGAATGACGAAACGGACAGTTTCTGGAGCCCAACTCGGTCCAAAAAATTGGAGCTAATGACCGAATTCAAGCAGGCAATTTATCTGAGTCCTCAAAAAAGATTTGGCTTGTTACATCGCTCCAGTTATTTGGAATGTGCGTCTTTTCGAACAATCTTACCCTTCAGATGTATCAATTATTATAAACCCAGCCAAACAGAACTGACTTTGCTGGTGTATTGTGGTGCGAAGCTTTAGGACATTTAAAACCCGGTTGCTGAGCTGTTGAAAATGAACCATACAAGTGAATGGAGGTGAGAAGAATTCCTGTACTTAGATAAGATGTGCCACCTCTACCTAAAGAAGTCTATGGACAGGGTCGAAGTACTTGTGTTTTAAGACCAGGATTTCCTGTTGTCCATCTTCTTCAAACGAATACTGTCCCATTTTCCTCTGTTGGTGGATTGATTCATTTTCATTCTACATTCGAATTGGCCTCTACGGTCTTATAAATTCACCCGAAACTCTCAGTCTTCCACATCTCGATACATTGCCAAAATTGACGATCCTTGATCATCCAAAAAACGACGTAACAAACACTGAAAATAAGTCAGTGACACAGGTAGCAGAGTAGAGTTAGCAAAGAGAAGGCAAAACTCGGAACAACTCCTTGGTTCTTCTTAGGAATGATCTCTCTTTAGGAATAGCAAGGTCAATGAAACATTCCTCAAAAAGGTGCCAAGAATTATGAAAGCCTAAATTGCTGTTTTTTTTAAAAAAAAAGTTTCACCATATAGACGTATCACACTCTCATAAGGTTGCTGAAAACTCTCCGACAGTCCAAGAACAGTTTCGCCTTTCTTGCGGCTCATCGAGTAGACGCAGTCCCCGAGTCTCCAACAATTTTATGTACTACTTGAACTCAAATTACACGAAATTCGACAAACACATTCATCTGCACAACAATTTGGTTTCCACAGGAGACTGACCTAAAACTCAGCTAAATCTTTCGTCTACGATGTTCTTCAGTTGAATGTCTTCACCAACCTTATGAGTAGTGTTTTACGTCCACAAAATGTATTGCGATTTCTTAAATATCGTACCAAGTGAAAAATGATGTGGCTTGGTGCAGTATATTGAGATGAAGAAGAACATCGTAGAAGAGAAATCCAGCTGGGTTTTGGGTGAGTCATCCTTGAAAACCAAATCGGTGTGCAAATGATTGTTTTTTTCAACAGTTTTACTAGTATTTGAGTCTGTTCACAAATTTAAATACGGGGAAAATCCCGCCGAAATCTTCTGGTCTCCTCTAGAATTCTCGGCTGTCGATTCAGAGTAAAGTTGCTGAGTCCTTAAGCGAGCCAATTAGTGCCGGTTTACGTTATCTGATATAGTTACTTTGCTCTTTTGGTCTCGTCTAATTTTTAGTTACAAATTTTCCATAATGCGGGTGATTTATTGATTGTCAAGTAGCCTCAGATAACCAAAAATTGTCGCATAAACATTCAGTGACAGCATTGCCTGTAATAGTTGTAAGCCAAACACAGACCTTCGTTTTGGGTTCCAGTAGCCCCAGGAACGTTTCTGACCGTGTATTATGTAGACCACCTTTCCAAGTACAATATCCACGGTGAATTACGTCCTTGCAGTCAAAGGGAAGGCACGACCGAAATCTCATTTGACCCGAAACTATTTAATTCTATGTTTATTTTTAGCTACATAGTCTGAGGGTAGGCAATTAGTAGTTTCCTAATTTCTGGTTGTGAGCAGTCCTCTTCCCATCCCGATGAAGTTCTTTCGATAAGTCCACACCAAAAGCAAGGAACACTGCTCATAAGTTCCGTTCTTTTTGAGGGACGCCAAAAGTGCATAATCCTCACTGTGGCGGGATGTGGAATCCTGACTTTTGACAAGCAAGGCCGCCACCGCACCGTGTCACGCAAGATGTACCTAAACTAGGAAGTAATAGCAACCAAGTTTGTTTATAATTCTTATTACTCGCTAGTTGAACTGAACAAAAGTCAAAGAATGAAGGAGTCCATTTTTTCAGAGGACTATATATTATTGTACATTATATATATTATTTTTATATTATTATATTACTATTATATATTATATTATATGTTTATTATATATCGACAACCCTGATGCTTTCCGAGAGACATGAAGTTCCCAATTTTCATTCGCTAAAACACTATCTACGTATATTTTAAGACTCGACGCGGTGGCACTAACCGGAACTTTACATGTGGGAATATACACCACGCCCAGCTAGTCATATGTTTGACTAGGGAGCCTGCATTATTTCAGTTATTTAAGCTACTGCATCTTTTGAGTGACCAAGCGGTCGATGGTATAAAAGATATTTCCACCTTTGTCACCTATTCATCCTGAGGTTTTTGGTTTGACCTCGATAAAGCCAAGTTAGTCTTCCTTGGAATTATAATCAGACCCTATTTTGTATTCCACTCTACTCTAATGTATAGAACTATCCCGAATGATCACCACTCAGAAGGCATGACTTGGTCACCTTAAGAGGAGAGGTAAAAGGTAAAGATTTACTACAGCTCACGACCGACTTCATCGTGTTCATCAGTAAACCGTAAACTTGCCCAGTGACCAGTTCATTCTTTGAAATGATTCAAACCATCTGTGGGCGATGCCTTGACGTTGGGCATGACATTTATTATTACCTACATACCCGTGTGTATCTACTGATCTTGCATCGATCAGCTTTTTCAGCTTTTAGTTGAGTAATGTTTGGCCTCTCAGATCGTCGGACGCAATATATTTCAGATGCAAACTGGTGCTGTCCTCTTCCCCTCACAAAGCGGTTTAAAGTAGGTCAACACTAAAATTTCTAAACACTTCTTTGTAAGCTTGGTGCTTCGGTTAAATCCTTTATTATGCTCTTCTTGTATTTCAAGGACTTTATATGAAATCTAGCTTCGCTCGTATGCTTCACGTCCCATCGTAGGTTACACGATTCGGGCTGCATGAAGCAGTTTTGTTTCCATACTGTTCAATTCCTAACTGGACCCTAGGGACAGGCTATGAAATTCAACAGACCTGCGCACGGATGACTGGTCGACGCACCAACGCCTGGCGATAGTCGATTTTCCAAGGACCGGCGCTTACATGACTTGCCTCACCTAACGTTCGCCCTGCGGTAGCGAGCATATTGGTCGACCGATACGGTGGTTAGCTTAAGCGCATTGGTAACCTACTCTGCAGAGTACTGGATAATGGGCTTGTGAGATGAGGCGTGACCGCTGCGCCTTTGTACGTGCACACAGCGCATTGTGGGAACGTCTAGCGTCTGTGCTACCTGCTCATACACATGCCGCTGCAATTCAGGCTCCAGCTCGTTGACGTATATGCAGATCTACTATCAGGAGGGGATATCCGAAGTACGGTACACTTACCTTGGTAACCTCTAAGGTAAATGGGTGTGCTTAGATGAAGGGGATCCCAAGATAAAATCTGTCGGATATCAAAGGATGTTTTTCTAGTTTGACCTGGTTTGGACGGATGTAAACACTCGGCAGGGAGGATTCAAACTGTCCGTCGACGACAATATTCTGTGGATTTGTAGTAGAATACTACTAGTGGGGTCTTACAACTGTCACGAATGGCATCCATCGGACTACAATATACGTGGGGTGTTTACGGGAGGCGTCACTCTGTTCACCTTCGTGAACGGATGATTTTGATGCACAAATTTTTTGCCGAGTTGTACCAAGGAATGGTATCTCCCCAAGAAAGACATATTTAGTTCGATGATACAAATACGTGTCTATTTAGTAAGTAAACCAGTGAGGCTGTTTCTTGTGGCCGTCGAGTTTTTCTCAGCCAAATACCGAGCCGTTTAATTGCCTGATCAACAGGTAGTACAGAGGAATGGAAAGAATTGCTTAAAAACGTTGCATCGGTAAGACGATCATCATTGCCAGTTATCATAAAACTACGGTCAGCCGCTTAGAGGTCATCTTCGTTCACATACCGTTTTGAAAGTTCACGTCAAATTGATCATTTGATTCCTGAACGGTTATTAGGAGTTTTGTAACATCCAATCACCAATGATCTGATTTTATCGGAGTAATCAAGTGGACTTTCTCTTAGAGCTGGCCCACAGTTTATTGTTTTGTTTATGACGGCAAGATTAGGTCCACATAGCATTTTTATATAGGCCGACGCGGAATTCTTTATTTCCTCTTCCCAGCTATCCATTACGATGAGTTTGCGCAAGTGAATATGTCCATACGGAACATGGCCGAGTTGGTATCGTTTCCATTTCCAACACATATTTATGGCTGGGAGAATGGTTTTGACGGTATACACAGAAGAGTGATAGTGCCACAGAAAGATATCTGTACTATGCCTTTTTCCATCATATTCCAGTTGATAAGTTCAAAATGTCTTATTTCATGTTCAGATGACTGGGTTCGAGCTCTGGTTTTATTCCGACAGAAGTGCGTACATAATACATTTGAGCTCTTCACATGTTTTCGAAGTCAGCTTGGTTTGTCTAACTCGCTGCATACAAACTATTTTCAGTCCAGTTACACTGGTCAAAAACAACTAGTGTGTGTACTTTTTCCCGATATTCTGTTACCAGCCGGAATACAAGAACTATTCTAGTCGTGTGTAAAATCACTGTTGCGGCTTAGCTCGAATGGATCTAATATTAGAAAACGCAGAGAGCCTGCTGGCGCTTCGGTAAGTTTAAAGGGAGTATGTTCCATTGAGTTTTTCTTGCGGTGTACAAAGTGGGACACGTTTTAAGTACTCCACTAGAACTATTGAAGCTTAGCTACTCCAGCAGGTCCGAAAATAACAGGCAATCGATCTGAAAATATGAAATTTCACTATAAAAATCTTACATGTCCGACTCCTTTAATTTTTATCAAACTCATGGAAATAACTTTGTCCTCCCCAACATTTTTCAAAGTATGGCATTCCTCAAACGGCTCGTCGGAGTTGGAGTAGTCGGTTTATTGATTTGTATTGCACACTCGTTCCAAACCAAAATGATTTACCGGACGTTTTGGTGCTTGCTTCCTTGCAGTTCCACCAAAATCCGAAACGACTAAGCTAATTTATGGCTGTGATCTTATTCGGTTTATGTGCTATTTCCGGGGGCTTGAGAAGCCTCCAGTTGCTTACTTTATCAGTTGAGTGTTGTGAACAAAAGATTGAAGCACGCACATTCAGAGCATTTCATCGGCTAACTGTTGTAAACCTGACCTAACTGAATATTTCTCATGAGTTCTCAAGAAAAGGCTAAGTTGGGCCAATTTAAAAGCTAGAAATATGTTACTTGCGTTTTATCCCTAAAAAGAATCCTCTTACACACGGAATTTACAACCTTGCAATGCAAATAAGGCCAGCAACTTTTGCCAAAATGATCAGCCCAACAGTAAGCATTAAATGTGCACAAATTTCTAACAATGAGTCAGACTCTTAATGTTAGAAAAAACGTTTGCTTAATTAGTGCATGCACCTAACATGAAGGCGAAAAAAATACATCAAGGGAGCAAAACCTTTTTGTCCACAATATCTAATAGGGACGTCAAGATCGCCAGTGTTCTGAAGGAAAACATGTGGCATTATTGTTGTTTATACGGACCTCTTCTTCAGCACATTTTTGTCAGTAATTCCCTCAAAGATGAACCAAAATCCCCAGTTCTCTTAACGTTAAGAGAGGCCAGGGCCTTGGATGTCGTTTGCAAGTTCGAAAGCCGTTGCTTGTTTAATGAAAATGAGACACTCATAATGTGTGATTATATAGTTTAATGTGTCCGTATGTAGCCATATACAGGGGCGAAAAACTAAAATCTCATATTTGGGTTACGATTTTGCTTCTCTCCGGATTTATCAGCCAATCACAATCCTCGGCTTTGTTAGGATTAGAAACGAGAGATTTGGCCGGGTGTATCACTAACACCAGTGTGATTTTGAACCAGGTATGAAACATTTTGATCAGTTGGGTGAACATATCCCAACCGTTTGGGTCCGAAAATATTTTGGGACTGGTATTTCTGTACCTCAAGAACACTGCTGCCTACACATTGTCCGGGACGGTAGTTTATTTTTACGTCAAAGCTCTAAATTGTGCCTTTACATTCTGCTTTTCGGAAAATACACTCATGTGCGTATCACTTTGGTTCTAATTAGAGATTCACCTGAATCTAACTAAATGTCCCGCACAAACGCCGCTTCTTGTTTCGGTTGATACAATATTCGAGATATTGCAACACAGTTTCTCTACGAAACATGCTGCTGAGGTATGAGCTAAAGCTGACACATATTCGGAGACTGCATCTCCTTATGAGCCGGAAGAATGTTGAAACCGGCAGTGCGTTGTGGAAGATTTTTTTGGCAGCCCTATGAGTAGTAGGTTTCGTTGAGCTTTATTTCTCTTTTTCAAATCCGTGTTTTGGTGACTCTCTTCTACGACAGAACACTTCCAGTGGTTTGAGACTTCTCAGGTACTTCTCATTAAATTCTGAGGTAATAAATCCATCTATGATTATCGTCTTTCGTTGTAACAGGGAAAGATCTGACTTGCCAATTTATGGAAAAGCTGGGACCGTTTTCGTCTAATTTCATGTCACTACCGAAAAGATTTTCTTGTGCTTTAAGAGCATCAGTGTATGACGACACAAGACAAAACAGTTGGTGGTACTACAACATAGTGTAGCATGCGCAGCGCCTAGCAAGAAGTGCGTGTATTTTGACCATCTGAAAAGCCTTCAGGGACCACAAGAGAACATTTATCGTGGTAACCGGGCCGACAAATTTCAGAATTCAGCTCAGAGAGTCTAGCCGTGAAAGTTAACTTAGCCTCTTTGTTTGCCTCTGGAGTAGCTTTCAAAGTGGTTGAAGGTTTCACAATTTTTGTGTGAACTTTTGAAGAGGAATCGTGAGCGTTTCTTGAAGGAAGCCACCCACAAAGTTGCTGAAAACTCTTAGACAGCCAATGACCGGTTTCGCCCTCCTTGGAGCTAATCAGGTGGGCGCAGTCCCCAGTTTTACGTCAACCTCATGTTCTACTTGAACTCAAATTGCATAAAATTCAAAAGACACATTTAATTGCATACCAGTTTGGTTTTCACGGAAGACTCAGCTGAATCCCAGCTGAATCGCTCCTTTACGATGATCTTCTTCAAGTGAATGTGCTGCACCAGGCCGATTCATGTTTAACTTGGTACGACATTCGAATACCTTAAACGAGGTATTCATCTGGAATTCAGGTGAGTCTCCCGTAGGAACCAAATTAATATGCAAATGAGTGAGAGTTTCCGTTGTCCATTGCTCTTAGTTCCTGCTTAAAAGCCTTTCTGGCATCAAGATTCTTGTGCACCCAATATCCGATCGTTTCTCTCCACCATGCGCTTTTCAGCTCTTTAAGCACTACTGGGAAAACCGCTTGATATCTTTTAAACCGAAAAAACTACAGCAAAGCTTATACTCTAATTTGAACCACACTGCCATACTGCCATGACACTAATGGCTTGTTTACAATGGTGACAGACAAAAACGGTTGAGCTCGAAAAATCAAGCGATTTACCATGCCACTTATTTTAGCATAGTGCGCATAAATGTAAGATTAACGGGTGAAGGCGTGAAAGAAAAATACATTGACCAAGTAGCTTCGTAAGGAAATCGGTACAACACCCACCAGCCAGAAGCCATAATCAAATATCTGCACCTCAACAAACCATGCAGTTTAATTCACGGTAGTACAATTATCCTTGAGATTTTGCCTCATGTTTTTCAAAGCTGCATACATTCTTAAGTCAAGTTTGTGATATCTGAAAGTGATTGCGTACAGAATGAACTTGTGCAAGTAAACTCCCATGAGGAAATATTTGGAAGAAAGTTTAGTGTCCGACTTGTATTGAGGCAAGTTGTTCCAGGAAGGAAACGCACACTAGATTGTGCTTAGCAAAAGAGGTGCTTTGGGAACTCTCGGTTAAACGAAAAGCGTGCAAAGCTGCGTCATCTTCTGCTCAGAGTAGAAAGGTGAATCAAATATCGCACAACAACAGGCTATGCCAGGTGATGTACCATCTTACTGATAAAGAACAAACTTTGCTGTAAAACAGCACCCCGATTGATAGTCACTCTCCTGCAGTGTCCAGGTTTATCATTCTCTTTTGGCAACAAATTAGTACCCTGCATCTTCCAAGAACTGGTTTCGCAACGGCATATCACATATTTGATAGGGATAGACGAGGGACAGTTTTTTCGGAGTTTTAAGAACAGCGGTTTATTTTAGAAGTGGAAATGTCCAAGGATCACTTCACTGCTTCCTCATGTATATCTTTATCAAGGATTACTAACTGAACTGACAAACATTAGAGAGTCTAACAGCGAGAAGAATAGCATTTCCCAGGCTTTGTATTTGGTGTTGGAATCGCTAACTAAGCAAGGCGGCTTGCTGCAAAAATTCCGTACTCGTGGAAAAGCCCGCGTGCTAGACAACTGGTTTGTCACCTAAATGACGCCATCTTATGCCTTACATGCCTATATATGTAAAAAAACTCTTTCGAAGGTGGGTTCTTGTTCTTGACCAGACAAAGCTAAATTATCACCCACATTGTCCGTTCAGATTACATGATAGTGGCTATCATGGGATGTGCGGCATCAGGTAAGACACAAGGCTTGTTAGGATGGGTGGTTTATGTGAGCAGACCGAATAATCTTGAAACAATCTGCTGTCGCAAACCAACTCAATGAAAATGGCACTTCGACTTTCCTACCCTACTACAGAACGGTGGAATAACGTGTGTGTAAGCGTTGAACCAAGTAAGCTGGCACGGAAAAAATGCCCAACTCTGTTGAAGTACTTGGTACTAAGGTGGTTCACAGCGTTTTAGCCGGCGGCATCCACCCTGTAGCTGGCTGCAAAGTCTGGATAAGCGTGCTGAAGCTGCGATTCAATCTGTCGTCCCGTGCTTTGTAGCACTGGCGCACAGAGTTAAATGGAACAGGTGGTCGAAGACGCAGTTCGTAAATAAGCGCTTCTTAGAAATGAAACACACCGGCCAGTGATTAGATTAGGTCTCTTGTCTATGCCGCAACATGAGGCAAACATCAAGATGGCAAGATATACGCTCAAAAGAACAGTGAAGATAGGCACACACTGGAGTTGATTTTAGAGGATTGCATCATCCTATTTGGCTGACGGTTGTTGGTTATAAAAATCGACTGCAACTGTGCACATACACTTCAGTGTAAGTTTCTCCATGCAGAGCAAAGTTATGCAGTCGGTCTCCAACAGCCATCGCATGTGCATTAATCACCGTCAACCTCGACAGAATTTAATCGCTTGGAATAGCCAAGCTGCTATGCTGATTTGTCGAAACACCAAAGTGTAACATCTTCCATTTTATGTCGGCCCATTAATAGTTTATTCAAACCGGTCGTTAACATTTTCAACCCTAAGTAAACAAGGGGCTTCGTTAAAATTCTGATTAAATAGAAAAGCACCTTTAAAATTTTTATATCTAAAAAACAATTCCTTAAGAACTAAAATCTTGTCAGTTCCCTTCTTTTTCACTTTTACCATGGTTCAAAAATTTCGTTCACGTTGGAAACAGAATATCAGACACTTCGAATCGCAATTTCAAATGGTCACATAGTATAATGGCACACATCAAAATAGACTCACTCAGACCGATCAATAGTTTAGCCTAGTTATGTTTCAGCAGAGAATTTTCTTAAGTCTGTTGGATGTAAAAAGGCTGTTAACTCTGAATGAATTATTTCCTGGAGAGAACCCTTGCTACATTTTAAAAGAAACAGCAGACCACACTGAACGTTTGGTACAAGTTGTAAACAATGTGAGAGTAAACGACAAAATCATTCCTATTTGCCTTCTGAAGTCGTCAGAGACCATTATTAGGGTCTTATAGGACGTATTATTAGGAAAGAGTTGGGACTTCAGACTAGACTGGAGTGCAGCTGCAGTGCAGCTTATCTTACATAGGGCATAATAGAAATTCTGGGAAGGCGCATACACCAAGTGTACGGGTAATTTGACTGTTAGCCCACGCTGCGAATCCTCAAATATGCTGATAAGCTTGTTTTCCTATCCATCACAAAGGTCTAACTAGTGAGATGGATATTTGATAATCTGTCGGAAACCCGCAAAATTTCTCACTGGTTATTTATACTAACATGTTGAAGAAGATTTCGGGTGGAACAAGGGACTATCATTTACAACCTTTTCTGGACTCACCAGCCGTATGTACCCGAAAGACAACAAACTAGATATACGCGGAGTTCAATATTCATTTTACATTTGAGTTGTTGTTAAGCCGCAAAACAAGACAAAGATTCCGCGAAAATAGTTTTTTGGAAAAGCGCCAGCAGTAACTCATTTGCTTTGCTGTTAAGGAGACTATTGGCTGGTCGCTCGTTGCAAACGCTTCACAACCAGTCGGGTGACATCATCAATAGATCGTGGTATGCGCACCGCTGCACAATGCACTGACGATGTCACCGTTGTGGATGGCGACATTTGTACAACTGTATTGTATACCTCATAGACAAACGCAAAACCCGATTAACTTGTGTTTTACTTTAACACTGTCTTATTTCGAAGCAAATGACCTTAGAGTTGAAGTAAATTATTTCCAAATGTCGGAGAGAGCTTCGATATTCCAGTTTTTGTGTAAGTGTGGTGTGTACTTTCTTCCGTTATTCAACATCTCGTGCTAGAGTGAAGAAAGAATGAGGTGGTATGGTGAATAAGCACTGAACGTTGGACTCAAACGTTCCCAAACAACAAATACAGGGTCGTCAGTTGTGCGTGAAATTTTCTGAGGTTCATCTTCAGGTTAATTTACACGTAATGGACCTGCACATTGTCTAATCCACTTGGTCGTCATAAGCAGCTCTGTCCGTGGATACTTTTACGGTCGTAAATCTGTTTGTGAGCACCGGTAGTAGCTCTTCAATAAAATCGTGACCAAATCGATCCAAATTGGAGGGCAAACAACCTGTAATCGTGTTTTGCATATTTATGACAACACTGGATTACACGCAAAGCTTTGAGCAATTACACTTCTGGTAAAGATCCTCGTCTAAAAGACTTCTCTTGTGGTTTAAGTGGTGATAAAATATTGGGGAAATCAGATGCATTAAAGAGCAAATAAAATACTTTACAAAACATGGTGTTGTAAATATATGTTCCACCATAAGGTCATAAGTCCTACGATGAAGGGATACATGGCTAGATTTTGAATGACTAAATCCAACAACCATGGTCTTCTAAAAAAAATTAGAAATCCTTGGAGCAGACGGGCTGATAAATTTGCAGAACAACGAACATGAGTTCAGTGCATTAATTCACTAAAGGCCTTTCCTCCCATTGTGACAGAATTCGCTGCTTTCTTAGACCACAATCGATGTGTCACTTATCTTACAATATCCTGAATGTTTGGTTAATTATCCCTCGCGACCATCTATCATAGAAAACAATCAGGGCTCTGCTGCGTGAATCTGACTTGATTGGCGCTGAATATATCGATTTAAATGGCCCTTTTGCAACAGGTGGATCCTGTTTCTTATTTTGCATGTCCCATTCGGTCAAAAAACAGTCCGCTTGTTGTCCAGATTGGAGGAGATTATATCTGTGTGCTTATCAATCGATCCCACGAATTTGTTGGAGTACATTTCTTCCATCTTCAAAATGCTCTAATAACGGTTATTGATTTTTGAACATTTCTGAAAAAAAGTAAATATTCTCACATTCTCCTCGTTGAATGCAGAAGAACCTAAAGTGGGGGGTCAGGATTTTTTATTCACATCACTGTCACTTGAACATCCCTCCTTCTTTCCTGGCACGGTTGTTTTGGTGAGTCTACACCAAAAGGAAAAGCACCAGACTCAAGTTTTGTTCTTGCTAAAGCTCACCATCAGTGCATATCTTTGGCCGTTCCCGAGTTCGAACCCCGGACGTCTGACATGTTACCAAGTCTGAACCATCGAGTACAATTTCGCTTGATTTCTCTATACTATAAAAATTTACGCGTGTTCGCCTTCGTGGTTTTTATGAGTGGATTCATCAGTAATCTGCAGGTGCAATGTAGTAAGCCTTTTGAAGTGATCAAAGAACTTCACCTTAGGTGGTAATATAACCCTGTCACCCAGAATGCGCACCGATCATATTCCAGCATATCCATCGTGTTCTATGAGTTAGTAGGCAAACCAGCACGGAGCGTACTCTGTGAGTTGTGAAAAATACTCCAACAAGTCTAGCGTCATTAATCTAAAGTCACTGCATGGTTCAGCCAAATGAAGGATTTAGGGAAATATACTGCAACGTGTACTAGCCACAAAGAAACTGACTGCCGAACTTCTTCAGTGGTTGAATCTCTACTGACGCATCAATCTCAAGGTTATGCGGCTGTCCGTATGCTTGCTGTAAATCCAGAGATTTCTCCAGTTCCCTGGATGTTAAGGCTCAAAGAAAACGACCTGTACCCCATTGGTCTCGATTGGAAATTCTTCAGCGTTATGTAAATATGACTGAATCTATTTTCATGTACATTTCTGAAGGTTGCTGAAAGCTCCTTGACAGTCCATGACGGGTTTCGCTCTTCTTGTGGCTCATATTGTAAGCGCGAACCCCGAGTTTCTGCCAACCTAGTTGGATATATTTCGAGAACTACATTTATTTGGATATCAATTTAGTTTTCACGGGAGACCCAAATGAATTGAAGAATATCAAAAATGAGATATTCAGTTGAATATCCAGCGGAAAACAGATTGGTTCGAAAATGAGTGCATTTATCAAAATTAGCCCAATTTGGTTTCAAGTAGAACATAAGTTTGACGGAAACTCGGGACTGCGCCTACCTGATGAGCCCAAAGAGGGGCGAAACCGATTATACACCGCCGAAGACTTTTCAGCAAACTTGTGAGTAGTTTCCTTTATGAAGATATGCTGCGATATACCAAATGAAACATGGGAGGGCCCTTAGACAGCACATTCAGTTGAAGAATACCATAAACGAAAGATTCATCTGAGTCCTTCGTGGAGACCCAGTTGACATGCAAATGAGTGTACTTGTCGAAATGAGTGTATCTACATTTAGAAGCGGAAAAGTTTAAATTCGGAATGACGTTTTGTCGTTTAGAAACTTCTTGTGGATGATTTCACACAATATCACCCAAAATGAAATAGAAACAAAACTGATAGGCAATGCCCTACCGAAATTTCGGCTTAAAAAGACCTTACGTTAATTAGGAAGAATCAAAAAGTTCAAAAACGTGATGCTTATCGTAACCAGTACGTCAGAGAGAGAGAGAGAGGGGAATACAGATGTTTTTGGAATTAACCAAATTATGGGAAATTGTGAACTGTTATAGATGTGTACATACAGGAATCATGAGGTCCATAAATTGCACCATCTAAGACACTCTGTATCATTCTGGAGTCAACATATAACCTTCATGGGGGAAGTCGGTGTGATTTGGCCAGTACACTCATGTGGAGATGTAGAACACGCTACGTCACAAACATCCGGCAAACAGGCTCGTACGAACCGCACTGACGGCGCATCAGATGCAAAACTGGCGTATATATATTGAAAATCCCCACAGAAAACGCTACCTAGAGCATTTTGCAGTAAAACATCTGAAACAACCCCTCTTCACGGAAGAACTTACAATCCCCAAGCCCTAGTGACGCTGTCATCCAGGAGCAACAGCTGCAGCGAGAAAACCAAGGGGAACTGATAACTTCAATAAGGTGGAGGTCCAGTGCTTTTCAGTTGAGAATCCACTTCAGTAGTGACCGGCTGCATAGAACCGATATTATAGATAAGTTGCTGGTTACGGTTCTTCCAGGTTACTTCGTAAACTACTTTGGTCAGCCGACTCGACACCAGTCTCACATAATTATTTGGCAAATAGCCTTACGCAGCGGGAATATGCAAGACAAATCCGTCGCTAACACGATTGCAGCTAAGTTGCTGGGTAATAGTCACCGGATCGGCCCGGCTAGATCTTTCAACGTGGGCTTTTCCGTGTGCAATTGTAGGAGACACTACTACTGTGTATAAGGCCCTTCAGGAACTAGACAGTGTCACCTGTAGACTTTGGTGGCTGGTGTATAATGTTGACTCAGAAGTATTTCGAGCTGCGGCGTCAGCAATCCACAAGCTGCTAGGCACACAACCACCATAAAGTAAAACCGAAAACACGGCATGCTGACACAACTGTGGTCTCTGCATGTATGCTATCTGCTTGTGCAACATTTGGTTGTGCTCTGATTAGTCTCTTCATTGACCATATGCCAATAATCTACCACACTAGGCAAACTGTCATCAATACTACTGAGGTGGATCCATTTCACCAGACACTCTATTTCGGACGCCCGTGCGCTTCATAGTTTTGATTTTTAAATGCATTGTAAAGCGAAACGTAGCAGCCGCATCCCCCTGAACAGAAACACGAACTAAGTGGGAATACACAGCAAAATTGAAGCTGCACCAAATTTTGCTGTGATGGTCTGGGATTAAGTATATTGGACTTACAAAATAAGGAATGTCGGTTAATAGAGCTGGTTTTCAGCAAACAACTTGAGAGGCACATGCAAAGAAGAACGATGAACTAGCCTACCGGATTTCCCGAATAATGTGGCGTATGTTTCATTTTCCGATGAACCTACTTTTTTCTTTAGTTGCTTAAGGATTCGCAACGTTTTTGGTATCCACTTGGACGACGGAGCATTCTGTAGAAAACCGATAAAGTTGGAGAACAGATAACCGTGACGCAACCGGCCTTCGACTAGACCAGTTACCCAACCACTTCAAACAACACACGGGTTTGTTTGTAACAAAACATAGTTCCCTAGTTCAGCGCATGATCACACTGTTTGCCCACTGTTTGCCAACATAGTGGGTGAACCCTTGATTAACAATGGAATTTCACCTAATTCAATTTTTCCTCAAAAGAGTAATACAGTGAGGACTGGTATTTTCCCGAGAGCGAGTGCATGAGGTTACCAAACGCTAACTAAGTGAAGAAACGGGTACTGTAGGCCACAAATTATTGCCGAAATTCAGATAAATCGGCGTGTATTCCAGAATTTAAGCTAATGGGTTTTTGGTAAAAGCTGTTTCCAGAGGTTTAAAAACAGCCAATTAACTAACCAACCAGTTTTGTTTGAATAAATTGTTCACGACGAATTTTTGCAGTTTAGATTTGTCGGGGATGACATCTAACGGATGTGATCATCATCACCATTGACAACAGAACCAGAGGATGAGGATGCTGTCTTTCTGGACCGCACGTGTACGCCTCAAAATAAATTTAACGGGTCCGTTTTCCGCATAAGTAGGTCGAATGTCTTCTGGACAAGCACAACAAGCCATTGTGGTTTCGCTCGCGGAAACTAGTAATTAGGAATTTAAACAGGTTATGATTTCCACGTAACATTTAATTTTTACTGGTTCCTTAAGTTTTTCGCTGGTCTGAAATCGCTCGGTGAATTATTAGAACTAAGGGTATGTCCACTGGTTGCCGTCTGAACACGTTTCCTGGGGAATGTTGCGTGGAACAACAGGGCAGTTTTGGGAACTTTATCACAAAACTAAAAGAAGGTGAATTGATTATGCTTTTGGAGTTGATGTCGGTTGAAGTTTTCCATGTAACTAACCCTTGAAAATTGCTAACCATATTCTGAAATTTTATTAGCTAAAGAGATCCAGGCACCAGGTTTACTGTGGAATTCATGTATGTTTTATTTACGATTAATTAGTAACCAGCGATCCTTCATTCTCGCCCAAAAACTAGTGCTGTTGGTCTGTACAAGTACTTCAAGCTCTAGCCAAGGTGATTGTGGTTTACCAGAAGTCGCTTTGAAAGTCACATAAACTAAAACATCTCTGAAGCTTGTCAGTGGATTTCTTCGTCTCAACCCGGAGGCATTTAGCTGGATTTGGATGTTTTATTAGGAACAAGCGCTTTGCGCATTTCCTTAGTCACAGCATGGTATGTTAGATTGTCAAATTTTACTCAGGAAACCTGCAACGGTTCATCTTGCGCTTGCTTCAAGTATGCGTAAATTTTCTTCCTTGTGGGTAGCTCCCTTCGACTTCATAGGCCGATTCTGGTCATGCAGATTAAGTGTTCAGCAGGAACTGTAAAAGCGCATTGCACTATGCACACCAATCTTAACTTTTCTAAAGACACATTTCCTTTCATGAAAAGGCGTTTTTCTTTACTCCTTAGCAGATATTCTCTCCTTAGGGTGGCCGATGAGCCCTTCAATTTTGGTGGATCGATGCCTGTGGCTTATTGTGTGGCTTGGCACCAAGCACAGCTTAACCGTCCGTAGAACGCGCCACATGGGGATCTAGGCAACAGTTTCAAGTGACATTTTAGCAACTGGTTTGAACCGTTGATTTCGCATTTTCGGCGTCAGCCATTGGAAGGATGGGACAAACCTAAAAGGTGGTAAGACTGTTTTCCGACAAAATAAAACAACATGCTGTGGAATGGGAAAACATATATTGTCGGTGTGTTCAGGCTAGGGGTTGGTGTGCAGGATTATACAACAACCAGGTGCACATGTTCTAGGTTTGAACTCTGATATATTTAAATCAAAGATTTGCCGACTTCGTTTACCCATTCAGTGGGGCGACTAACTGGCCAAAGTTTCCCTGGAATTTTTTAGTACGTCCAACATGGTTATTTTCAGTTTACTCCGTATGAAAAACTCTTTCGAAATTTTTTGACCGCACCAGTGTCTAAATAAATGATACACCAGTTTTGAGGATTGTTCTTCTAAATAGGGAAAATTTTGTTTCTTTGTCTTTGTTTTACGAGCAGATGAAACAATTTGAGCCGATTTTTGTCTGTAATTAGATACTAAAGCTAAAATCCGAATCTAACGCCACAATGAACTCAAAAGTATGCCACATGAAAACAAACGCACATGGACCATTATGTGGATGGGAAGGCATGGTTGTCGCTTTTCCTCTTTAGAGGAAAACTGACCCAAAACACCATGAACTTCTCTAGGTTTTGTGGGGAAACATCCAATTTTCTTGATCACTGTGTTCATTCCAAATTTCTTGAAGACTGTCAACATGAACATCAAATTTTGATGCGAATCCTAAAGCGTTGGATAATACTCCAACCGTTTTAAATTGAAAGCAGTTCGGAATTAACCCTAATGTAAGAAAGTGGGTTAAACCGCAAGCTGATCCAGTGTGATCCACTGAGGCAGTTGTCTCTGAGGTCTGCAGTTTTAACAAAATCCCGGGGGGCAGACCACTGTTGATTGATTTTTGACGCTGGTCCGAAACTGTTTTTGACTGTCAATTTGGGTGACATCTGCTCTGTCAATCATGAACCCATGTGCATTTATACAAGTTATATTCAACGAAGAGTCGAGGGGCTTTACAGATATGCGTTTGAGCAACGTTTCATTGTCTGAAGAAGTCCCATACACGAACAACACTTGGGAGTGGATTAATGAATCGTCCGAAAAAAACGGGACGTTATTCGGCTGCACGTGCCCAAAATTTACGTCGCCCAACAGACAGACGCGTAGAAACGGGGGACAGTGGAAGATTTGGGATGGATCTGAGAACTGCACTTTGCGTAACTACTTAAGTAGAATCTTTCTATCCTGGCAAGACCGACAGTGTGTGCTTTCGAATCAATGACCTTGATGTCACCATAGTCGGTCAAACGTATGTTCGAGTGACGTATGTTCATGAAATATGTTCATGTGACGGTGTACCGTCTTGTCACATCGGCCGACGGCATTATTCCACATGGTAACAAGGAACCCAACCGGCGCAATGTGGAGCACGCTGCAGCCGGTGACATTGTTGAACAGCAATACAAACTGGCCTGGAATGTTCAGGGCATCTAGTTTGCTCGACTTCTTGATTGAAAGGATGCACCATGCGTGCCTTGATCAAATATTCCTCTACTCAGATGCTCCATTTCCTAATTCTTAAACCCCAGTTTGGTCCCTTGTGATTACTAGCATCTAAAAATCCGTCTGATTACTATCTTCCTGTTCACTTAAGCATCATAATGGAACGTACGTATATCGTTTTGTCTGTTTTCCACAACTCGTGAGGTCAATCATATTTTTTCGATACTGTCTTGCTGGTTTGTTGCGCGATAATAACAATAAAATATCGTGGTTCATCTACAAGGCTTTCGGTCCCTAGCTGCCACGCTACCCGAAGGAAGCGTAAGAGCTGAGGTACCGGCAGGCTGCCGAAGCCTAGAAAAGAGAGGTCGAGATGGGTTCGAACCATGGAATTTCTGGTCAGGAAGTCCGCTTCTTAGCCTACCTCGAGCTCTCAGCTCCGCAAGCTGACTTTTCATCTTCTGAACCGGGCAATCCAGTAGCGTGTTGGTCTGTTAGCTGCACACTGCGATCAAAAGAGTTGGTTGCGAACACATCCACTGAGTTTATTAGCAGAGCCAATCAGAGTTTCCATGTAGCCGGAGTAATTTTCTGCCGTTGAATGTCAACTATCTCGTACTGATGGGTCGGTTATTGCTTTGCCTTGATATGACTCGAATGCAGCCAAACGGCACGATCATTTGATGGTAAGATCGGTAAAAGCATACGCAAGATCTGTTTCCTTCTGGACCGAGCGGAGTGAGTTACACCAGAACCACATTTTCATCAAGTTGTTTAATTGTTGTTGACACGAGTGAAGTGTACGATGAATGTCAACACAGCGTATCAGGGATGCTTGACATTTAACAAAAGTATTGAATTTTAGCCCGTTTGCCAACCTTGACTGACCCTGCTCCTGGGGCCATTGCTTAAGGGCGAAATCACTGCGTTGATGAATCCCTATCCTTTGAATGGTTCGGAACACATCTAACGTCTTAAGTTATGGCCTAGATAGAAAATCTTATCCTTATCGTCTCTTGGGTTCATTCGGATCGAAAGGCTTAGAAAAACTCTACGCTGGCGGGTCAGACGGTCAGAATATTTTAGAATACCAACTCATCCTTCCATAGCCTTGAGGCACTAAAACCTATCATCCTTACCTCTTCGAACCCCTTGCAGTTTTTATTGCGAGACTAACCTCCTGCGTACAATAACTGGACCTAGGAATAATCAGCTCATGCTTTTATACGGGCATTGGGTGGGTGACCCACCCAACAGCGCACTGAAGATGTCTCCTCGAATGGTGACGAAACGTTTGCGAATCAATTGCCAAGCTCGGCGAACAGATCAACAGCCACCTGATCACTTACCAACTAATGCACCCAAGCTACCAATATTCCAACAAATTACGAACAGAGGACCATAAATTCATCACAGAAATGGTTAGTCTTATTCGGTCTCTGCGACGAATGTAGAATGAAGCAGAGTGGCGCAACGAAAATCAGTGAAAAAATTCTAAAAGCCAGCTGGGCTATGACTGTTTCTGCTACCCTTCAGGTAACTACCAGGTCGTTAAATGTCAGGGTACAATCAGATAGCTTTGGCTCTCTTGCAGGGGGACTTCTTCTGAAAATACCTGGTAAAGACAAAACAAGACCGAAAGTAACTCCCAACATATATATATATATATATATATATATATGGATAAGCAGGTGTCTTACTTAGTCCCTGAGTAAGTTTTCTGGGATCGGGAATTTCTCTGACCACTGTACAACGTTTTTTAGTGTGTGGAAAAGTTCATGATTTTCTCCTCTTGTCAAAGTTCAAACCAAATGGCTGAGTAGTAACAATCAGATTTTCATGTGTTTCAAGAAGCAGCCAGCTTCGTTGAAACGTATTTGCGCATTTTGAATTACCTGCATTTTTCCAACCAGTACGGTGAGTGCATGGTTCCTGACGATTTCTCTCCGATATCCTTAATGTAGGAAGCTCTTGTGTGTTTTTGTGAATGTCATACTTTGCACATGACCCATTCACTGAAGTCTTGGCGCTACCCTAATTCAATGAGCAAACAACACGGTCTTCGATAGGGACCAAAGCATACCCAACATGGACTCCAAACGGTTGTTCCAACGAAGGCTTTGTCTGCTTCTCGAATAAGTTGATCTTAAACGCTCCCACCTTACCATTCCCGTGAACAAGCACCACATGACTGAACCTGTACAATATTTCGGGCTGATAGTGACTGTTGGCTGATCACCTGTTCATCCGGGTTTGCAGTAGGCCTTCAAACCCTTCATCGCCATATAAGGCAATCTCAATCAGTCAACTCAATCAATTTATCAGCTATAAACCATGTACCATATGCACAGTTTCGATCACTAGAAAAGGGAAAGTTTGGGACATACAGCCAAGCCTTGGTTAGTTCGGGAACTGGGTAGCTACGTATTGAACGCAATAGCTTTGGTGCACGAGCGCCACTGACTGCGTGATTGGGCCACTTCTGCCAATGTCACTGACCATTGGTGAGTTGAGTCCCAGGATCCCCATCCAGGGAGTCGGGAGATGCCGACCCGACTAAGTTTACTGGTTGGTGTTTTCGTGCCTCGTTGCCAAGTCATACACTGTCCACCTCTTGGTCGCTTCCATTCAGCACAGGGCTGGGGAAAAAGAGCTCTGTGAGCAGACGGTCCTCTGGCATGCGGAGCACATGTCCCAACCAGCTTGGCCTATGAAGAGTGAGTAATTCAGCTATCGCGGGAGAGTACCTTCTTCCTAAGACCATCTGGCGTACCTCAGCAGTACGAATCCGATGTTCCCACCAGACCTGACCAATGCTTCGGAGACACCAATGGTCAAACACTGACATCTTCCGTATGTTCTCTGTGCGTAGGGGCCACTTTTACCCACACCCGTCTAAAGTTTATAAGCCTACGTGCTGATAGGTCGAAGAAATCTTGGTCGAAGAAAACTCGGGGACTGCGCCTGCCTGATGAGCCCCAAAAAGGGCGAAACCGGTCGTGGGCTGTCGGAGAGTTTTCAGCAAACTTATGAGTAGTACATTGCGCGAAACCTCTACATGGTTTCGTAAAATCAGAACTCGTCTACTTAAGCATGAGGGTGTAAATTGGCAACAACAAATTAATAAGTTACACTTCTTCCACAAGACAGCGAGCCATAACTTGCCTCTGCCTAGAGTTAGATAGCGTTCTCCAATCTGAGATCCCATATTCACCAGTCTAAGTTTGGCCGGATGAAGGTGAGGAGAGTGACAGTTTAACCATGTGAGAACAACCTTATGAAGACAAATATATCCGGCATGTACGAGGATAGCACGAGGCGATTGTGCGCCACTGTGTGTTTTAAAGGGACGTTTTTGCATGAGCAACCAGGATGACACCCTTGGTCGGGCGGTCGTCACCTCTGAAAATAATATTAGAGTGACCTGTGCTGTTCGGTGGAAGACGGACGCAGACACGTGTGGGTGCCTGTGGGTGATTCCCAGTGTCAACATTTGTGATGGAGTTAACTGCAATGAACCTATTCTCAAACGGCCATGGACTCAATTTTGTCCAGACAGGAGGCGAACAAAAGAACTTTTAGGGAAACGATTCTGACTTTCGAAACATTTGACTGTTGACTACAGTTGGCAAACTGACTAATCATTCAAACGAAAAAATAGGCTAGGGAGCTTGGGGTGACTGGCTTTTCGTAAACCGTAACAGGCCATCGACATTCGGTTGAGGTGGAATGAATATTGTGCCACACGGGTGTTCGTCTAGCCCACTAATTGCCCTGTTTTTGTTTCGCAGACGTAAGTTCCATTGTTTGGGTTACTGTATTTCCTGGACCTCAATCAACTCGATGAAGATTTTGGTAGACAGAAGGTCTGGAAATTATCATCCAAAGGTCCTTGTGTAGAAACTGGCAAAATACAACCACAATTGATCTTCGCGTATACCTCTATCGGTGACCATATTTTTTCTAGTTTTTGAAGAGTTAGTTCCGGATGTCATATCTCGAACTTTGTTTCCTAGGCGGGGAAATTTTTTCTGCTTTTTTCGGAGGTAAATGGCGGGAATTTTCACCTAACTACACTTGTTTTTGATCGGCGGATCTAAAATTTAAACACAACATTCGAAACAGGAGCCAGGGTTATTTTCGTGACTCGGTTTTGACGTCTTATTTACCGCCTTATTTCTGAAAAATTAGATGGTTGCGTTACTTTTTTAAGTTATTATAAAATGTATGCTTAAAAATGTGCCTGGCTAGTTGGATAACCCAAGGATACTTCTGTATATAGATACATTTCGATATGGTGATGTTAATTCTGTTAGGAGAAAGTGATTTGACATGAAAAGAAGCTAAAATGTCGCCAATACGGCTTAAAAAGTCATCTAGGCGCCACTTTCATTTTCACGAATTATTAGCCAGTACCTTTGAATATAAATTAAACACCGGAAGCTTTCTAGGAATACATACAGCACATGAGAAAAACTAGGAATTTTCCGCCACTTATTAGAGGAACACAGCTCATACACGCAGATCATGGATTACTGGTTTCATTAACACAAACGACGTATTCGCAGAGCTGATAAATATGGGCCAGCCATGGTTCTTCTGGGGGGAATCTTCAGACTTTTTCAATCGAAATCAATAACGCAGTTTCACCTTCTTCTGTTTGAAGATCAAAAGCCGCACTTGATAGTGAGGGTGCTAATGATAGGCGTGCTGTTCTCCTGAACGAGGAGTTCTACGAAACCAATAGGCCGCTATTTCACGCGCAACGTTCACCAAGAGGCTCAGTGTTAACTTTAGCTCCAATTGAAAGCACCCAATGAAGATACAGGACGCTGAGTTGGATTTGGCAGTCCAATGAAACAATTCAGTGAGGACTAAACACATGCTAGGTTGGAAAGTCTCTTCGAAGGAATCGGTTTATTGGATAACCCAGCGAGTGAACTTCATCGGACACCACATTTAGATTTATTATGGCTTGCACAACTTTTCATACATATGCGCACTGTAAGACAATAAAAAGTACGGGCAATTTACTGCTGTTCTGCTCTGTTTGACCATGTACCTCAAGTCTCCGAAACTCGCTAAACCTATTTATTTCTGGGCTGTGTGTAACAGAACGGTGGAAAAGCACTCTCATTCATTATATTAGATATTTTTAGACAAAAATAGCAAGTTTTACCTGACTGTTTCCTGTTTCCTGTTTCTTTAACGTACCAAAACATTTCATCAGCTTCCTATAATTATTGAGCCACAAAACAGTTGACTAGAAACATAGTATTTTTCCAGAGTTTGTTACTATTTGATCAGACGATGTCTGATTTGAGGGTTTTTCCGCGTAGTATACCCATCTTCAGAACTAGCAACATTCAATTCCTGGGGATCGATACTCTAAAAAAATTGTCGCACCTCGTTCAGCTTCATGCCGTCCTGTTTGTTTATGGATGCGAATAAAACATGCGATCCTTCCAAAGCACAAAAGCCGCCCAGTAGATGAGAGGATTAGTACTGTCTAATTTACATCTGCACTACGCAAGGGAGAAAACCTTTCTTCTAAGAGAACCTTACAACAAAATATCTGCGCACTGATGAGTCCATTCATAAGGGTGAAAGGAATGAGGACAAGCTTTTTTCGGAACATGGATTTCAAAGCCATTCTAGAGAAAAGACATCAAAAGGCGATCCGAGCGATTATCTTATCTCTACACATGTTGTGTGCGCTTTCGTGACAGAGTGAGTAGAGGTGAAAAGTAATTTTTTCTCGGCACCCAATCGTTGTTGACTGGCTGTCATGATGTATTCAACCATAAAATGCGACAGAACTCTGAGATAGACTTGTTTGAAGAGGTACCGCTCATCCAGAAATTCAGTAGCAAACTGGAATGTGACATTTGTGGAAACAAATTTACCTCAAAGGAGAGGCCGAAAGTCTTCTACTTCCTGGGGAGTTGGGCTACTGTACGTTTGTAGTGGATTTTGCTCAACATAATAGGCACCCAGCTTACCGCGGCACCCGCTCTCCTAACAATCTTTTACTTTCAGTCAGATATTTTAAATTTTGGTAAGCTGACGATTTAAAAACCTGATCATACAGACGTGAAATTCCAGTTTACATTGGCTGTCTTGAATGCTGCGGTACCCTCCTTCTGGCTGCTTAAATTTCATAAATGTTTGGTGGCCGTCCACATGTTGCCTGAGAAATTGTTGTTGGCCTATTGTATGCGTTCACATTTCAAGGGAATTTCCGCTTTTTAAAAGTTCTGGAGAGCCTTGAAACCGGAAGTCCAGGAACGAATAGACACGTCTGGGAACAGACCCCAGTCACCGACCTTCCACCTACCGAACAGATTCTTTAACGGCTAAGCTAACAAGGACAGTAGCTTTTTATTACGTCTACACGTGTGGACTTCCCAGCTGATTTGCTAAGCCTCTTCCTAATGGAATAACAGTTGATATCCTACCTTACAATTAGTGATCTCCCTGTGTGACTTCCACATTTGGTCGGAAGTCGACAACACAGAAATATCCCAAAGCCGTTGTTACAAACACAAATATATATATATATATATATATACATAAATGAATATGTAAATACAAATATATAAACAATAAGTTCTTTAAAAAACATCACACTCGAGATATTCAGCTTGTTTTCAGGTGAACCTCCCGTCAAAACCAAATTGATATGCAAATGAGTGTATTTCGCTAAATACGTTCTTTTAGTTTCAAACGCGGAATACAAACATCAGGAGGATGTCGGAGCACATGACCTGATTTGATTGCCTGTAACTTTAATGAGACGTCTAACGGTCAGTCTGGAAGGACCTGTGCGGCTTCTCTGGAACAGGCTTACGAATGTCTTCGAAATTCTGCTTGTTTTCTCCACCACGCAGAATAAGGTTTCCAAACGTAAGCAAATCTACTTAGGATAATGTTGGTATGGAAGATTAGTCTGTCAGTTGCATGCAACCAAACTCCAGGTTCTGTTCCTACATCGCTGAGATATTCGTGGCAAAGCGGAGAACCTACTTGTTAATAGCTGATCAGTCGTTCGTAGCCAAACGGTTTTGTCTGTAACTATCAGCCGAGAAGTTTAGGGTTCGAATCCCCCCGGAGGTTCGTCAGTGTGCATAGCCGAATATTTCCAATAATACTGAAGCCGCTGAAAAGTCTTTTTCGACCTTTCGGCGTGGTTTAGCTTCACTTACATGACAGAATGTCAGTTGAAATAATCCCAAATCTGCTCATATTTAAAACAGTGAAAAGTTATTTTAAAACTGGATGTCCGCGCACAGTTAGTCCATAAAATCGCTCTGTATGGGGTTAAATATGATGTATACAGGGTCTTGTACACCAAGATGAATAAGTATGGACCCGCATTAGGAGAATCGTCACAAGCAGTCTGTCTAAACATGCTATCATAAAAATGAGCACCGGCAAATTTGTTTTCTTTGTGAACAAAGCACTACGTCGCAGATCAATTTCTCTGGGTTTCATTGTGGTATCACACTTCCCCTATTATGATAACGTCAAGGTAGTTCACAAACCCCCTATATTCCACTACCTGCAGTTGTCACAACAAAGTCATCCATAAGATGCGTCGTTGAGGTAGTTTTTCGAAAATAAACAGATATCGAATCTCGCTTGCTTTTGTTTACCAAACAAAAATAATTTGGTGCCCCCTTCGCCATTTTTAAGGCTCTACGTGGGAAGCGTTTTCTCATTAGAAACGAAAAAACTTGAGGGTGCACCTTCTAAAGTTTCATGATTTGACGGACAATACACAAGGGAAAACTTGCGCTTGGATGGAGTATTCACCCAAAAATTAACGTGAAAAACTCATAGTTGTGTTGGTGCGTCCGATAAACACTGTGCGCAAGTGGTCGGCTCCTAGTTGTTCACTCTGAGAGTCTGTGAGAAACTGCGTGGCTATGCATTGCTCCTACTCTTTCAAAACGAATGACACAACAGTTTGTTTAAAGCAGCTAACCAGGTCTGTTCTCTTTAATCGCAGTTTTTTATGACGTCCATCAGGTCCTCATTCAGTCATATAGGTACAAAATTAATAGAACGCTTCTGCTGAAACTTCATGTATCGTAGCGAAAACCAAAAAGCCCCTCTATCCCGCTGCTGTGGTGGCATGCAGAGAAAATTACTTTTCTGTTCTCGGCGTCTGCTTTAAAGTGCATTACGGATGCTGTGAAGTGTGTCTGTCACAAGACACACACATGACTACATTTCTGACCAAGCTTAGCTTCGGGGTTCCTCAGAATGCTGGTAGACCACTATATCAATATGAAAGAAAGATGAAAGAACCGAAATGACTGTTCAGATGAATCAAAATAAAATAGAGTCTTCGCTGGTTAGTGGAGAAACAGACCTCAATTTTTGAATCTTTTTCAGGGAATTGGATTATGTTAGAGCGTGCATACTGAGGGTCTGATGCATACACATATATATCTGCATATTTGTACGGACCAGTTAAAAATTTGTACATCTTTCAGAAAAACCTTGAAATGCTTGAAACAAACACACTACAATCTCTGTCCTCCGTCTTATTCACTCACGTAGGGAGGACAATTACCAACCACTTTTTCCAGCCTCTAAACATGTCCGTTTTTAATAATAAACATAAAGACGTTATGCACATCATACATGTTTGTAAAAGGAGAAATGAAAATTACCGCACACAACCGTTTAACGAGGAGCGCACATGGGATATTGAAAAAGAAACTTAAGATTGCTGTTCACAAAAAATTAACCGAGTTGATGTATACTTTGGCTGGCAGATACTTGTATATACCGATTGCTTCTGTGCCTTTCAGCGAGCAGATTTCACTAATGAGAAAGTTACTCTCGGCCGTGCAGTTAGTATCTCTTTATTCATGAATGTTTATTCATGTATCTTCATTCGTAAACCTAAAGAATACCTGAGGTGTCACGTGTCTATTGGAAGGCAGGCGCGCGATATGAAGCAACCAGTGGATGAGAGATTTTTTATCGGCGATATGAATATGTGGATATATTGACCTATAATGGCCTGCTGAATGCGTTTAACATTGATTGGTATGTCCCAAGAAAAGCGAAACTCGCTATCGGTTGGCGCAAGTGTGAAACTGCGATGTCCATAATGTACTTTGTGGGGACAAAACTGCCAAACGTTACGTTGAAGTACTTATTAGCTTTTCCAGATGCGAAATAGTGATACCCGGACTCCCCAACAAGTCAACTGTTTCTGAACTTAATCACTTTGATCACCTTTTGTTTACTTCTGCATCGACTGGCTTTCCTGGTGTCTTAAATATCTTTTGTTGCAGTAGCCGAGCAAATCTACAAGGTGACCACTTGAAGAGCTAAGAACTTAATCGACAGTAGGTGGGATGGTGTATCAAGTTCATTCACTGAGAGTTGAAAAGAATAATCTCTAAGCGGTACATTGAAATACCGCAGGACAACGCCAAGTGAATAATGTTTTAGGTCTCTGAAACGTTCCATTTCCTGATGCTCATGAAATGACAGAGTTATGGGCTGTCCTGTCAACTGTTTAATGCTTATAAACCCTGTTCGTAATGTTCACACGGGTGCAGTCAACAATTTTCTACTACTCTTCTTCCATAGATATATCAGACGTGCAAAAATTTCAGTAGTTCTTGAAATCTTGTGTTAAATGGCAGTGGTTTTGAAGAAATGTCGGCGAGCCTGTATAGTGTTTGAAATTTAAAAAAAGATTGATACTAACCAAGTTCCGCACACACAGCACAGTCCCCATTTTCCACTGTATAAGAAACGGAATCTGTGCAACTATTGCAATCTGATTTGTAATCTTTTTGGGGACAACCAAACGGGTGGGGCGTAGATTGACAAAGTTGCACAGCATATGGTGCACAGCTGAATCTGTCGCTCAAACTTCCGCACCATACAGGAAAGTTTTGTTAAATTGTGCCCGCTCCGCACGTCAGCATGGGATCCTGTGTTTACCAGCTTGTCCATTTACGGCGTGGCCGTCAAGTGACATGATTTGTCCTCGGCGCAGTGGATAGTCGTTTTGTAAACAAATCGAAGGAGCACTGTGAGTCCATCACTTGGGAGGGTCAACGGAATTTCTCAGGAGATTGACATGCACTTATTAATGGTCAACAAGAGATTGATATGTATACATTGTATATGGAGTGAGGGTGCCAATAAAGCGTTGGTTTAGAAAACTACTTTATTAAGATGTGGGTGATTCATTGCGCCACCGTCTGCACGGCCCCCTCCCCTTGTGTATCTCCCAACTTGGGAAGTGACTTGTTCGGCCCCAATGAATCGCTGTATCTTAGCACCATTCTCACGATGATGAAAACAATCCAAATATGTCCGTGTATCACCGCTAGACTGTCTTTTCTTGGAAGTTAACGGGTTACCCAAAAGTTTACCTCCAACCACACTCTGATCCGGGTTATCACAACCCTCATCAGTATTCTTGCCTTCGGGGCAACTGTTCTTTATCTGTCTGTCACCGCAGAGTGGCAATATATCGACTTAGCAAGTCATGTTCAAATTCTCCGGCCGGCCTACTCAGAAGTTCTCACTCAGATGTTTTACCAAACTGTATTTACTATGGTCAGCCAATTTCTCAACTCAGCTGCACAACAACAATTCAAGTGCTGTGGTGGTGGTGCTGGTGGTTGAAGACCGTGCGCGATCAATACAGAGTCTGTGATACATATATGTGCATATATATATATATATATATATATATATATATATATATAAGTCGTTTTTAATAAGGGGGTGTTTTTCGAGCTCGAGTGTTACCTCTGACTGATATCCCCGCTCCAGTGCCTGTGTGCCGGAAAAAAGGCCCACCAACAAAGAACACAACCGCTTTATTGCAAACAAGCGAATGCAAAGTTACATCGGCCTCGCGTTATTTAAATGGCACTTTTTGACATTGATCCAGGCTGTCTGATTGTGCGTTTAGTGAACACCCATCAACATCGACCGAGCTTCTATGAAATGCCTGAACACTGGTCATATTCGATCGTGCTTCTGTGGGACGCCTGAACACTAATCGGCTTTCGATGAATTGATTGGGTGATTGACTGGCCTGGATGCTTGCCCTATTAAGATTTTGATGGAGTTTGTGGCCCTCAATAGGTTCCGGGCATTCTGGGGTTATTTTCAGGAATCTGACGTTCCTGCTAGTTTTATAGATCCTACTTACGAAATTTAATGTCTTTTCGGTACAAACTTAGACGTGAAAGGTAATTCCAAACTGACGGAGCTATTCACATTTGGTTTCCCACTGTTGATTTTCTACCACCTGAGTACATCACTAAGCGTAATTATCAATCCAAGTGTTGCTGTTTTGTCGTCTTCATTATAGAAACATCTTGTCAGCCGGAGTCGGCTGTCTGTCTGCCAGTTTCTGTCTGCTGGCTATTTCGATGTGCACTTTTCTTCATGCCCATCTGATCATCTATGACTGGGATCCGGACAAACACCATCCGAATAGTCAGTCGATGAATCTGTGGCCGTCCGCCACTGAAGGGGTGAGTCATACCACGAGCGCTATCACTGTTTTATGGAATGATGATTTGTAGGGAGACGAGAACCTGTAAGGTTGTGCAGAGATAAATCACGGACAAACAAGCTGGGCTGACTGACCTTGCTACATACCGTCCTAATGGTTTGCTATGCAGGTGGGTGTGTTGGAAGCGATGCAGTTCAACGGGTAATTTGATTAAGCATTCGTAGTTAGTTAGTGTAACTGGACAGATTCTCATTTCTGACTGTGTTGGTTATCCGATTTAGCAAGAAGGCAGCATAGTTCCTTGACATGCACTGACTTCACTTGCAGGATGAAATCTCGACTGTGGAGTTCTTTCAGTGAAATATTTTTGGAACCCCCATAGACCAGAACCAAAGGCCAGAATAAAACCCAGCAAACCTACGGGTCACACTCTTTTCATGACGTAATATATGGCACAAAATTTATCACAAACACAGTCATGGACATAACCTTATTTCATTCCACGGATATCTCTTGTACATGCAACAACCATTCCGATTATGTTTCCGTGAATCCCGGACGCTCGCTACATACACGTTTTATGGGACAGTATGATTAGTGTGTTCACTTTGACATTCCTATCCTATGTTCATCGATTACTCGTAATGCAAGAATTGTGGACATTTATCGACAGGCACAAAGCGTGCCTGATTATTTGGGAATCAGATCTGGCAAGCAATTTCTACTTACACTTGAGATGCATGGATGGTTACAAATTATGTAAAGTTTGAAGAAAATTGTACTGGATACATGGTGTCACCTAGTCGGACTGTAATTGCCTTGGCTGCTGGTATAAGCAAAGTCAGGGCCAGAGTTACAAATCTTTGTCAACACCTGATGATCTCAACCACTACGGAGGAAATTGGCATTGGGATACACTATCATAAATTGTGCATTCAGAAGTTCTAGTGCCAATTTGGCTGGCTAGTCAAGTGATAGAATCACACGTGGTCACTTTGTTTCTTCCCCAAAGACCTCTTCCCCCTAAATCATTAACTGAACTGGCTTTACGCTAGTTTTGCTGATGACAAATGTACCACTGAAAGCAACGAGATATTGTGAACATTTGCCTTTTGAAGGTAACACTTGTCTTGCTCCTGTCGTAGAACGCAACACGATAAGAGTAGACTGCTTATTAATGGACCACAGTTGAAATGAGATACATACAAATCCGAGAGGCATCGGTCGGTGAATCGTGACTGGAGGTAATCAGCGCGTTGGTCAGTCTCGTGAAGTTGGAACATATAGGGGAAATCATATCTTTAAAATGACCATGAACACTTGTGATCAGTTTTACCAAATATTCAAGAGGAAAAGTTGATTGATAAGTTGGATTGGTAGACACCGGTGGAGTCAACCAAATATTTCCCATCCTACCCTCTTCCAATCGTCTTGGTCGAAGAACACACGTGGCTAGTTTTTAACACTCGGAGTGGCGACAATCTAATTCACCACACCCACGTGACCTGCCATCGATTTCTTCACTTTGTCTCTTACGTTCGTTCAACTGTTTTATGTGTGGAGTAGTGTACCAATTTTATAGTTAAAGACCATCAAAAGGAAAGTACATCTAATATTTCCGAGAATTTCGCTACCGCGTATAGTCCTTTAGTAGTAAACTGGCCGTGCTCTTACTTGACCATAGAATATTCATAGACTTTTGGGACCTACATGTACTTGGATCACTCAGACAGCTAATTCTTTCTTTATCCTCTTGCTACAGGAGCATCGGTTATCAGTAACCGACGAAGCCGAGCCTGGTATCAGCAAGGTGGAACGGAGTGTTAGGTGAGCACCTGGTCAGTGTGACAGACTGACCTGTACTACCCACCGGGCTACAATTGCTCACAAATATATCCCTCTTGATTGTTTTTCCCCAACTCCTCATGTCAGTGGCACTGGCCACCCTAACTGTTACCGAATGCTACATGGATTTTCCTATTGTTATTATTGTTACTGTTGTGACTATTATTTGATTATTTGTTCCAAAAGCAACAACATACTTTCAATTTGCTGGTTTACTCAAACGTTACTCTGGGCTCACCATAATGTTGTTCCTGTTTTTCAGTTGACAAGCGGACTGCAAATTCACGTGACTTCCAAAATACCTATGAGTTTTTACATGACATCGAAGGTTCCTCCATGCATGACGCAATTAAACTAGACCTCGGCCAAAAAGAACTCGTAATCATAGCGAAACTTGCCGTAAGAGGAACTTCATTACAAGAGTGGGCAGTTCAAGTACCCTGTAAAATAAACTCAAGCGAATATGTGGTGAGCGTACTGATTTGCATATGAGCAATATACTAACCCAGGATAAACCCTCCAGAAGCTAGCAATCAAGTGCAAAATGTATGTTTTGTCCGTCTGTGAGGCGGAAAAGTTTCAGTGTCGCCTAGATGCTGTTTTCGCTTACCTGTGTATCCATCAGTTCTTTAAAATAACAGCGGACGACTCCCGTAACCACTGTGTTTGGCTCCGTAGGGAACCAAACTCCCACTTTGGAACATGACAATTCCTTTCTCTAGTTCTGAAACCACTGTGTATAGAAAATCGGTCGCGCGATCGGTAAAAAACATCAATTATTCTATATTCAACAAGGCGACAATAAACATGTGGTCTTTGGTTTCCAGCAGGATATGGCGTTACATCGAACGAATATCCTAAACCGCTTATGTGATTATGGGATATCGGCTTATAATTTGAAATCGTCAACCAGCCGACTGAGCTAACCTTACCTCTCACTGTCTCCCAGGTGAGTGCCGAACTATAGCAAATAAAACTTGGTGTTTTTTGATAACCTGAAATACGGACAAGAGCTGGGTTCACTCATGTGATCCGTATAATCTGTTTAAGTGAAGTTCGCGAGACAAACGTGAATTTGCTTTCACGAAAGATGTCTATTCACGCCAGTAGAATGTATTTGCAAATGGAGATGGACAGAACTGGAGACAATTGCGGTCGAACCCGAGATCACGTTGTTCACTTGTGGCCCCAACGTTAAATTGTTTGTCCACAGACGACCACTTCTATTCTAAAATTAGCCCTAGTAGCACTTATCTGATGGTTTGTTAAACGCTGGTTCTGACCTTTGTGAAGGCCACAGTTGGTCTCTACGTGATGGTGATATTTATATTGAGGGAATAGATTTTATTAGAAAACTGAGTATTTTCATTGCTTCATTTTACGCGCAAAGTTTTTCGTGATAGTTCTTTTTTTTAGTTCATCACAACTCAATAGATGAGGATGAGTCTATCCGCACTCACGACAGGGTAAGTATGAGCTCCCCCAAAAGCTTAAGAACGAATACAACCGCTTGATTCACAACAATTTTTTTGGAGGGGTACTGTATCAAAAGCTGTCGATTAACATTCTCATGTATACTGGCGAAGACTAAAATGGGAAGCACAGGGGCCCACGTCAGTTTAGCTGAAAATGTGGGAAGTGGGCCAAAAAGAATGAGATGCAACTGACCATCTTATCAGCGAGGAAGTTGCCCTGCTCGAAGCGTCGTTTCATCGGGTCATGAAGGGAATATTTCATCTTGCTAGTTTGTTTTGTGTTTTTGTGTTTTCCCATCTAGTCCCTTTCACCCATGTCACCTTGCCTTCCAGCGAAACGCAAACCTTGCCATTATTTCACGTTAGCGGAGTACCACAAGCGTAAGCTCCACATATACCACAATGCCTAGTGATCACACGATGAAGCTCAAATTGATATCTGTTGCAGCAACATACTGGCTGAATGTGGAGACCCTTTTTTATCTATTCATCTTCCATGCTGAATATCGGCTGCAGTGTAATGCGAAATTAAGGGCGAACCATTCTTTCCACCACAAACACGACCACCAGAGAACCGTCACGACGACGATGATGTCCATTATCAGGAACATCAGCACCAGCAAAACCACCGTAATCACCGCAACCACCACCACCACCACAATGACCACTACCATATCCACCTGGAACTCACCCGTAGCTGACCAGTCGAAATGCCGAAAATTTTCCGGGATCGCGCTACAAAAAAATTGGATTTTGTTGTAAATAGCTGGTGAGTGAGTCAGAACATTGTTGGTATTGTGAGGAAATTTGGGTAGCTTCAAAGGAAACTTACTCCTGTACGTGAGGCCAGTCTATGTGTTGTACATCAGTTCCATCTTTATTAGGAATCGTCAGTAGGGTGCATCTCACGAAACTGCATGGAGTTCCGAAAGAGTGACCTCACATCTATTGGTTTGAAGATTCAACCGTTCGGCCATGAACGGTCAATCAGCCGTGGGATGGACATGGCACCACTCGTCCTTAAGCCCCGGAATAGACATCACGTGGTCACTTGTTTACTGGCTCCTCGAGTGACCGCTTCTCAGACGGAAGGTCCACTTGTGGTGCGAATTATACTTCCATCTGAGGTTCGTATGGTTTGTTCATAGTGCGGGGCAATTTAGGAACAATCAGAATAGTTCAGCTGCTGGTGTAACGCTAGATTCACCGGTTAACTAGCTGTCTGTCCTGATGGTGGACATGATAAGTACCGGATAGCTATGGTTAGACTGACTTTGATCTAGGAAAACTAAGCTATGGGGAACATTGCATCTGTGGTCTGTCCCATCACCATCTGGACTTTTTTGGTTGGGATTTTTGGGAACCGCTTAAATCTTCATCGTAAGTGAATGACAAATGAGGTTGAAACTGAGACCAAATGGCCACTGGGTTGCCACTGAGAGGAGCGCTTCAGTGCGGGGATACCTTATGACACCCAATGAAAGTGAAGCTATGGTTCTCCTAGGAGCGGTTGCATGTATACTCTGAAAACTTACACAAAAATATACTGCTCAATTGCTAATAATAGGGAGTCTTATTGCAGTCACTCTGCACACATGATAACCTAACCAGGGAAAAGCGAATAGACGTCAGATATGTGTCAGAAAAGGAGACAAGCAACTGTCACTGGAGTGGAGTAAACTGAGGTAAATGAAAAAAATCAAAACGTATCTAGATAAAACTGAGGCTTTTGGGGCTGTATCAAGCTAAGTTGTAACAAGCAATACTAGACATAGAAATTGCGAAACTGGGAATTTTACGAGAGAGACTGGTCTAAAGATGACTTCAAAACCAGTCCTGACACAGAACCTATAACAATCTAATGAATGTCAGAAAGGACTCACTTCAATCCGATAGTGCTTGGTAATCTGCACTGTGAAATGTAAAAGAGCTCTAATATGTATAGTATCCAGAGTATGTATTTCAGGCTGGAGTGTGTACACAGAGAGTTATTTCGTCAGCGAGTTTTGGAACCAAAAACTTATTTCGGTTTGAAGTCTTGAACAATGAGAAGAATCTACTCTTTCCTTGCAGTGGATCTCTTCGAAGAGGTCTGCTACATTGTGGCCATTGATGGGCGAGTCCTGTTTACTGTCTTCTGGTGGCAGTGTGCTCACTAAAGTAAGAGGTGGGTAGCAGGCTTAGTACCCTTTAGATTGACTGGTAATTTACCGAAGATTATCATCTCTGGGTGGATGTGATTATCGGTTCAGAGCGGTTGAGGGCGGTTTGCTCGAGGTCTGAAATTCTACTCTGACATTGAATCACCTACAGCGATATCAACTAAAAGGGCCATATCCTGTTTTATGCTCACCCCTTTTGACGTGTATATGATTGCAATCCGGTCTTCAGAGCTGCCCACAGACTTTGAATTCAAGTATCAGTTCGACAGGGGAACATTTGTCAATCTGTTTGCCGGAAGCGACAAACTTAACGGCTCTGCCGGCAGATACTTCAATTCAGCCATTTACCTGTCACCTTCCGTCAGTAGTGTGGCACCACATTGCGCGGTTTCCACGAGAATATGTTTTATAAACAACCAGGGTTTCTGCCAACTGGACAAGGGATCTGACTTGGTCACATCGCGAACAAATATGTAGGTTAGCTACTAAGAGAGAAAATGGTATTTTGGTTAGAAAACTAGATACTGAACATTGATTATGAATGATGCTCTACTATTGGCGGTACAAAAAGCTAAACCTATCGGAAGATTCCGGTCTTTGACAATTACCTGATTCTCACTTGTTCCACCGAGAAAAACTCTAAACATGAATTCGCCCGGTGGTTGGCTAACATCGTCAGTATTGTCCATAAATCGCTACCTGCCATCTCTCTCCCTCCCTGAAACTCGGCACTCTAGTGCCAAGTTCTACTATAATTTTTTCATTGATTTGAGTTGATTGTTTACTAATGTTCTACTACATAGGTTGCTAGTGCGAGCAATTCGCCACGACTAACTTCCTTGTACTCATGCGGGATTACTTTGCTGCAAGTAGGAAACGTCTTTTCTGAATTCAGCAGTGCTACTTACGGAAGAATCACTAAGGCCAACAGGCCATGCCTAACTATGGCTTACTTCCACTGACTCACATAATACCAGGTCTGCAACCTCGTTTCGAGCACACATCTGCAAACGGCTCGTCTATATTTTACTTACCCCTTTCTATTATTGTTTGGGTAAAGTTTTGACAGCTTGAACGACAATTATCTCAATTTGTCCATGTTAAAGTTGCTGATCACCCGGAATTCAGAGAAGAGTTTACAACGCACGGTCGTTGAAGCCTAGATGGATTAGTCATTGCTTTCACTTTACTGATTGCTCATAGGGTCAAAAATATCCGTATGTCAGAACAGTTTTCGAAGGAGAAGGAGTTACTCAAATAGATCCTGGCGTGGACGAATACTGAGAAAAAGTTTATTATCCCATGAAAAGGCTCAGCTATACGTTGAAATCTTCTCAATGGAGCTTGAGAAAGAGAAATTATGGTGCCTAGCATCCATAGGTAACCTCATTTCAAACCGGACATACCCATCTGTTCAGTTGTGCCTGCCGCCCACATGTCGGTGTTTTGTGTTTCAGGATAGGTGCGAGAGTTTGGGTTATTCGGTTAGATCTTTTAATGGTAATCAGTTCACCTGTGATTTCAGTGGAACCCACCCAAAAAAGGCCTCTTCGATGTCTTTTGAGCGTATTCCAGATGCAAATCTCCCAATCTTGTGAATTAGCATTGTAAACGGTTGTTCCGAAATGTACAACACTCAGAAAAGTGCCCACAAAGCACGTTCCGCTTAGGTTTACCTAAGTTCGTGCAGCAGTCTGACGAGATGTTAAAAAGGATAATTTCTGTTAAATGAATGCTCTGAAAACACATTCACCTACTTTTATTGGGACAGGGAGTTTCGTTCTATATTCCCCTAACCCACTGAGACCTTGCGATTCACCCATAAAGTTCAAATATTTTGCTTCTTCAACTGACGAATGTAACTATAAATCACATAAGTCGCGGGTCGCTTTTGTCAGTTCTGATGCAACTCACTGTTGCTAGAATCCCGGACACTAAATCTGACCCGTCTGCGGATCGAAACGGCTGGACATTTGGCAAACCTGATCTAGGATGACCAGGTGACACTGTTAACCATACTGTGGACCTAAACTAGTAATGAGTCTGCCTACCTGTTTGCAGCACTCACAAAAACGCAAAACTATGTGACACTGAAACAACAGTAGCTCATTGTACCAGATTGTATGCAACGTAGGTGAAAAACTGCCCGTCATAAAAATAATACTGATGTTGAAATCTAGACCCTTGTTCACGTCCGCAGGGATTCAAACGCCTCTATACAAACTACACTATCCATCCTCAGGCACACATAGTCTGTTCACTTCAAAGCAGAGAAAACGGATTGAAATTCCCCTAGGAAAAGTGAAGATATATGGTTCTTCAATGTGGTTACTTTACCAAAGGTTGTCTCCGATCCTGTAAATTATCAGTTCATAAGGCGAAACTAGAGGCCTACCCAATTGTGTTCATTTCATGCTTCAGTTGACAGTTCTAAAGCGAGAAGGAGGAAACAAATGTTTCGAGAGTTCTACAAACAAAGTAATTGGATTGATACTTCAGAGGTATGAAGCTATCAGATGCTGGATGCAAGCACGCGTGACGTAGACCTATACAAACCTACCCGAAACCAGGTTTATTCCAGCTTTATCACCGACAACGTATGCAGCGGTCTGAGTATAGATTACCCGAGAAAAAGGTTGAAATGTGTAGAGAAACCCTGGTCCTTATACCAAAACTAGGGTAAGGTTTTCGCCTCAAGGGGAAAGTAGAGACTTGTCTTGGTACGGTCAGGGGAGGTCTGGGGCAACTTGGCCTCTACGTGTTGCATGGATCGTGATTTATGCACTCCTGGAGGTCAATCGTTACTCATACATTTACTCATGCATTTACTATGCCTGACCATGACGACCTTAGGAGACTTCGAGACTTAGGACTTCGAGACAAAGTAAATGGAAACCATATCGCGTTGTTCAACTTCCAGTTCTAGACAGGTATCCCCGAAGTAACGGCTCCCAAATATGGGCTAGAGTAATGAAAAACTTAGAGATGTTTCCGGTAGAATGCAGCATGTTCTGGACAGGAGCAACTGCAACCAGGCGGTCTTACCATATGCCGATGCCTTTGAGGCAAGCTGTGCACCATTTGCTCTTCTACATACACTAATGCTCCCTTTAAGTGGCCGTTTGGCTGAACTGGCCCTTGACGCTTTCGCTGAGTAGAATTTCAAACTTCCGTTCAACTGAAGGTCACATCGGTTTTCAGAGCGCCTTCAGTCTAGACACTTGGCTGAAACCGCACAACATAAACTCATTTGGTTTCAAATTGAGAAATCCCGGTGCTACGCAAATTGGCTGCAGCTGCGTCGAGCTACAGCTAAATACTGAGCGCAAGTCAGCCGCTTCATATCGAGACAGACCAAAGCCAGCCTATTTCTGCAAGTTGATGGAATGTAACGGGCAGGAACTCTAAAAAATGTGTTCCCGAATTCTCTACCTGAAATACGATAGCAACAAGCAGCAGGGTCAACTGATTTGATGGAGGTGATCGCGTCAGAAAAACTCATCCTAGTGGTCGTCCGATAACGTGAAACTAGGTACGAAGCAGTGCATCCATTGTGTGGCAATGCCTTCCGTCAAAAGCCTCACCTTTTCATTTTGTCTCGACCCTCTTTCTCAAGGCCACCGATCCAGTTACTTAAATTTACACGCCAGTTCCAAGGCTTGATCATACTCCCTTTTGTGCGCTAGAATAATTTTTGCCCACCAAATTATGAGAATGTGGAAGAAGTCACACCGTCAATTCACTGTGATAGTCTGGTGAGAGGCGCATCGGAGGAATTTGATTACATGGAACTGCTCACAACCAGTGTCATTTAGGGTGGTGAATTTAGCACGTTGTTGAAGTGGACAATTAGCGGACGACTATAGAGTACCTATGGAGTACCTACAGTTTTATCCAGGTGAGAAACGCATATCCGCCCGTATATTGATACAATCCAGGGTATAATAAAATATTTAGTTATACATGCATTTTTATTTTCCGGATATACACATCATGTTTCTAACTTGATCGGATTGGGTTCTCCACGGTCGAACAGGTTCGTTCTGCTTTGGTCAATACCAGTGTATTGGGTGCTTTGCCCCGACTTATGGAAGCCATCGTTTCTGGATAAAACCACAGTTATCGCTACAAGAATAATAATATAACGGTGACCATGTGCTTTGAATAGTTAGTGTCTTCCACCGGAACTGCCAGACCATCAGCCTAGCACGTCCCTTCTATGTAAACACTGATTGCTTGGCAAGTTTCAGGTCACTTGTTATGGCAGCCACCATGTGACCACGTTTGAATCGACCGATTTACCAAAACCAGTGGTCCAAGAAAATTGTAGCAAAGTTTATTATAATTCTCGGTCTTGAGCTAGTAATGTGAGAATCCCCACAACTGATATTTATGCATGTCGTTCTTCTCGGCGTTCGCAGATAAAAGTCGTCTGATCATCTACATGACAGGTGCGCTTGAACGTCATTCTTTGTTCTTCGTGAGGGTCGATGATAAGTGCTGATAACGTAAGAACCAGGTCGAGATTTGATAAACCGGACTGTTGAACGTTTCATCAGGTTTTACATCCCATTGACCAAAAAAGGCCTGATTACAGGATACAGCATTTTCATACATAGTAGACATTTTATCGACTGATCGTCGATAATTTCTAATCCCCGTTTGTGATACACACTATACTTTCAGTATGCAGAACAAATTTTCATAAGCTAACCCATCGGTAATTATTTTGATGCTGTTTTTTTAAATCGGAAGACCTGGGTGTCAAGAAAAAAATGTTTGGCCTTTGTATCTGAATGTATAAGTGACAGCTCTGCATGTAGCATTTGCATGCATAACCCTCTCCCTTTCACTCACACCGGGTTTTTGTTTAACTCAATGACAAATCTTAAGCAATTGTTTGTTTTCGAAGTGATCAAACTTTAGTTGTAGGGGTGACCACATGATAGTGATGAGAAGAAAATCAGTAATCAAAATTTAAGTCTGTTCACAATACGTAGGCCAAAGCGTCCACATCTCATTCGCGAGGTGTAGAATTGCACCGGTTCAAAATGTGATCGGTTGCAACGCACTTTCGTGAGTTAATTTGCCAGAAGTAGGGCACACTGTTATCTATTTATACAGTCTTTTTTTCAGGCCACCGGCGTTTCCGTCATCTATTTGGTGCTTAATGTTGTCTGGTTGTTGTTGACGTATATCGAATGATTTTCAGAAGTTTTATTTTGCCCACGATAGATGAGCTGATCACACTCCGTAGGTTGCGCTGGCATGGCCACGTGCTTCGTAGGCTATTCGACCGATTTCCTCGAAGAGTCCTTTTCGCATCACCACGCAAAAGGTTGAAACGAGCAAGGGGAGGTTCATCAGTGAACTGGAAGCCGAGTATAAAGTCACTGCTGGCAGACTCAGCTTCTCTGGCAGTTGCCACCTCCCTGGGTGGGACATATCGATGGTCCGAGACATTGACAGACTAGGCCCAGTCGCACGTTCAATGGCGCACATGCGTCCAAGCGGTTGATTTCAGTGCATAGCGTTTCCCTCCCGATCCCTTCAATGAAACACTCACTGACACCCTTGTATTAATGCATTATTTTATTAGCCATCTACCCCTACCAATTCAAACCATCGGTGGACGAATATGTCCCAGGTATAACCACTGTACAACAAGTGCGCGGTTTGCTATACGGCCGACCAAGGATATAATCATTGTTGGTGTTGTTGTGTCCATCGTAATACCGTCGCACCCACATCTTCCGGATGAATCACGTTACAAAGATGACCTAATGGAACACAGTATTGCGATAGTACGTTTCGTGGCATTAGATGACTACTTGAATGGACGAAATTCCACCCGGATTGTGCATCGAATGTTAGTTGAGTAAAACTAGGCAGATATGCACAAGGCGTAGTAATCACCACTTTTCTGTTGATGCGAAATTTATAGGAAAGCACAATCTTCACCAGGTTACCGATTGACTTAGTCTGTGGGTACTGGACATCTGACCGCATATTCTCGTTTGGATATACAGGATCTTGATTTTTTGCCGTGCTCCTACAAGAATTCTCAATGGACTTGATATGGAGCCTTCTTGATGTTTGACTTGAAAACTCCGCCATTGCTTGCCATCATATTTATTCTGGGAGACGGGGAATGACGCTGTTAGTGCAGTGAAACTGATGTATGCTCTCGCTTTGTCAGTATGTCTCTGAGTGTCTGAAATTTGCCACGAAGTTTTATTGATCCAAATATGTATGAATTGACTGATTATCGCCGAGCTGCATAAAACAATACTATCCCCACACAATACCATAATACCAGTAATAGTTTGAAGATTATTGCGGGGTTTTTCCTCTGGTGATGATGCCGGGTAGACTGGAATGTCCCCTTTGCGGCACCACCCTACTCTGTCAGACTAACTGGGGTGAGGCGACATCTTCTGGTATACATAGTGAAGTAAATAACTGCAAAACATTTGTGATGAGAAGATCTTTGGGATTTTGGCTATTCTGTTGAAGCGTAAAAGTAAGGATATTATCGCATCTGACTGAATGATAACTTTCCTAGTGTAGTTGTTGACGGAGTACATAACCAGGTTGACAAGAGACACAGCAGGTTTCAAATTAACACATTCTTTTTGAGAGCCTTGACACGATTTCGATGACGGATCAGAGATATCGAAGCGATATTATGACGAGGAATGCAGCAGAACAACTGTTTGCACAGGCCCACAGATGGCAAGAGGCAATGACGTCCGAATAGCGAACGATGGTATACCATATAGCAGTTGCCAGATTCATAGCATTTGCCCTAACAGGAGTGGTTTTGCAACCAAGTTACACGTACGTTAGCTAAATGCAAGGCATGGGTCATAGTACTGGGCCGGGTGGCTGTGTTGGTAAGCTCGTCGCCTATCATTGGAGCGGCTCGGGTTCGAGGTCTGTATTCGTGCCTCCCGAAGGGTAGCTCGTCTCGGCTAATCTGTACACATGTTTAAAAATAAGGATGCAAAAATGAGAGTTCGTTTTGTGTTGCAGAGTTCTTTTTCTCTTGCTGTGGCGTTCTGGTGGGCATGATATGTATGGGCTGGAATACACATTTGCGGTTAGCGAAATATAAGTTGCATGCACGGGCAAAGATATAACGGAGACAACGAATAGTGCTGGTGGATAAGTTCTGAATTAGGCGCGTAGTCAAACTGATGGAGAAAATAGTTTGAACCGAATCTTCAAGTAGAAATATAGTTTATATTTTTGAATGGTAAGAAAATTTTTGAAACAAATTTGAACCGCGTGACGTTTACCGTAGCACTAAATTCAAATTTCAATTTAGAGCCGAAGGTACTGATAGGCTGGTAAACGGTGAGGTTTTGAATACATGTGTTGTGAACAACAGAAGCTCACCTCAGTTTGAAGTAATTTGTTGGTAGGAGTTTAAATGTGGGAGTTGGGTGGGAATTTCATCAAAACTTATGTTTACTCGGCAGCTGACCAGGTTGTCAGGTATGGATTGAAGGACCAGCTATGACCCCTGTGACCAAACCGAAAAAAGTCTGATCCCGATGGGGGTGAATGAGGATACGTATCCAGTAAAATTTGATCCATCTGGATTAGGTCGTGCTTGTAAAAGAAAGAGGGTAAACAGCTGGTTTTTTAATTAGATGACTCAGGAAAGAGATGTGGAATAAAACGTATTTTAGTGGGGTGCAGGGTACAAATAATGGTTAGACAACAGTGAAGGCAATGTCTATAGATTTAAAGTGTCTGTGTGCGAAAATGTAATTTATATATCTAGGTGACACTGTCGTAGTGTTTCGGAAGAGGTGGGAAGCTCGTTCCGTACAGATGCCTGTCGAATCAGGAAGCTTGGTGTTGAAACAACAGAGATGGTACTTATAAAAAACAGCACTAACAGAGTACTAGGGGCTCAATCGTGATGTGAATGTACCATATATTACTGGTTGCTGATCAGATGGTTGTTGATGTGTTCACCAAACTTAGTTGTTAACTTGCAGACCTTTCATCACTAAACAAGGAGGCGGTATTAGTGCGCCGCTTGTTTGGAAGCACCCAACCGCGCACTGATGACATCTTGTTTGGTGACGAAAAGTTTGCAAGTTAATTGCTAAGTTTGGTGAACAGATGAACAGCCATCTGGAGCTACCAAAGCAACGATGGTGGACTGGTCGGCAGCAGTTTATTTGATCGTCCTTTTTTCTTACCTCTGCGCCCTTCATGACTGAAACCGGTTTAGAATAGCCCAGCTCAGCAATCCCGATTGTACTTGAAAACCCACGATTTGTGCTGGTTTTAAAAAACGGCTGCTTTGGGATCAGACAGAATACAAGATGTTGCACAATTTGAGTGTTCAGGCCTCATAAACTGTTTGCTGACCGTTGCAAAAACTTCACGCATTGATGCCAGTAACTAGTAGGAATTTCGGTTGAGACTACTGTATTTTTATGTTCACCTGTTGGTCTATCTTTCGGTGCCTCGAATAAGTACATGCGTTGGGAATTTCTTCAACATGTCTAATGTGATCTGAATTAGGGGATCTGTGTCTGGTTTATAAGTATGACTTCCGTCCAGTGGGAGATCATCCGCAGGAATAATTAACAACTCAAATTGGCAGTCGATAACCTTGCGTCCTCGAAGGAACAGTGGTCGCAGCCCGATGGCAGAGCTGGTTGGGTTAGTGGGCTGCGCGTGCGAACTGATCAGAGGTTTGTGACTATGGGTAAAACTGCACTATAACCGGTCAGTAGTACCAGCCAATGAGGGTCACTCATGGCTCAGTGTTAAAACCGCTTGACGCTGTTGATGACAAGATGTCGGTTGTCTTAATTGAGATGCGATTGTTTTGCCAGTTGCGACGGTGTTTTGCCCGATAGAATTGCCGTAACGCACTAAATAACCCGGCCTGGCTCATCCTGATGTCTCATAAGTAAAGTTTTTCAGTTATAAAACAGCTTGCAGGATGGTATTTGCTCAACAACCCTTAGGAATAGGCACCCTGTTTTACGCTTCGTATGTTTTACGGAACGCTTGCAAACGAAGAAGCGGAGCAACGGAGATACGTCGTTGGTGAATACCTTCTACTTCAAGTTTTGAGGTTTTGAGTATTTGACAGATACTGAGCAACCGTCTGTAGACAACGGAACAATGATCAGTTCGGAAACTTTGTTGCCACTTGGTAGAACAGATATGTGACAATTCTAATAGACAATATTTCTGGTACTTTCGTCTTTGAAGATCAATTCATATAGGGGCCCAAGCGACGTTACGGTTACTGGTTCGGGTATATACCAAAGTGTGAGGCAGTCTGTGGGCACAGTTTTATATACGACTACATATAAAATCGACTGGAGATTCAAGTTGGTTCCTTTCTAACCGACAAAATTTTGTTTTTTTTAAGAGGTACTGCCTGAGGGACATAACTCGGGTGGTCCGAGAGATGATCTATTTTGTATGGTGTAAAATATCGAACTGCGTCCCAAAGGATGAATAAAAAGGCTCTCTTTTAGGAATTGACCTTATTTAGATTCAACCTCTAAGGAAGGTTATAAATGGAGCCTAAAAATGAAATAGCATGACGAAACCTCTAAAAACACTAAAAGGAAATGGGCTCTCTTTTGAGAGATTACGTTTTCATCTGAGTTCAATGAATATTATACCTCAAAGCTGTAATAAACTTGTCTATCTAGACAGACTACCCTTAGGACGAACCATCACTGCAGTCAACAGTACTCCCAGCTTCCAAAAGACTTCTAACAGGGCCTAGATCCTAGAATATAAGAACTTTATTTCTTTAAACCGCTGCCCCAAAATGAGCCATCTGAGTTTGCGCAGGTGAATTTATTCCTGTTTATCCACTGGCAAAAACAGTAACCTCTGTTGGCCTACATCTCACGCTTCCCAACTTCTTAAAAACTCTAAGTGCACTGCACACTGATAAAAATTTCCCACAAAACACACAATACTGGTGGCCAATGATCCCGGTTGTACCTCATTTAAACACGGTTGGTTGGCTCCTGGGACATTCTCTCCTTACCACAGATGCTACCTCGAATAAACAAGCTTAAGGTTTGTTGTAACCCCCTGAAAATATCAAAATTATGCCGTTTTTAAAATGAGTGATCTCTTATATTACACGGTAAAGTGTTTTTATTTGCTGCTTGTGGCTTTCAAAAATAAAATGGTTGCCAGTTCTTGCGGTATTCTCTGTGAGTCTTTTTTGTAAATATTCTGAACTTAGGGATATACTTTTAGTATATGTTGGCAATATGAGAAGATTTGGAGTTTTAGTAAAAATTCGTCCTGTAAGTGATGGAAAATCTGGCAAAAAGATGGCTTTGAAATATTGTGTGAATTCCCTGACGAGCAAGGCATTTATCCTCACCCGTTAACAGACTCAACGGATAGAAAGAATAGGTTGTGGATTCATCTCTACCGATAGTTGGACGATTTCATCAGAATGAACTGTCATCTCCTCATTAGAAAACCAAAACGTCGTTTACTAAACTTTCTGTGCAACCGGCCAGATTTTTTCGATATTTGGCATCTTGATGCATGCATTGTGCACACAGTAAATTTCATTTCGTCGCTAAATTGTGTCTCACAAAATATTCTTGCCAGCAGCTTAAAAACAAAACTGCTATTCTAGCCCATAAACAACTAAGGAAAGGCATAGTTGTGAAAGGTTTCCATAAATTTAGCCCCGTGTGAAGCAGTTTCTTATCAACAATTCTATTTTTACCAACTCACAAGTTGCTAAGCATTCCAGTTCACCGCATTTGATGTTATTTATTTTTTGTGACTACACCACACACTGACGGAAAGCGAAGATGAAGTCGAATCTTTTTTTCAGAGTAGATTACGATGAATGTTCTCAGCTAGTTGGTATCACATAGAAGTTGATTTCTTACTCACGGTTTCCTTAGTGTGCCATACTTATTGATTTTGTAAAGATTGGTGCGGTTATTTATTTTTAAAAGATTGTGAACCAAATGAAGTTGAGCGCCTTCAATAAGTGTACACTACGCTATGGAGGTTGTGGACAAGGACCTGTAAGATAGTTATGAAATTTAAATACACACATACGTCATAGTTTTACTATGGGTTTATGCAGGTTTGAAACTCTCTGAAGTTCTATGAATTGTGTACTGCTGATGACTCCCAATAAGGATGAAACGGCTGTATAGTACTTCTTTGTTTTTCAGCATAGACTGTCTTAAGTTAAAGGGGAAATAAACCTACACTAAAAATTCCCAAATCTCCTCACACTACCAACAACCAATAATTCGCTTATACGAAAAATAATCTTACCAGCTGAGCGAACAAATCTATTTAAGATGTATCACTAGAGGGATATCGGCACGGTTAGTCCGACGGCTCAAACCGGAACCCACCAACCCTCTGGGGTGAGTCGATCGATTTACCATTCTGTCATGACTCTTGGTTCAGGTCACCCCGTATACTTCTGAAACCGGTCAGAAAAACCAATTGCGTGGCTCAGGCTTACAGATTTCACTTGATAAAATGCCTGATTTGGCGGAATAGTGGCTACTTATTCTTCCCGCATGTCAAGGCTCGTTATGGAATACTCAGCCAATCAGTGCTGCTCATCTGTATGCAGTAGTCCTATTTATGTTGGTGGCAAAAACTTGTGCCCCAACATTGCAGCAGGATAAGTTAGTTCACCCACCTCAAAGGAGATTCCGGCTCACAACCCCCCGGTCAGTAGTTGAAGACCAAACCGTTAGGTCACCAGAACTTGATTCAGCCTATTTCCAATACACACATCCACAACATAGCCTACACTGACGGTCTCGACTCGTTGTATTGGTGACATGAACCAGGTGATTCCTGACATACGGCCATCCTCTTCTTTCATTTTTTTTCCTGTTGTTCATTGCGATCAGTGCATTGTGCCTCAGTTTTTACAACCATATGGCCATACCGGAAACGCGTTTGCCACCACATTCTCATTCATAGTCTAATTCGGTTTCAACCTCTTCAAACACTATCGTCAGGGGAGGTCATTCTTCAGAAGGAATCACCTCTGAGTGTCCCGTTAAAGCCTATGCCAACTTCTATGACCCTATGGAGATTGCGTTTGGATCACAGACTTATTTTGGAAGTTCTTTTTATTTCGCTTACCCTGCTGAGGAGACCAGGTTGTCATTTAATTGGCTTATCTTGCGCGCATTCAGGTGCTGATAATTCCTGAATGGTCATATATTCCAATCTCACTCGACTTTATGGGGGCAACGCAAGCCAACCAGCTGTCTGCTGATTGTCTGAGATAGTGTGACTGCAAAAGCTTGCATGACGTCACTCGGCATTTTGTGACACTGGGCCCTGATACAATCGGAGTGCTCCCAAACCCATGGATTAGTTTGAAACTTCGATAAAACATGCCATATCAAAACAATGATGACTAGATGACGCTGTACTGTTCTGAGTGAAATTATTTTTTCCATTAGATTTAGCACTTTGATAAGTTGCGAATGTTACACTTAAGAACTACTCGCATTTATAAGACAATCTGAATCACGTTCACGGTTGATGCCAGTAAAAACAGTTAATATACACCTCGTCAAGCACGCCTTTCCAAGCATGTGATCAAAGAGTTACAGTTTTTCTTCAAACATGATTGAGATATGACAATTGACAGAGAAAAATCAGGCTTTCCTGACAGGATACAACCCGTTAAAAAACTCGTTGACGGCCCTTATCCGACTTTACCATTCGTGCAGGTAGGCTGAGTCGCCGAGGTCTCGTCAAACCTATGTTCTACTTGACCACCAAAGTGTACTTAACTGATGAAATACACTCATCTGAAAATTACGCTGGTATTAACGACAGACAAGACTGGATCTCTGGTTTATGATGTGTCTCAGCTTAATGTGCTACCCAAAGGCTGTCTCATGTAGGAAGGGCACACAAGTAAGTGTAATCTACCTGTTTCGCTGTTCGACCAACCAGTCACGGCTGTCTGTGAATTCCGACACAACTTAGAATATTGGGTATCATGGGCGTTTCCATTCGTATGAAAAAACCAATCATTTGGTAAAACTCCGCTCAGGTCTTTATATGGTATAACGGAATAAAATGGGGTTACGTTTCTAATCAAAAAGACTGCATAACCAGGATGGATTGGTGTTGTCCATAAGGTCAAGAAACGCTAATCGACTGTTCTAAGGTTACTGATTCATGTCAGTTCGAATCACTTTGGTGCAGTGGTGCAGTTGCTTGGTTTCATCAACTCTCAGGTCAAATGATGAATCTATGTTTAAAAAACAGGAGATGTCACCGATTACGTAGAGGAACTTACTATTATGGAGGCTAAATATACCAATTTTCGGGCAAACACGTGATAAAATCTACACGCTCAAGGTAGGCTTATGGCCATACACACGACAAGTGCGACAATTTTCATGAAAATCGAAAGTTTTGAAGCCCTCGATAGAATTTTGATGAGTCTTCGAGAGGGCGGGAAACCCCAAACAGAATACAAACCCTTAAATACCGCAATAAAGCTTTCTTCACGCAGGAGGTTTCCAGTTGGGGGTTTGAAGCACTAGCTGGAGTACAAGTTGGGAGAATTTTCTCCACAGGAGCACTGAAATTTGTGGTTATTGTGGGGCGTTCGGAAATGTATGAGGAATAAATTGGGTGGCACGATAAAACAAACTTCTTTATTCTTGGGCCCGTGCTTTCAGCACTGTAGTGCGTTTGGCTTTCATCAAGCAATACCCCCAAGCTGTAGGCTCTTCTGATGTTCAACTTTAGTTGATTTAGTTAACATTTTCGGGTGAGTATCGCAGAGAAAGACACTTAATAGTGTTTTTGGATTCATTCGATAGCCGGTTATCGACGAGACCGATTTCCCGACTTGGTTCTTAATGTGGTCGACTTTTCGGTCGGCTGACTCCCCTGACGAGACGTGTGTCCCAAGACACTTCCACCGCAACTGCGGACGACTTGATTTGTGACACGTGAAGCCCAAATAGTAAGTGCATCATGCATCCCAGTGCCCAAATTAGCTTGTCTCGTGGGAAGCAATATTATCTAGCCGGCTAAATAAATGTGAGCAATGGCGGCAAGTAGTTTGTTTCTAATAGACGTGGTCAAATGCTTACCTTTAAACTGCTGTCTAACAAAACATCCTCTTTTCCTCACTGTACGCATTACACTCCTCTGTGAATGTGGTCTGCTATGGACTACAGTGAATTTTGTTGTGTAGGGATAACAATGTTTTGAACAAAATCCCATCTTTATTCTGGATGAAATCAGCAGTAGCTTGTCCTGTGGTACTCTCAAACAAAGGGCGAACCGGACCTTTCTTGAAAGCTACTGAATAGAACTTTCGAACTGGGTGAAATTTCTGGAAGCTTGGACTCAGCGAAGTCCAAACTCAATAGAAGATCTATATTCTTCCGCGTAAATTGCAGTTCACTGTCATCGATGAGAAGATAGTCACTAAAGTCCCTTTTTTGAGTTATGTAACATGAGAAGACTGTTAAAAATCCATCGAGATTTCACTACTTATTTCACCTTGGTCGACGTTCATCAGACACGTATAGTCCGGGAATCTGAGGTGATCCACTACTGAAGTGAGAAACAGCTCAATGGCCATTTCAGTAATGACCTATATGGCCATATCAAACTATTCAAGTGATACCTGAAAGTTGTTATTGTTGACTAGTCTGTCTGATCACAATGAAGAGAACAGTCAACAGCATAGCTGATAAAAAACTTGTCCTAAATTTCTGCCCCGAAACCTAAACAACTTAGGGTGTATAGGACCCGCGTCGTCGTTACTTGCGTGAAACATATTTAAGTTTTAAACAAGTGGTAAAAATAATTGATTAGATTCAGAAGGAAACACGGGCAGTTGGAGCTTTGTGCTATGGAATACAAATGCTGTGAGTCTGATTTGGTTCTGATGAGTTGGATGAAGCAGACTCAGTACTTCAGATTTCTTCAAAGATCGAAGCATCGTCCGTATATTGTGTGTACATAGTTATAAATGCAATGACGTTCAGCCGTGCCGGGAAAATGTCTACTGGACCAGACGCAATAGGACCATGCATCACCAGGCCGATAAACTGTTCTTCTGGTTCAAAGTGGATTCCTAGACACCAGCGTTGTGGTTACTTAAGCAAGTCTGCTCGAATACACATGGGAAAGTTTTGGGCAATGACAAAACAATGCATCTTTGTCAGCCGGAGTCTCAATTTTGACTGGTGATTTTTGCCCGTTTTGACAGATTTATAAGTCTTCTTGTGCAGCTGATCCGGAAAAAGAGGTATCATGAAGATTGCCATCTATCAGGTAGTGTTGATTTAACGGAAAATTGGTGCGTTTAAAAAACCGCAAATCAATGATCTAATCTCCTAGGGAATGAGTCTCACACAAATCCCGCTCTTCTGTCATGACACCTCATCACTTGACCATGTCCGTTAACATCCATCTGAAGCTACCAAGAGATATTTTATCATGTGGTAGCTTCATCACGTGATACCGAATTCCGACGCTAAACGTTCTACGCAATACTTCTTGTGAATTGCTGTGCGTTTGGTCGCACTGACCGAGAATTTAAGAGCTTGTGAGGAAAACAAAAAAACCGAACTCATAAACTACAAAATGACCGGCCAGGACGTAGGTTGTTATGTGAATTCGTTTAGACTCTTTTGTTCAAAAATTTAGGATTCTACCGTGGAAGACACATGAAACTACACTAGAATTCTGGAATTTTTGTGTACAGGTATATGCGTGATAACCGATTCAAGACTTCCTACGCTTGAATTATTCGGGTAAATCCGGTGATAGTGCGAATGAACGAATCCCCTTTGGTATTTCTTTCCAAAGTTCATTTATCGCAAAATATAAGAATCCAGAGCCATACAAAGCAAACCAGAGGTTGAACGTCTGAATAGTGGTAGAGTAGTCAGTTTGATCGTAAAGTTAACAAAATTAATTAACAGGTCTTTTAACATCTCTTAACTAATAAAAGCATGTTCAAACTAACAAGAACAAGGTGAACAGATTACTTGAATCAAGCGACCATGAACATATCACACGGACTTCTACCGCGGTGGTAGCCGTTTTCGTTCTAGTATTTGGTTGAAAATTTTGAACACATCAGTTTGTGGGTACACGTTTAGAGAGGTACTTAGGAAGCGCTCTCGTCCATTGAGCATGGCGAGACAGGAATGTTTGACAAACACATGAGTGAGAAACCTGGAAACGTAGCTGAACGTTCACCTGTTGAGCAAACATTCGACATAAGGTTACCGAAAAAGTGTTGGGTGAGATTGATGTTTATATTTTGTACATATTGCATACGTTAGGAGTTTTAGGGGTCTGTAACTCGGAATTGGAACTTCGCTTTGGTTCTAGTCAAAATGGCCGTAAAAATTCGACACATACAACTAGCTATCATATGCATAGCCACACGTGGGATTTGTAATATTTTTTACTGCCATTTTTCGTGTTATTATTATTATTACTGTTCGTTAACAGCGACTCAGTACTCCTAGTGCTACAAAGGACCAACAGGTAGTCCAAATGCACGTGCACAACATAGTTCATCCACTGCAGATTCAAGCCACCCCCCACAACACATCCCCTTTCGCTTGACTTTCTGACAGTGTTTATCCAGATCGCCGACTCCTAAAACTATACCAGTAAAATCAGTCAGCCCCGGTACATCGCAGCAGACCTATAGGCAGATATAGACCGCGCCATTAGGCATCAATCATGAAAGGCGTGCTGGCGAACTAAGGTGATTCTTTTTACGATTAATTCAATTACAATGTCATAAAATAAAAATCCACCTTTAATTTGGAGTAAGTACCCATTTCTACATAATCGTCAGTCTTAATTAGAGCTCATCGGTATTGTATGTGCGCAGTCCTTTTGGGATCTGATATCTGATGATCTGGTATAAGAGATAGCCACCGTTTCGTGTCTCAACTGACGGACACTGGACGGGCCTGGACTCCACAGTTGAGTGTGTTCGGACTTGAATGATGTGCTTAAATTGCATGGTATCTCGAAATATGACCCAGAAACACATTTAATTCTGTCATATGGCCCGTCCTTCAGAGCTTTTCAAGCAAAGACAGCAACAGGTAAATGAAAATTCGCAGTTTGAGTTCAAAGTTTCACCGCTGGTGCGTGACAACTGGAAATCTTTCATCGCAGCATTTTGTGCTTGTAACTGGAGAGTGGATTTTGGCTTCTAGTATCAACGAAGGCGAAAGAGATCTAAGAAGACGACAACTTTTTGTGCAAGTCTCCTGTTCGCACTTGTTTACTAAAAAATACCTAATGCTTCACTTCACTATTTACACTGAATTCGAAGCAAGTTCTTATTTTCTACCTTTACGCACCGTTACGGATTTAAACACTCAGTAGTTAATGCCTTTTCTCCAACAGTTAAAGTAACTAATTCAAAATTAATGAACTGTACGCCTTGGCCGATAAATTATTTTTCGCAGAATTTCACAACCTTCCATTTTGCCAATACTGACTGAAAGGTTCGTTTCACATATTTTCCTTGTCTTTTTAACAAAATACAGCAACCACGTAAACCCTATAAGGTGTGGACATTTCGGACGTTTTATTCCGTGGTACAAAATTCCATAACCTTCCCCAAATTCTGTCGAACACATTCGAAAAAGGACTCACACGAGGCCGTAGACAACCTGAGTTGTTTTTTTCCAAATTTTCAGCGTCCATGTGGCGCTAGTGGAAGAGCAAAAAATGTAATTCTAATACCCAGGAGTGACTGGCCCAGAATAAAGATAACTCACCGGTATTTGTTGTGAAAATTTTTTGAACAATTTTCTATTTCGGGTAAAACACGAAGCAGATGTTTCTATTTGGTTGTGCGCACCTGCAAAATGTTTTGCTTACCCGGTCAGAGGCGTTAAAGCGTGGTTTGGTAAAACACACAAGGAAGCTACGACGAATTGATTTTCCCAAGCAAATTTTCCCTACCACTCTCTTTAAAACTTGCCACGAATCAACCAGTTTTGTGTGGGGCACGCTAGAGAAAAGCAATAAATTTTGACAAAGTAAGTGTGCACACTTGTTTTCTTCAGTGGAGCAACCAAAAAAACAGTACCTCGGTACTGTCGGCACAAAAGAAAGTGACAAACGCTCAGTGTTTTAGCCACAGCTCAGTAGACCTCGGGTGCAGGTGCACGTGCTATCTGTACAGCTGTGCTATAATTGGAGATTTTTCATTGGTCTTAGACAGTTTTCTGACAACCAAAACAGTGGCGGACATTCGTCCAGGTCTCCATTGGATGGAACGAATGTTTTTCGATAACGTGTCCTGACTTAGTTACGAAATTCCGAACGTCTTTTATATCACGATGTCCTATGGTTAGAACAAATCGCTCTGCCTAATATGTTAGCAGTGCTACATAGCAGTGGATAAAGTTAGGTGAATAATGCAGTTCCCTAAATTTAAGGGAAATAAAGAGGAGTCTTGGTAAAATGTGGAATTGTTTATCACAAAATATGAGCAAACCGTTTACGAGCTCCCGAACACGAAAGCAAAACACTCCATTGCACGGAGGATTTGAGAATGTCAGCAGCCTCAAACATACTCCAGAGGGTTTCCAGACGTTGGCTGAATATCTAAGTTAAAAAAAGAGTACTTTCAAATGGCCTAATAATTTTCAACTCAGTCTTTGATCAGATGCAGGAACGGTGCTTTAAAATGCCTCAATCATGTTACTCGCACATGTCCTTCGTAATATTCGGCGTTACACTGATAGCTTGTCAGCTGGCGCATGCATTTTGTAAGAGGAACAATCTGCACCTACAACTGACCTGCTCTGCGGGATTCATATCATGGCCCTGGGAACTTAGTATAATAAAAAAACCATCTAAATCATGTGTTTAAAATTGATCCTGCTGTGCAAGTCAAAACCGAAAATTCAATTGGCCTGATGAAATTTACAATCGATAATTACTGAGATCACTAAAGTATGTACCGAACCATTCGTTATCAGCAACTCACACACCCCGGTTGCGTGCACCTTTAGTGAGCAGACCAATGACTGTCAACATACATTGTTTGTTACCAGAAGGAGGAGAGATTGTGCTTTTATTCAAGAGCCATTCTTCAGCTGAACGTTAAGTAGTAGTCTAGAAAGGGTAACTTTTTGCCTGCTTGCGTGGTACTTCCCTTTGAGTTGTCGCCAATCGATGACTGAGAGATGACTGGCACTCTACCCCTTGTGAATCCAGGTTCACATATAACCGGTCGCTCGTGACCAAATAGTATATTCTTTGCCTAATAATCGGAGGGCCACCGTTCATGTTGCCTCGGAGATTCGTGAAACCTACATCACCAATGCTTCACAACAAGCATGAAAGGGCCGTAAATTGTTCCTCGGCCTTGGAGAAAAGAGTAACTACACTGGCAGGTTTTTGGTTTCCTTAACAAATGGCTATTCAATAGGAGCAGTGCTCAATTTTCCTTTTTAGTCCATAACTGAAAACAGATTTTTCTGGATTCAACGTTCCAATGTTCTCCCCTCAACAGGTTCTGTAATGCGTTCTATCTGAACCAGTACACGTAGTATTTTCGTAAGAAGATTGACCTTGAAGTTTTTACCAAGAAAATAGATATGAAAAGCAGATCGGTGCGGAAAACAGTATCAACTTCTACCAATGTATCTGTGTTCCGGTATCTCCGAACTTAAAAGCATGATTCTAATATACTTTATTGAAGTCGGCGGTACTTCTGAGACAACCAAACAAACCGAATTTCACTGTTGAGTGATGGACACCTCAGGAGCTAGAAGCTTCCCAATCTTCCGAATGCAGCGGCTAGTCTACATAGGTGGTAGACATCCCTTGACAGATTAACTATGTTATCCAGGTTACTCCATGGATTAAGTTGTTAGGTTTTTAACCTTTGTTAATCTGTCTCTGGTCTCTAAGTTAAATTTATCTCCGTTCTAGCATGGATCTGAGGTTTGCCTGCCTTGTTAACACTCCAGAGCTAGAAGTTAGATTATGCGACATTTGATGTGCAGACCAAACTGCTTTCTGACTAGTACCAGTTGGCCTTTTGCGGTTGCCTCGATTACTCTTTGTCTATGGTGAGGGCCGGTGGGCTACCCAGCCGTTTAGCTTTTCCGGCAGGATATGACAATTTTTGGTTTATACTTAGGTATGGCGATGGGTCTGGAACTACACCATCTTATTAACTCTCTGGTCTTATGTCCATGGGTTAATACGGAGTCCTGGGTGCTCAACAGACGCAAATCAGAGCATCCTTTGGAACTTTGCGATGTTTGCGAACTAAATATTTTTGCATGTTTTAACCAAGGGAATGCACGTGCCATTTCCAAAATTTTCAGGCCGATTCTGTTACTTTGTTTGCACGAATAATCCGAAAGAACTCTGGATATTTCTGCAAGGGCTAAACACGCGACCATCCAACTGGCGACATCTTCGTCACTTTCGTTATTGTTTGTGTGAAGTTTAGGCGCATTTGTCGGCCTACAGAGTACGAAACACAAAAAAAGGCGAAGTATCGGACTTTGCAAGTTTGGTACCAGTCAATGTTACATTCCACGCCATTTTTATTTTGGAAGAACAGACAGTCCTTAGCGTTAATAATTAAAACAAAAATGAGAGTTGTTATGAATCTTCTCAGAAAAACACATTGCTAGGTGTCCTGATGCACGTGATCCTGGCCATCAAACACTAGTTGAAGAAAACGCACATACTTTCCGAATGAAGCTAAAGATGAGTTGCATTTTTGAAACGAAGTTCAAACGAAGAGTCTCTATAGAATTTGTTGAACTCCTCTACTAAAGGTCTTTTGCTACCTTGTCTCTTCAGAAAACGTATAATCTCAAACCACGACTGGTTGGGTATATAACGGCGGGCCGATCACCCAGATAGTTTGGATATACAACCCAGGTTACCAAGCGCTTGTAGATGGTGCCGCTAAGCGTTGTCTTTCCATTCAAAGTTATGTAGGGGAAGGTGTGACAAATGTACTTTCATTTTGCCCAGCTCACGAGTTGTATGAATTGAATGGTCCAGAAGTAACATAGATGTCAGGTATCATCCGTTGTGAATGGATCGACTATTACTAGAAAAACGCCTTTCATGAGCCTTCGTATCCTGAAGCATGTGTCGCTACCAGTGGTTTACCGGAATCGATTTGGTCATATACTTACTATCCATTCAGATACATGTGTGAGATATTTTTTTCGGTCCCACATGTCAATAATCGATCAAACCAGTGTTCTCTCGATATCCGTGCTACCCTAAGTGATGCCAAAACGTGTCCACCTGTCTGTCGTGTTGCATGTCTTAACAGAATGCAGAATTCAGTTTCGCCAAAGGCGTATGCCACTAATACGGCTCCTAGATAGGAAAATATCTGTTGTTTGACAGTGTCTAGGTCCCTTTGACCTTGGAGGCCGTGTGCACTCAACGAGACAGACGGCTCATCCGTTTAGTGGTTCGGCGTAATCAATCAGTCTTTGTTATTTATCGACAGGAAAATGTCATTGTGAATGAGATAGGGTGTACATTAAAATTGATATCCCACCTGGTTTTGTTCTTTCAGGGACGCAAACAAACAAGTTCTCAATATAAGCGACTGGGTTATATTCAGAATACTGGTAAGAAAACCTATGAGAATTAATTAGCGGGTAGTCGATTTCCGAGAATTTTCACACTGTAGTATGAGACGAATTCCACGCTGCTTGTTTCAGTAAGGCTTCCTTTCGGAGTGAAAAATCCATCCACTGATGAATTTATTCCACAACCCGCAATAAATCCCTGAGGGTTTTGGAGGTTTTACTCTTAGACGTAGAAAATACCTCAGAAATATAAACTTTATCTTTTACCGGGTAGTCAATGTTTTGTACAACATTTTGCATTCTGCTTAGGGAACTAGCTTTGTGCTCTGACCTTTGCTGGATGTGGTACCGCGTATTATAATGTCAACAACTATGCTGAATTTATGAACCATGAAGTAATGAGAGTGCATCTAGATCCAACTTGCTGACAGCGCATGACTTACACATTCCATTTCCAGAAGTCAGGATATTTCAATCTCACCCTCATTGTACATTTGCTTCAGTCCCGATCCTGGGCGTCACTATCCCATTATTGTTTTGGTTTTCTGGACAGGTCACAATTTCGTATTATACGTGTGGACGATCTCGAGTACATGAGCGTGTGGCACAATGCAGGAAATAAAACAAGGATGGTTGTGGACAAATACGCGGCCGAAAACAAAGAAATGTTCTGAACCTTGCATTTAAAGGGCACTTGTCAATGTCAAACGTCAGCCTCCCCCCTGAAGGAACGAAGTATAGATATCTTCACTAATGAGATTAGCATTTATCTATGACATGTCACATACAATATCGAGTACAAGTACACAAATGCCGGATATGCAACTGAATGCACTGATTGGACTGAATTGTTAAATTTGCTTTTGAAAGATCGTATCACTTGTTACATTTTATGCACGTCTCTCCTCAGTCATTTTTTTCACGTCAACGTAGCAGGTCAGCTAGTGTGGATCTGCATCGAGCAAACATTGTCGTATACACTTTAAAAAATGCCAGAACGTGGTCAGTGATAACTCAGTCTCATCAACTACAAACAGTTTGGAAGTGTGGTAACACTGGACTTTGTGTGGTTCTTAACCGGGGCAAAAGACTAATTGCAGGGGGTGGAAGGGGGCCAAGATTTTAGAAATACCCAATGCTGACCCGACTGTCACTCCTCCTCAATATTTTTAGTTTTTTTCGACCAAATACACAGTCTATTATGCTATTTAATACAGGAGTGTGGTCAGAGTGTTTTGGCACACCCCGAACTGCCGGTGATTTTGATCAGGTGGTTGTTAATCTGTTCTTCGAGCCTGGCCATTAGCATGCGAATATTTCGTCATCACACTGCCAAGTTCGGCGAACAGATCAACAGCCATTTGAGCAACCATCGGTAGGCACATCAGTAAAGCTGCCAATATTCCGACACTGCCAACGTTCCAGAACGTTAGCGCGAATCACCACAATCCCGCACGAATAAGAGTTAATTTGTCGCAAAAATAGCCTTAATCAAATGTGTATCCGTTGCATGTAGCCAACATTACCACTAGGAACGCCAAAAGTTGACGAAACTCCGACACTGATTGTAGCGTCCCTGACCTACGCAGCTTAGACACGCAGTTACCAGAAAGAACAGGCGAATCAAACGCCACGGAGATGAAATGATCGAGCAGCTGGCAGGGCCTGAAAACTATCGCTGGACCTATTTCGGGGTGCTGGGAGACCGGATTTGGTCGTCCCATATATAGGCAATTTCTTCATCTGACGAGGGTGCGTAAGTCATTTTTTCCCACTTTGTGATCCCACTGTTGTCTGTGCTATACAGTGGAGCTGGTAGGCACGACTTCAGGGTAGTTCTTGGAAGGTTCCGTTTTCGTAAGTCCGCGTCATCTTTTCTATTGCAGTTTTATAACGATCATCAGGAAAAACAGCGAAGTCACATTTTGAACTTTTTCCCGAAGAAAACATTCGGTAAAACTAATAATGTTCTGGTGTTTATACCACCGTCAAAAAGGAAAACGTGGTGGCGAACCTGGTACCCGCCGCCAACAGCCTACAGAACCGGAAATCAGTTTGAACATCCCAGATGTCGTCTCCTGAAAACTATACATAGTTTGCACAACAGCTGTCGCATCACTCTCATCATAATTCAAATTACATCACTCGTGCGCATCGAGTGTTTTTTTCGAATAAAATATCGAGAACTTTGTCGGTTGGTAAACCCCTGTCTCATAAATTATTGGAGGCTGGCACATTCTTGTTGACGTACGTGTGCTTGGTTTTGGGGTAGATCACACATTGAGTTAAGAAAACGAAATGGTGTTACCTGGTACCTTTTTCAGAGTTAGAAGACTAATTGTATTCCCGTTATATTTCTACATGGCAGTTGTAAACTACGAGTATGAATACCGAGAGTTCGTCTGTTGCTCATGAGTAGTTTTCGTAGTTTGGCACAATTTATCCTCCGTGGATCACTAGATCAAGAGTTACTGCTTGCGATCTTCTGAATGTTTCGGAAAGCACCGATCTGAAAACGGGTGAAGAATGTGGTGCATCTCTGGGCAAAGTGATCCTGTAGGACATTCGCATATGTCTAGATCAAGTTCCTTTTCGGAGTCCAAAAGGGCTGTAGGCACAGGCAAAGTGTGTATTTCTCGGGTTCTTTTGGCAAATTCAGCTATCGTAACTGAAGGTGACAAGCGGCCAACTGGACATGCACACTATTTTGTTAGACGATCGAGCGAATTAGCGGTCATTTTGCGACACCATCAGATGCCCCATAGGTGGCAGTGGAATATGCCATAAAGGGCTATTGGCGCATGGGGAGCAGAGAAGTGTAGTCGCGCAGATCATATTCATTCCGGAATGCTAAATTGAAGAGTATAATAAAAGGAGTAATATTTCAATAGCTAATTAATTAATTTAATCAATTAATTAATTTTCGGACAAAAAGGATGCGAAGCTTTATACATTCCAGTATATAGTGATCAAAAATAACAAAATATCAACAAAAACCTTTCAGAAAAGACGTCGGTTTTTGGCTAAAGACATTAATCCAAGAAAATCAATAATGAACTTGCCAAAAAATATCGGAATGAAGTTTTCGTGAACAAGTGTAGGTTGCTGGATTGGTGCGTCAGCATCTACGCGGATATTACTAGACACGCAATTGTAGAAATTAAACACAGGAGCTGAAAACTTCATGAGGGTAAAGTTTTATAAATCCGAGAGTCCATTTGTTTACTTATATGTCTGGGCTACTGCTGATTCATGATGTCAAAGCACAGTGCGAATAATTGATTCTCTGGGTGGCGAATAAATTCTTTATGGTCAGTGATGCTAGCGTTCGCACTTCACTTTGCATGGAATCGGTCTGATTTGCTAGGACGACTTGAAATTTGAATTGGCAACGTGACGTGACTGAGTCCAGTGACTTTTCGTGCCGACCAAACGAAGCTTGAACTCAAGAAAGGTACGGTAACTATGTAAGTTGCCCGAGGAGGCAGATTTGCAACAGGCTCCCAGTGAGAAGTTGCAGAAACGTACATTTCAAGTTTATTTGGCGCAGTTTAATGCACACAACGGAGAGTTGAAGGACTGCTTACTATCCTTACAGAAACGACAAAAACTGGTAGTCAGGCCAGCGCTTTAGTCGGTTGGAGTTGGTATGAAGTAATGCAGTAAGTTCCACGTGGAATAATTAGCTTTGGTACTAGGAAACTTGATTTATCAGAGGAGTGGTTATTTTTTCTGGACCACCGAAAGTCCTAAAGTGGCTAATCTATATGGTCAGACGCGCATCTCAAGACAGCGCGATGGAAGCGACGAACGAGGACAAATGTGCCGTATCTGCTGCCCTATTTTTCGCTCCTTTTTGTTTGGAGCGATGAAAACGTGGCAGTTTTTGTGTGTTTTGTATCTAAACAAACACCAAATGACAAAATACAGTCATACATAGGACTTTTAGTCCATTATTGGGACAGAAGCTGATGTGGAGCGGATTAGATCCTCTAGGACGAAGACGAGGGTGATGCAAATTCGCGGAGAAAATTTTATGGTAGGTCATTACTTTAAAAGCATTGAACAAAATGCAGTACTTACAAGCAGTTGCGGGTATTTTTTCAAGGCACCCACAATCCTTTCATAGCCGTTAGACGCTTCAAAAAGTTTTTAATTGTACATGCTCCCGAAGTTTCACTTTTGCCCAAATCTCCCAAGTCTCCGGATAACAGTACCATTAGAGTCCCATTATAATTCATCAGGCCATTAGTGCTGGGTATTTGATAAGGTTACAAAACAATGGAAGTCTTGTATGTCAGTCGGCTAGTGAGTTTTCTGAAGATTCGGGAACAATCAAGTGTTCTACAAGAGTAGTTTGATTTAATGTGAACGTGTAGATGACAAGCAAACTATTTTGTTTCGCCAGGTAAGCACTGATGAGTGGCTTTTTGAAAACACTTTTCGGCTATTCCAGATGTACTTCAAACTTAAACAAACTTTGGAGGTGAATAGAGCTAATGTTTTAGCGACCGGCCTTTCTCCGAAGGAATTAATCGAGAGAGACCACATCGAAAGGTTCGGAAACTCTGACAGTCGCCTGTCAATGGGGCATCTTAAGAATTGTGACAAGATCGGCGAATTCTGACGGATTAGTGAAGTTCTCAACAATTGTTTTTTGGTCATAAAACAGCAACGTCTCTCAAGGGTATGACTTTGGGCAATAAATTAACGAAGATTTTTGTAAGTGAACGGTCACGTAGCTGATGTGCCTCAGTGAAAACGAAAGGGCATGTGCGGTTTACAGTAAACGATGTTGTTTCTAAACCAGTGGAAACATCGCAAATAGCGCATAGGGTTTTGTTGCGTGCCAACCCTCTTATGCGACTCGATTCCAGAGACACCGCCCTCACCCTCAGCCAGCAATTTACACAGTAACAACGTCAGCAAGTGGGAAGGACGTTGCATCAGATTAAGGCCCCAAATGAGTGCCCAAATTTCCAAGAAACTATGCACCACCGGGACGGTTGGAGGCCCTGTGTGGAGGGACATACTGCCGGAGGATAATGGACACAAACGTGTAGGTTAAATGTTCACCCGATTCTCATAGAGGGACAGGAGTGTAAGACAGAAGCAAGAGTAACTCGGTTCTGGTCAATTTTTGCCTACCGTCAAAAAAGAAAGTGGACCAATATAATCGGATGCGCACAAATTTAAAGAGCATTGTATCAAAGCTTGGGAGAATTAAATAGAGAATATTTTGCTGACATTACCAGCCGAATTCGCAGATGGACACGCATATTAATTCAAAACACTTTGTGTGCATAAATCCTATCACAAGGTCTACAAATGTTTCATTGCGCTGCTAAATATCTTGCTGGAGAACCCCTAAACTTCAACGATGAATAAATTAAAAAACCTAGATGCTATGCGAAAAATGACAATTGAAAAATCAGGATTCGTATAGAATGCACGACGCATTCATTTCAACACAACAATCTTTGCAGTGGTTGCCCAATACAATGGAGATTCATTTACCTGAAATATGTCTATATTCACGACAAAAAAACTGAGGTGCGGTTGCCATCACAATTGTTGCCAAGAATTTAACTTGGCAGAAGTTGAGACTTACGTGTCATGCAAGCCGCTGAGGAGCTCAACGGTCTCATTCCTCAGCCAGAAGTCTCTTGCCTGTTGTTGTGCATAGTGTATACTTTTACCAGTTTGAACGTACCCATTAAATGCACCAAGCGAGTTATATAACGGAGGACCTCAGGAAGGGGATTAAACCATATACACGTTGGAATGACTTGACTTGTGGCAATTTTGGAAATTGAAAACACACAAACTAAACCAAATGGGTTAGATTTGTGAGAGATTGTAGTAATCAGACAGATGTATATTGTTTGAAAAGTACAGAACTCACAGATATACGAGCCATTTACGGTAAAACTGGACTGTGAACAAAAAGTTACCAGTGTTGAAACAAAGAAATTGTGGATGTTCCTTTTTCTAATTTCCTAGAGGCGGTCGATTATGAGAAAAAGGTGGTTTTGAAGAGAATGTAATTAAACGTTCCTGAGAAGCTGCGGTAGTTTTTTTGCTCTCATTCATGCATTCACAGCTGCTGGTGTCCCAATATTTGTTTCAACTTGCCGACACCAATAATTAATCTTCGGCAGCTTCCTTCGTCATTGTTATCAGTGAAGATTCAGACTGGTCGATTGGTTGGAAGACTGCCGCCACACTCGACTTTGGTAAAAAAATCTAACAGCTGAAAATGCAGCACAGTATTTTTTTACCGATTTTTTTAATTTGGAGTTTAGTTTGACCAAATTGTTCCAATGAAATACGTTCTCTCTAGATATGTGTAAAGTTTGGGCAAATGAGTAATGTTGAGAGATTTTTGTACGAAAACTGCATTAGAAAGCTCAATTCTCATACACTGAAGTTCCGTGTGAATTCTGCTCTGAAGCGGCGAATTGTGGGCGTGTATTTTGCTTCCCAGTGAGAAAGTGGAATTCATTACAATCGGTGTTATCACAACCGATATTAGACGTTACTGAAAATCGAGGTTATGGTTGTTAAGTAAGGTCGCCTGAGGTAACTAAATGATTTTTTTCATAAATGTCGCCTGACCTAAAATTTATTTAAATGCTTTGCTTGCTACCCAATGGAATTTTTTTACTCTCAAAAGCCTTTACTCGCGGAACTGTCAACAAATACAACTGTGAGGGAAACATCAAACACTAAAACTCAGCAAGTCGTGGACAGTATACCAGGCTATACGCGCCATTCTGTATTGCTGCGGAACCCTAAATCTCTCAAAATTTTTTCATTTCTTCCGTTCAGGCTATTAAACTGTGAAATGTTCGCTTTGAAGCTCACGTAAGTCCTCTTACCGAAGGCTGTATGTATTCTGCATAACCCTGTAAGTTTCGTTCGTCCAGGATAAGAGTGCGTTTTACCCACGACGTTGGCCGCAACTGAAACGTCCTCAAGTATCTCATACAAACGTATATCAGATAAGTACGCGGACGCGGTTTTGTTGTCCTAGCTATTGTCACCAAGCGCTTAACCTGATAAAAGTCATCTTAAAGTGCTGTTGATAACTGCCACCGCTTTCGATGTTTTGACCTAGGGATGACAACATCAATGATGGTAGGGCTGTTGGAATATCGCCAAATCATCCATTATCCCGTTGTCGTCGTGTTACCAGGAGGCCTTTGGAAATTTGACATAGAAACTTGAGATAGAACTTAGGGGTTTGACAGGCACTGCCGCCGTCCCGACGATAAGCAGTGACTTTTGCCGGTAGCCATTGATGAACTATCATGTATAGGATGGTAAGTGGCATGGTACAGGCATCCATGTGGTTGTCTGTCAATCTTATCATCTTGTATCTTGTTTGGTGCCAAGGCATTGTATTTGGAGACGAATTTGGCTGGGTGAAAAAGTGTCCGTGATTATCCAGTTACAAGAAGACAGTCAAGCTGATTCGGATTCTGGCCGTTTTACTGCAGCACCTCACTAGTTTATATTCAACACTGGAGCTTCTCCGCAAAACAAAACGGTTTGAGTGAAATAGTCAGAAAGGCTTCAGACACAAATGGCTACTCTGCGTTACCAACTTCATTCGGCTTGTATTGCACCTAAATATCAAAATCTCTGAAAAGTTTCCTATTCACTATGCTCGTTCTTTCCCAAAAATTCGTGATAATCCACATTTCTCCGAATGATACATTTCTCTCGGTACGCTATCGCACTTACTGATGGGAAAGGTTCTCCGAAAACCCGCTGCGATTGCATCTCACTAACTGAATTTAGTCACGAATTTCATACAGCCCGATTTCATATCTGAAAGCCCAATTTCCAATACAAGGTATCAACTCTTATTTGCAGCCTCAGATGTTACTGCGAGACTCAGTTGAAAATCTCCTCTTTGGTGCCTTTAGACAGACGCAACCCAAAGGGTCCTCAGGGGCCGACATCCAAGACGGAAATTTATTTCCGGTTGGAGAAAATCACAAACGAGCGATCTACTTAAGTTTGATACTAACATCAGTTTAGCTTATAAATTAGTGTTTAGGTTCCGCTAGAAATTATATTGTTCTAGCACGTCTGTTCAGACGATTCCTACCGTCCGATGCCTTTAGACGTTTTTACTTCAACCTGCTTTTGGATTGAAGTATTCAATTTGCGAATGATACATTCTGACCTTCTGTACAAGAGTAACTTGCAGCATTCTTCGTGTTCACCAAGGATCCTACACGAAGCATCACAAATTGACTAAATCTTCAAATGAAATTGCTAATTTTGAGCAAAAATCAATCAGTGATTGCCTTACTTGTGACTGCTCTGTTATATTGTGATTGAGGGCAAAAGGAAGTTAGTAGAAACTGGCAAAAGATCTCTTCAATTTTTGACTCGTCGGCTTCATGTTGACTGCAAGAAAGCATTCATATCACTTTTGTTTGTCATCAGCAATCAGCAGAGATTGAAAGAGTAAAGTGTGTGCTTGATGAAGCATTGCGGTTAGTTTAAATGGAATAGTGTTATTCTGAAAACTTAAAGAGGTACAACTTTACCACTTCGTTTGATGAGATGACAAGAGGCTAGCAATTCAGAAATCTGTTGATAGTATGAGGAGATTTAGAAATTCCAATCGAGACTTGTTCTTGCGAGTGAAGTCAAATACCACGCGGGGTACAGCGCTTCATGGAGTTTCGTGAGACGCCTACGGTCGATAATTTCCAATCAAGATGAAACAACTCTATTGTTTCCCGGCTTTTTGATATGGAGTGACTTCACTTGTGGGACGAAATCTCGATTGAAATTCAGAAGTGCCCAGCATATATGTATGTATAAGGAAATTTGCTTGCACAATATCTGGTCGACCTTAGGGCATCGTTTTACTTTCACTGCTAATTCGGACGCCTTGATTAAACTTGTCTGGTTAATGGGCATTTGCCAAAAGTCGAATGTCTTGATCTAGTCAAGTCATTGTTTGACGACCTAGAGACGAAACAAACGAAGTGTCAGAAAAACGTTGACCTGCACCTGCTAGATTTTTTTTACGAGTACCAGTGTATGTGATTAAACTGCGTGTGATAGCGTCAGCCCTCAGGCACGTGAAAGTGAGTATACTTGACTAACTATTGGTAAAGGGGAGCTAGAACATCGCCGAGCGGTGTTTATTTTAGGAAATCAGCGTAGCAACAGAAAAAATTACTAAAGTATGAGGTCAACCCACTTAGTTCACCAATGATCTTTTAAGGATAACTGGATAACAAGTAACATCTGAGGGACCGAGCAAGCTATCCTCTCAGTATATTCTGGTTAACCGGGCTCATTTATCCTCTCATTATTCATTTCTGGCTGAGAATTCTCCAAGTACAAATAGACACGCGAACAACAAGTTTATTTTTAGGCTGCCAAAATGAAGTCTATCCGCGGAATAGTGCAAAAATAATATCTGAATAGCAAGAGCGTTCCCATGCTAATTACACGCCAATTTACCTATCCGGTCACCATGCAGAACTGATTTCAGCGATGTCGAAGTTAGTTATGTCAAAGTTTACCGGCGGAAATGGTGAATCAAGTCGTTTTACCGAAAATTGGTTACAAATACGGATGCTTTCTTCACTCTGGGCATATCCCTGAGGAACCCGTGTTGGTGTAGGTTTGCGAGGAATGATGAAATAACAGAAACAGAGAGGTCTAACTTTCCAACTGACAGACAGAATGAAATACGCCCTACGGCTGGTATCAATGCAATCAGCGCGAATTTCCCGCCTATAGGGCTTAGTATGCCAAATACGTACTACTTGGAGGAAATAAGTAGGCGAAATAAACGGCGAATGATCGTTGAAACACTAGCTTTAACCCTCGGCAAGCGATGATTGTTGAATAAAGGGAAATCTTTGGCATTTTTGTGATACTTTGTGGTTTTCATGGCAGTTCAAAAGTGAAAGCTCTGTGGCGCGTAAGTTGTCATAAAATGCCCTCGTTGGTAAACCCGATAATGTGTCCTTGTCAGCAGACGTTCTGACGTAGAGCTCGTGTGACTGAATATTGACAAAAGACTGTACACATACGACGTACTACTAAGCAATATTGCGAATTCCAAAGAGATATCAGACTATAAGTACTTTTCAATCACGAATGATTACTGCCTGAAGTGAGCTGTCATGCTCTCGAATAAATAAAGCAAATTTATCCTGGACGCTTCGCTTTACTTCGGATGGAACTTATGCCCTGCCATGGGTAGACATATGTGAAAATATGTAAAATATTCACTAGAGTTTATCTTTGGTTGCATTAGTTTGCAGGGCCTGTGAAACACCCATTTTGTACTCAGAATTAAATACGTCGGTAGACACGAATATAAGCGGCACCTTCACCCTTAAGTACCTGGTTTAGAACGAAAAAAAGGTGGCTAGAGCTTGATCCAGAGCGCTAGTGAATTGAACAAAGGCAGGTACAGTTTGAGAGCTTGGTATATCTTCTGGAGAACCAGAAAAATTTCAAGGACTTTTAAACGATCAGTCGCTGTGCACTAAAATGGACAATTCCTTCTTATGAGTGGTACTGATAATTCCCACAAAAAACATAAGTGGGCTGAAAAACACGACTGAACTAATTGGAAGAGAAACCATTCGGCCCTGGAATTGAACCTAACATGGATGTGCAAGAAATGTTGACTACACTGAATAGGACTTGTTAAGCTGATGTGAATTCATGATAAAAACAGGGTGCAAGCAGATTGGTTAACTTAAAGTAGAATATCCTTGTTGACAATGTTTTGGAATACAGGTAGCTCGGGTGCGCTGCTTGGTTATTGGTCTGTTCGCCGAGCTTGGCATTTGGATTGCAAACGTTTCATCACCAATCAGGGTGACATCGTCAGTGCGCGGTTGAGCGGGTGAATTCCTCCTCTTCTGCCTGTGCTTATATGGCTTCTAAACAGCATCTGGTAGCTCCGAAGCCGGTCTTCGCGTAGTTTGATTGGTCCCCTGTGAATCTGGGTTGGTCTTCATCTCTTGTGTCTGGTTGGTTCGTTGGGCGCATTCAA
>SJOL01008180.1:296785-347052 GCA_004794785.1 Opisthorchis felineus | reverse complement strand
AGCAAACAGATGGACTGTTATGGCAGCAGCTATCAATATAACAAACCCAAAGTCCAATCCGTTGTCTCATTTCTTTAAAATTTTGGATCTTGCATTCATAGGACCACTCTTTCGTATCACATCTTCCTCATGATAACACGACCGATGGTAGCTAAGTAACTCGCAGGATTATGCTTCAAATCTGTCGTCAAGACCAGCTTGGTCATTTGCATGGTTAATCATTTGTAATTTTATAGGAAGAGAACCCCTGCAAGCAGGGGTTTTAAGCTTCTAAATGGTACATAACACATAAATGCATGGAGAACCTCAAGTTGAGTAGAACCTTTTTTACCCTTAATAACACATGGAAAAGCAGATATATTCAACTCGTACACCAACCACTTACGGACTTCAAAATCGTTTCAACTATAGTTCAAGAAAAGAAAATGTTTTGTGGGTTAATTGAACGTTCTAACTTCTCCCTTGTGGCCAGGAGTTTAGTGGGGCACAGCACTGTCCACTGGTGTATATTGCGGTGCTTTTCAACATAGCATATCTAATCAAAAGTGGATTCGACGCTTTAATCCAATGACTTTGATATCATACTTGAGAACTCGACCACAGGAGTGCACCGTTCATTGCTCTTAGCCCTACTTGTTAGGTGTGACTATAATCAGAACAGAATGTGACGAAAAACGAAAACACTGGATTCTAATGAGACCACGGAGCATGGTTTACGGGCACCTATCCTGTGGAGTAGCCTTAGCAAAGCAGGTCTGTACGTTTAGTGATGGAAGTCGAATGACGTATTGATATCCACTTGCATTCCGGTTGGGCAAAACCTTTTATGAGGTTTGTGACTTGGGTGCGTCCAGAGCTTTTTCAAGTGCTAAAAGCAGCCTCGTTATCACATTTGGCCATCAAAACTACTTGGTGGCTTGATACGGTTGGTGTTAGGTTAGACAATATTTATGCCTTGATGATCAGCTGAATAATAAGCACACGAAAGAATAAAGTACCATACCATGATAGTCATATTGTTCACTGCGACTGAGAACATTCGTGAAGCCCAACAAATGGCTCGTCTGTAGAGCAGACAGCCTGTGTTACCATCATTCTCTTCTACCGCATAAGCTTAGTTTGTTCTTGCTCAACACATGAAAAGTATCATACTATATCTACAACCAGAAGAGCATATACCCATCGAGTACGCAGACATTTTGGTGTTAAAATAAATATTATGGAAATTAGCTTTTCTGAAGGTGGATGTAAATTGAGGTTTGCAGTAATAATAACCCACCCACTAACATCCACTTCCATATGGGAAGCGGACTGGGGCACGTGAATGAACAAACTTGAAAGAACCGTGCCCGTGCTTTTGCCATGAATTGAAAGCGAACTATTTGAGAGAAGGAAGGCTTATAGGATAAGGGTTACAATCAATGCTTATCATGATTCTGGACTACCAAAACACAAGTATTATAGAGAAGATTGTTTTGCAGAATAAGTTTAATAACACTCATTCTCTAGAGGAGTGACCCATGTAGAGAGGTGCGACAAGTGAAATGGATATCTTTGAAACAAGTGATCATGGTAACTTGTAAATTCCTGTGTCACATGTGCCCTTCTGATTTGCATCAAGTGGTGCCTTCGTCCACTGTGATAGAAACGAAAGGATAAATGAACTATATAATACTAGTGCGGTAGAACAAAATTTCCGCCCAACTTTATAGATTGCAAGAGGCCGGCCATTAATGGCATATTATCCATTCGGCCAGTGAAAGCTTAACTGGCACCGCGAGTTCCAGCCGTTGTGTGTCGTTAACGTACGTATGAAGTTTTGACGTCCGCTTAAAAAAACGTGTTGGCCATTTAATATTGTCGCGAGGTAAGTGCTTAAAATTCAAAATGCTAGGTATACTTCATACTGGATTTTCAAGAATTAGTCACATTGAGACAACTGTGAACGCCGAAGAAACCTTTTAGAAGGCATGTCAGACGATCGGTCCAATAACCGTAACTCTACTCATTACCATCAGAGACAGTAACATCAGTGCTGATGCTGATGCTTCACTGCCGTACAACCACAAGCTTTGTCTAATTATATTTGAAGCCTTAGAATGAAAAGAAGAGAAATGAGTGGACGAGGAAAGGGACCTAGTAATGGCCTATCACAAGCATTCTGATACGCCTACACCTCCAAGCACTCAGTTTGACAAGATTGAAAGAAACCGACAACAAGAATGCCACTGATACCAATCAGCCGCCATTTCTTGCAAAGTCCATATTTGGTCGGAATCCCACTTGGAGCTCAAGGATCAAGGATTCGTGTTCCGCTGGAAGACACTGAAGGATCAGTGACGCCAGAAGCCTTGTCACAACAGGAGTCAAACTAACACCTCTGTGGTTACTACATTCACTGTGAGTACCTTTTTTGAAAATGGGCACTATTATCGACTCACTCCAGTTATCTTGAACTGTCTCTTTCTCCCAGGTCGACACAAACAGGCTAGAGAGGCAGTGACTGAGGAATTCACTAATTGGGCCTACCCGGGCATTCATGTCAACACCAACCATAAAGATATCTGAGCTTTAAGTCCGTCGTAAAAGAGAACCTAGAGCCTCACAGAAACTGTATTTGGCAGACGCAGAGCTACAGTCAGCTGAGGCACAAGTAGACACGATAGACGGTGCAATGGATCTCACTTTCTGTAGGTTTTTTTCACAGGCGTCGCCAAACGAACCGCGCAGAGGCGACGCTCAATGAGCATCCAGTCAAATAGAGACGTTTCCGCTCATTCGCTCAATACAATGCCGAAGCCAGTATATCCAGCTGCAGCGGCCTCTGCATCACCAGAGCTGCGCAGCTGGAACTTAGAAGAGAGCGAGGGGACAGTCAGTTCGATCACAGTACTTGCGTTCTGCATCCTTGTTTCTGACAGACAACATATATCCATGCAGAAGGAATCCAGCGTACGAGCAAGAGCCACCTGTTTTTCTGCTTGCATCAGTGTGCGAACATTGAAGGCGGCTAAGTAGACAGGGGTTTTGAAAACAGACTTCGAAGTGTTTAGGGTTTTTACAGAACTCGGACGTACGGAAGCTCCACTTGAGTGTGATGCAGGGCGAGCAAAACGGCCATTCCTAGTGCAGGGACCTGCGGAGAGGGTACTGAAATTTGTGTGGGGTAGGGTAGAAGAGGGAAAACAGGAAATTGTAAGAAGGAGGACGTCAGCAGTAGCATGTTTTTGCTTACACACCTTGTCGTATGCAGCAATTAAGGCGACCAGGCTGATGACACCACGCAAAAGCCGATGTGGCATGAGAGTAACTTTAGTTGCAAGTGTTATGGTTGTACTAGTAGTTGGTAGATCGCATGTGGCGCAGGTGGCAAACCCAAGTAAAAGTACTTTAAAAATGCTACTAGCTCCTTTTTCTAAAATGAATGAAATTTAATAAATTTTCTCCGACTTTGTCAACTCCCTCCTTACGTCTGCGTGAATAAGGGCGAGCTTTGCTCTGGTTCTAAAAAACGATTTGAAGATATTTTCGAATGCGGTTGCCTATTCGGGAGAAATATCCGGAAGAATTGAAGAGGCTTCTACAATACTCCATTATTCATGATGCCTTTCCACACGCGGATGAACCTTAACGGATGTACACGTGCATCTATTGCTCTGTGTTGAAGTTCAACCAGTTGTGCAGCTTTTATGCAGGCGAGCGTTAATAGGCCAAGCCCGACATATGCAACCAGATAGTTAAGCCCTTGTGGTGGGTGAAAAACGCCCGCCTAATATACTTCCTTCATTAATTCTGCTCAGTAAGAATGTCTCGGGGCTTATGGCTTATTATGGCTGCTGATAGCTTTTCAGTATATTCTACTCTGGCGGATAGACCATTAAATTTTCAGTCAGCACTGAAGTTCTGGCAACCAAGTGCCGGGTACGACCATCTGCGGACAGATAATATTCACAGCCAGCATCTCTATAATGCGTTGCAAACCGCTGAAAGTCATTATTCATTCCCGACTTCTTGGGACACATCGCCGCGCCAAAATTGCAAACATGTCCGTGGATTCCGAAATGATGATTCGGAGGCTTCCAACGAGCATAAGTATGGGGACAACCAAATGCTTGGATGAGAACTGGGCTAAAATTCTTTGTCACGACAACAGCAGGCGTTGTTAAGACCAAAGTTGAGACTTATTTTTGGAGTGGATGAAAAATACACTAAGGACACATCTTGTAACGCAGGACTTCATTTTCAATGTATATGGGAAATTTTTCCTAAAAGATTTCACAGATGCTTCTTGTGTTGCTTTTCTTAAAGGTTATTTCTTTCAACAACGTGAACCAGCCAATAAAGTAGTCCTACATTTATGTGATCGTCCTGATCCATCGCTGCCGTTGTTTTGGAAATGGGGACGATATATTCACCCTACTGTCTTGATGCCTAATTTGTGACCTTGGAAACGGAGAGACCCAACCGGATAAAGACCGCGAACTTAGTAAAATCAGACACAGGGCTGTCAGAAAACAGTTCAATGCACGGAAGAAATTTTTCAGCAATGGTTAGCGTTCAATCGCTAAGATTGTCACATATTTTTAGAAATAAATAACACAAGAACGCACTCGAAGATCATCTAAACCGGTGCACTTTTCAGACCACAACGCAACAAACGTCCTCTAAATTTGTTTAGACAAATTACCTGCACTATGACTATCCTGTTCCATTCCTTTTGTGCATATGAGAGCTGATACCTGAAAAGGTTTGAGAACCACACCCATAAAAAAACTGTTGCACTTGCCACGAAGCAGGATCAGATGTTGTTTGATGATATTTTTAACAGATTCATTTGATGACAGATATGACTCTGAAGTTTGTGTTTACAATACAGCTGCACTAACGTAGTGGTAAAATTACTAGCACTTTCCATCTTATACAGGTAACTGTTACCGCATATCATGGAATTGATTGCAGGTTACTCAACGTTGCAGAAAGTAGGCGTTGACTTCAAATATGTGCCTGGTGAGTGGAATGAGAAGAAGAACTAAATGAAAGAGCAGGCAAGGAGTTATGCTGGTGAAAAAGTAACAATTTAAAAGGTGTTGGCCGTGTCAGTGGATAAGATGGCGGACTGGTGCTCCTACGACCTTGTTGGAAACCTTGAAATTACAACCAGTCTCCGTCCCAGTAAACTTTACATATTTTTTTCGGTATAAAAGAAGTTAAAATAAATCTTCAGATTTTGAAAAAAATGATGTATTCACAAGGCTAACCAGCAGTAAACTCTTAGGTGGGTTTTGTACATGGTTAAAGCCACAATGGATGCCTCGCATAAGACTTCGGTCGTCAAAAAATTCGATAATGATAATGGTACTTGAATGATTCCAGGCACCATTAGCCCGGTAACGGTGATTATTGGTTGATATAATGTTCATCTGCCAATGAAAACTTTGCCAGTTCGTGAGATGCGCTCCAGTAACAATTATGAACGCCAGGAATAGCGAATCCGTTTGTGGACTGCCGAAAGGCCTTTAGTAATCTTATCAGTAGTTTCCTTCAAGATAAGTGTTAAAAAGCTTTACAGCGCATTTCAGCGCTAGACTTGCTTGACATGAAGGGTGCATTCTCAAACTAACAATTAGTTGCATCTTGTGTTGAAAGAGGTCACTATGGTGCGCAACATGCATTGGTCTAAAGTTATTAAAAACCGTGGTACTCAAAATGTTCGTCAGAACTTGTGATAACAGTCACAAAAAAGCCTGAAAAGCCCGGGGAGTAAATGCTTGACGGACAGTGAAAGACTGTATACAAAATTGCCAGTACTTCCGGTTTTGCTGAAAAAATCTGTTCAAGAAAAGTTAAAAAGCCCACAAAAATAATGAAAAGACTTTGGATGTAGAACACCTTAAAACGTCCATCACGTTAAAGGGCTCTTCCCATGCTTCCAGTGGAGTTGTTGGAATCAACATAAAGCTTAGCCAACCAACTCTAATCAAAACAGGAGATATGACACGGCTACTTGTGCCGTGAGAAAGTACGGGAACATCTGACGGACAGTTTCTGACAGTTAGTCACCCCAATTAAAACGAAACAATTGGTGGACGCACCCGAAGGCCCAGTAAGCTAAGCAAACAGGCATTTTTGTACAATGCACACACGACAGCATAGTATGTGGAGAGCGGAGACTGAAAGAATGTATGGGGTCTTCATGTCCTACTCTTTGGTTCAGTGGAGTAGACCCGATGATGGTGGGCAACTCCCGTCTTACAAAATAATAAACAGAAATGGCCTTTAGTTTAAGAATGCTGGCTTAGGAGAAGTGCTCAAATGAAATTGGTAAACATTGAAACTCTTATCTTCAAATGAGTCAGGCGCATTGGAAGACCCCTAGAAATGAGGACATGTAGAAGTGCGTTTGACTGGCTCTACCAGCGTAGACGTTGTGAGACAGAAGCCGTAGCTTCGGTGAGGAAAATAGGTCTAAGCCTTTATGGCGAGTATAGCCAAGTTGCGTGACATTAGTGCGCAGTAAGAATTCTTTACGCGATTTGGGTTGAATTATCAGGAAAACAAACACCTTTCGATTATTTTGGAAACAAACAACAGTGACAAAAATGTCTGGCAGTGACTTACACAGGTAGGGGACAAACGTTGATTATATTATAGCTGTTTGGGGGAACGGAATAAAGGGAAGCAACCTTTGCAACACAACTTAATGATGTACATGAGTTTACAGTATGGGTTTACTCTGGCTAACTGGGAGAAAAACCTTGTTTTGGAACAGTTTTAAAGGCGTTCTGAAAACGGGCTTGTCTTCCTTTTGATCAGAGTCTTTTCTGGGATAATTTTGTGTTTATTTTACAAATGAAGCATCGGTCACGTTGAGGACAATGTCGAAGTCTTGTAAAGACTTGACTGGTGAATAAGATCTCAGAAGTGGTCATTTGTCAGACGCTAGCATTGAAAACACTTTTTTTACATCCATCAGGTTTTGATGTTACAGAAGTCGGGTGAGGAAGTTTGTGACAAGAACAATTGTGATATTTTGCGCTGCTATTTACTGACTGCATGCAATACCATAGCTGATTCTATTTTACATAAAAATTCGGTGCTCTTAAAAGAAAATATACCTGAGCACGTTTTTTAACCCGAAATTATGCCCAAGATTGGTAAAGTACTTGAAAACATGAAATATTTTTCAAGTTCTCCATCACTTGTCAGGCCGAAAATGAATGCTATTTTTGCACTCTTATCTTGTAAAGCTTCAGTGGGGAACTATTTATTATTCAGGCTTTTCGCGCCTACTTCTCATGAGTAACATTTTTGAAGGATTTGGAAGTTTTTTTAGTTCGAAATGTGCCAAAACGTGACACGATGACAAACAGTCATATCATATTTGTCAGCCATAGAACATCGTCCATTGAGTGGGGCAAGCAGCAGGGAGAATGTGTTTGTCCACTGTTATATCTGAGACGAATTTTCACGCCCACTTGACGGCCCGTACGGGGAGAATTAGCAACAATCTCATTTTGTTTTCGAGTATCTGTGAAAACATATATCTGCTCTTTTCAAATTCAGGGTTTGATCCTGTAAAGGGGGCATGGCGACTGTTCGTAGGATGTTATTTAACGTCACAGACACCAGTTCTAACCTCCTATATGGCATGCGGTAAACACCTGCTGGGACCATGGGCCGAATGTCATCATGTTAACAAGAAGTTAGCAAACTTACAGGTGGCAGTAGCCCAAGCTAACGAAATCGGCCACGTGTAAGCTAAAGCTGGATCCAGTTGGTTCATGGGCACTCAAACAATTCAAAGTTCATTATAGAAGAACGGCTGTTCTTCTTGTCAAAGATTTTTAAAAGGGTTGTCTACCAGATTGGCGTCCCAAGTCCTCTAGATGGACAAATGATTGGTTTCTAACTCAACTATCCTGTCATGGGTAAAAATAAATTGAATAAACTTACCATTTGGCCACTCGCTTCTCCATTAACAAGACGTGGTTTCTATTTGGGCTTTACGTTATTGAGGACAAACAGATACAAAACATAAACTATGTTCACCCCATTTCTAACTTCATTTCCAAGCTATCTGCCAAAACCAGCATTTTCTTTCTCGTTTTTTTTAACGCTCAAATCTGTGACACCAAGACGTTTCTCCAATATTGCTTTTTTACACTTATTCAGTTCACCGGATTTCTATATTGTATTCACCTTCTTTGTCTGTCTTCCTTTAATGTGATGGTAGCAGACAGTTGAATGAGATGTTACGAAAATACATAAGAACTAGTGAACTTATTTAAGCATTGTTTGTTCTCAGTACTCGTTTTAAGACAAAACTCCATCATGCGTAAATCCGTACGAGGTAAACCGCGCCATTTTGCTTCCAACAGTCCGAATAGCTGATAAACAGCCGGTAACTGAACATCGTTTTTGGCGTATCTGTATCAAGGAAGCAACAATCAGGTTTCTAAAGTAAATGACGGTTGTTTGACATTACAAACCGAAAAGTGTCTCTTTTAAGAGCAAAGAGCCAAACGATTCTCCTGTGAACAGAAACGATCACCGAAACCCTGAAAAACTTACAGAGAACACTATTCATAAGGTCGCCGAGGACGTTTTCCCAGTCCACAACCGTTTTTGTCCTCCTTGACGTCGCCGGATAGGAGCGTTCTCATGTTCCCCTCGAACTTAAGTTCCAGTTGAACATAAAACTGTACGTGACTAGTGAACTGAACTCATTTGCAAATCAGACATACGAGAGGTTCATCTGCATCCCTGGTTTGTGATTTCTTCAAGCCTGCACAACATATTCATTTGAGCAATAGCACAAAGGAGAGGTTCATTTGAGTCTCTCGTTAACATCAAAGGACTACCAATGTAATTTGCACACAAGTGTTTTTTAATAAAATTTAACACATAGTTTTCGGGTTTAAAGACCCTTAGGAAAATGTAGATCATGGGAAAAGCAGCAGCAGAAAGCGGTTACACACTCACAGTTGCCTGATGTCATCTTTCAGGTTTATTGTCGTTCCTGAGATTATGTAACTCTGCGATTCCCGGTAAGGATGACAAATTACTGGATTTCAGAGGAATTCTTTGGGATTGCGGAATGCCTGTTGGTTGCGTAACATGTCACTTCATGTCAGTGCGTGCAATCTGCAGCATGCCCAACAAGTGACGAAATGCCTGTCATTGTGTTGTTACTTTATCGTCACGACTACTGGCACGGATCATAACACAGAAATCACTGCGTATCTCTTATTCACGTGACCCCTGACTGCATGCATCGTGAATACCTGGAGCACTGATGGGCAACGCGATTCAGAACGGGTAATTCAGTTGGTCAAGTCAGATTTGACCCTTGGGAATATGGTAGGAAAGTATTCCTCAAAACATTTGCACAGGCGATTAAATATTGCTATGCTCACAGAAGTGAGTTGATATCTGGTGCGAAGTTGTGAAACGCTACCCACCCATGTAACTGTTTTACTTGCAGTTAATTTAATTTCATGAAGTTTTAAATCGAAGAAGTTTATGCTCGCCAATGCAGGTGCAGCACACGAATCGGTCGGTGGTTCTAATCCAGGCTATTTCAAGGTTTGTTAATTTTACCGTCTAACCCTTTGCTTAGGCTCATCTCATTGCACTACATCAAACCATCAAGTTGTAAAGCCTGACGTAAGGACGTAGATTTGTGATTTTTAAGCCTGAATTTCGTGATGACCTGAGCAACGCCGTGAAGTGAGCCTGGAAATATAGAACCCCGGCTAGCTTAGTTAATAGGCCACGATTTTGCTCAGCTATCTATAATTACAGGTGATTTGAACATTTGGCCCCACATATCAACAGTTAACGTTTTTCTACCATCCACCGTGACAGAGACAATAAGGGCCAACTAAAATTACCGTGTACTTAAATGTGACAAGCGGAAAAATCGACATACGAAAGTTAAATACATTGGATATGAACAGAATGGACCGTAAAGTAATGTTCAGACTGCTTAAAAACTGATACTGAGAGATGATTCTGCAAGACAGTGGTCCAGAAAAAGTTACTTTAGAGACCGCAACAATTCAAAGTCCTCACAGTTCAATCACTCAGCTAAGCAGCGGAGATGGATGAAGTTTCCATATTTACGCGCACATTTCGTATCGTTGTTTGGAGTGTCATGGTTCAGGGGTTTCGATAACGCAGGTAACCACGCTTTGTTTAATGATGCGTTGATTGTAAGGATGGGCTTAACAACCACAAGATTTGGGTATTTCGTTCCTCCGAGGTATCAGCACCTCTTTAAAACTACTGAATTAATAGAATTTTACATCAGTAAAAAGGTAATTGACGAACAATTTGTTCTCGGTTTTCCGTCCCTAGGTCAATACTCATCTGGTCGTTATATAATTAAGAATGTAAAAATTGAGCGAAAGGTTACAAACAGAGTTATGTTTCGTTTGAATTTGTACGAGCTTTGTATAAACAATAAGCTGACTGTTAAACTTGAGGGCCAACCGATTGAATGCTGCAGCTTCTGCGTAACTAGCCTGTGTCAATGTACAATTGTTTCTTAACTAAATTTTTTTACCGAGAAATTGAAGGATTTGCTATGGCATCCCCTCTGGATCCACTAGTGGGTAGTATTTCATGGGGATGCTTGAAGGCGGTAAGCTGGAAGGTACTACTGAACACGTATTTTACAACATATATATTCAATGTACTGCGATATATCGAATATCCTCCCAACCAAAACATGAGGTGGTGTTTGTTCGGCACATTCAGCTGAAAAATATAATAAATGTGAGATTCATCTGGGATCAAACTGAAGGATGTTTCCTTAATTAATTTCAATGAGCATAACATAAGCAGTCTATAGAATGTATTTAATCGCGCTCATCCGTCTATACAGCTCAGTTCGAATAAGAAGCAGACATGTTTCATTTCTTGCGTTTGCCTTAAAACATTACAAGGTCTGGTTCACAGGACGCGCACTTGACCTGATCACTAGACAAAAGTCAACAGCATTGCACTTTTCTTGCAAGGGCGAAACCTGTCGTGTGGTCTGATGAATCGAGCAAATCGAATTAGCGTTGCCAAAACCCTGGAAATCGAATTGGCTCACATCGCTGGCCTGCTGAGGCGCATTGGGTATCCAGAAAACTTCATCGATAAAAATATGATGCAACAACCAGTCGGTCCGGTTACCATGACAGTGGAAAAGAACCCTGCTTTGTGAAAATTAAAAAATGATGTATTGGCAGTTTTTCCAACCCCCGGATCTTCGCAGTGTGCATCTGAGACAGCGACTCTGTGATCCTGGTTCATCACCAACGCTACTCTTGAAAACCAAAGATAACATGCCTTCCAAATATGGCTGTGTACCCTTCCTATCGAATGTGTATAGCAGGATGTGTTGGGCGAATGATTATACAACTCAGGAAGGCAGTACTAGAGCCCATTCTTTTAAGGTCAACGGCTGAACCAAGTCAGTCAGAGGTGCCGTCGTCTCGTACTCGTTGGACACAGACCATGTTTCCAACCCTATCCGAGCATTTTCTGTCATCTACGCCAGGTTTCGTGCAGGCTTTTGAAGACGTTCCAAGGTTTGGCCGCGGGCGAAGCCTAAGTAATCCAACCCTTTGTCACCAGAAGCGTTTGTGCGAATGCATAGCTTGCTTTGGTACTGTGATGTTTACTGAAACGGCTGCTAGTCACGCAGCGTTTGTCCAGCTGAACTTTTATTGTTCCAGTTAGCTGGATAAAAATAAAACATGTTTACTGTGCTTTGTAGGTGTGTGCTAATATTTATTATTTTAGCCCTGTAATTATTAGATACCTATTAACTTGAGGACGAGATCCGGAAAACAGTTCATTTGCCAACTGTTTTCAAATTGGGACCGTTCATTTCATTTTATTATGAAACTGTTCCAAAAACCTCATCCCGTGATTATGTCATGGTGTTTGATTGACATCTACCACTTGGACAAGGAAATCTGTGTTGACAAAAACGAAGCATCTGGCGTACGTGATTAGGAATGAGTCATACCTTGGAGCAAAACTTAGTCACGGTTGGGGTGTTTAGCTGTTCACAAGTTCAGCAAATTCAGTTTAGCCTCCATAGAAGCCCTTGCATCAATTCCGCTGTCAGAATTGGGGTGTGGGGTTCGTCCCGCATGTTTTTGTTTGCAAAATGTTTAGAACTCCGCTCTTACATCGCCAGAGGTTCCATGGAATTGGATCGCCCGGCTGACCGGTCACGTCTACCTGATGATTCCACTAGTTAAACTGGTCCATTCGATGTTTTGAGCTTCAGTGACGCAGTCGATACAATGGTTTAACTGTCCGCAAGTACGGATCATGAGGCCTTTTGATTTATCAGGTGTCACCGCGACTGTAGGTAATTCAACTGGGGGAGGTGAAAAAATGCATTGTTTTCGGATTGGTTGCCAAAGTAACCAGGTGCGATTCAACTTGGTTTCGTGTTCGGCCTGGTTACATTCCGTGAGAAATCTTCGTTTTGTGCTCCAAAACGATCAGTAACATACAGTTTGAAGACAAGAAAAAGGACAGGCGGTACCGGTATTTCATTCGGCGAGTGGCTGGAACTGGTTCAAATGTGCACGTTAAAGCTGAGAGCTATGATGCTAAATGAAACCGTATAAGCCGGTGGAAACAAAAGGCTGTTTCAAGAGAGAGTGGATGAATTTTTGGATTGCAAACGAAAATATCGTCCTCCGGCTTCCATGTTTATAGAGTACTACACTTGTGACTTACTTCCAGGACGCTTTAAGCATGTGAAGATGCCACAGAAACGGTCGAATGTCGTAGTTTGTTCGCAGCAGGTGAACGTTGTTTCTTTTAAATGACGTCCTTAGTGGTAAAGGTCTCACTTTATATGTATATATATATATATATTGGCATAATACTTCCTGTGACGTTTGTCCTTTGGATCTGCCGTGTATGCACTGGCTTGAGGTCGTGTCCACGAATGGTGACAGCGACCAGTGATCGCAGAAAATCCAAGCTAATCACGCACAGACTACCCACGCACACGAACCCGGGTAGACAGGTTTTTGAAAGTGCAACAAGGTGTTTATGAAAACGACGTCGCCACAAAAACAACGCAACAACAGGACTCACCAAATACTTTGTATTCGCTGAGACCGTCACACAACTGTTCTGATTTGTGTCATTATCAAGACCATGTCAGGTGATGATTCCCTCACGTAAGGCTAATCTGTTCTGAAAAGCCAAGGAGCACCGTACAGTCGTTTTACCCTTGTTTGAAACCACCATCATTACCTAGTCCCAAAGGCGATAATTCTAAAAAAAGAGAACACTTGTATCTCACTTCCAGTGTCTTCAACATAGACTAGATTCGCATTCAGAAGCAAACCCAGATTTGGCGTCTTTTCACTGTTCACAAGAGATGTGGGTGTTGAAAGCTGAGAAGCAGCCACTATCTACCAGATTCCCGGGTGTTCAGTAAGTGACAAAAATTTACGCACTGGTGCATACCAGCAGTAATTTTCAGCCAGTTTTCTGCATTTGAAGTTTTCCCAGCCTAATGGTCTTTCTAAGGCCTACACCTCTAAATCGTTTCATGCGGTGCGTTTTGTGGAGTTGGATGGGCGCTTCACGCCCAACTGTGGTGCTACTAGTAAGCACTCACTACAGGTCAGGCTTATTCACTTGTGTTCACTATGGCAGCAGTGGGAATCACCAGTGTGTGAGATGTTTCCTAAGCCATCATCATTGGATGAATACTGATGTCAAATTTCATGACTTCGTTATGCTGAGAGAAACAAGGGCGATGTAGTAGTAGTTACCCACGAGGGGTCCATTTGGGTGTCTTCCCCGTTCGTATCTTTTTTCCCCGGGAGGAATCGCATTGTCATGACAACCGACTAGTGGACTAAGCTCGTGGTTAGCAACCTTTCGCTGCAAATAATGAAACCAGCTATATTGTGGCTCTCACGTTGTACCAAAATAGTCTGGCGCGATCTCACACTTAGTGGTAACTTGACGGCATGTTCCCGCTTTACTGAACGGGTTCCGAAGGAATCATGTTGCGTTTCTGATTAGTACAAACAAATAATATAACGTAAAAGATGATGCATCTGGATCCAGTGGAACTGCGACTCGACCAAAATGATTTAGGCTCCATGAAAGAAATTTCAAACGTTTCTCATTCACCATTGGAAAGTGACAGAGTTGAGCATAACCTTCCTAGTAATTCTTTTAGGGGCCTCTTATACTCATAATCACAGTTATAAAACTGCCAAGTGTCACTATCATTACCAAAGAGTTTCTCCGAATTTCGGTAGTTCTTCTAATACTGATGACTAACCGCACTAGTAGGCGCGCTGTCCAGTGTCCGAATGAACCTCCGCCTACGTCAAAAGTCAAGAGGGAGTGATACGTTGCACCAAGTGTTTTCAACCGATTCTCGTGACATTTAAGAAGCTCCAGGAAACAACATGAGCGGCAGAGCGGGCTAAACTGAGGCATAAGCGCGCAGTAAATCTTCAATATCCGTGCGGTTTATACTAAATGCCAACTTTCTATTCGATGCGTTGCAATGATTACTGTGCGTGATAATCCATAAATGCGTTTCCTAAGCTTTTGATTATTAACTGTGCATACGTACAACATTATTGTTCTTAAAGAACTTTAAAGGAACGGGATGAGTGCCATTATAAGTGGGAAAGCCACTGCAACACTCCGACTGCTAGACGTTTACTGAAAAAGTCCCGAAGTTCGTGCCTATAGTGATGGAGCCCAAGAGGTGTAGAAAAATCAGTCTGTGCAGAAACGAGTCACGTGCTTCATTGCTGTCAGCAGACAGCCTGAGCTCTAGACTATAGAAACTTTATGATTAGGGCTTAACTTTTAGGATAGATCTAATATAATTGATACATATCAATCCATAATGCATGTGAAATGATGACGTGATCCCTAAGGGGGAGGAGAAGGCAGAGAGTAAGGTGAGTTTTAAGAAAAAATGTATGGCACTAATAAAAATGGCGGCTTTTCTAGCGCGAGCTACATCTGACTCCACAAAGGGCTGGGTAAAAATGTGCATAGCCGCAGCGTCATAAATGCCCGAAACACTCTCGTTTAGATGTCCAAATTAGTGTATATGTTTTGTAAGGTTTATTCGCCATCAAACAGATGTTCTGTTAAGTAATAATTGGCTTGTGAAAATGTCTGTCGGAACGGGTGAGTCACACTGAACCGCCTCCGTTGTTGCAATCTGACGCTGTCTGCCGAAAAACGCCATTGAAAAACCATGTATCACTTAGCAAGCCTGAGATATTTTTTGCCGGATAGCCCACCACATATGCCTGGACCCTGATAGATGAGACAGGATATAATGATCGGGCAGCTCATGCGTAGTTCATGCCCCGAAATGTGCACTTTGTGCTCACAGCATGTTTGTTTCGGGCCATATTTTAAGATGAAAAAATTCAAGGTTTATGTTACGCACTTTACCTTACATGGATGACAGACAGGTTGTGCTTATATGATCAAGCCGGGATCCTGCAGCAATGCAGCTAGATATCAATCTACCCAGCTTCGAAAACATTGCACCAATGGAGGATTAAATTTGGGGAGAAGCAGTTCCGTGGTCGCAGTATTAAAACATTTTACGTTTTCATACCCGCGTACTAATATTATGCACTATTATCAACATGCAGTTCGGAATCTCTTAACAACCGCAAGTCTGATAAGCACTAGTATGCGGGGATGGATTTTCTGTATATCAAATGCTCTATGACATATGACCGTTAAGTTGAGGCCCCGAATTTTTTGCGAGATATTAACCAATATCTTGTAATATTCAAGAATTTGCTTTCATTTCGGATAGTTACTAAAGGAAATACGTCCCTGGAAGTGGTACTGTGCTCTAGAAGTGCACCTAGATTCCCACGACTGCTTCCCGATGAATTACTTGGAACATTTACGTCATGCAAAGAAAAGATTCCGACTGTGTAGTCACACCTACCCGCAACAACATGCAATCTATCACGCTATTCGCAGTTTTATTGAAGTCTACGGAATACAGTGTGGCATATGCCTTGTTGGACTTACATGAGACACGTACTATTTTCCTTCATAAGCAGCATGGATTCTGCTAATAACGGCCCAGCCTGAAAAATCTGTTGTTAGCCTGTGATGACTGGACCCAACTTCCTAAAAGCAACTGACTAGGCTCAACACGCCTACAAAATTGTAAAAATCGCGATGAAACTGGGACCATGTTTTACGGGCTGGATCACCACCCTCATACTTTGTGTACTAAAAAATAAATCCTTTCTGATTTCAGCGAAATGTTGTGCAGTGGCTGTCGGGATTTTGTCATTCTGGTATACACAGAGGCATTAACAGTGATTTTACAATCCGTAGATGGTGCAAAGTGTGCTGCCAAACTCCCACAAAGCACGACTTTGTTGCGGCCCTAGTCGAAATGCTGCCCTCGATCTGGTCTAAGACATACTCTCCTCCATTAAATTCTTTATTCAAAGACCTCTTCAAGCACACCTCCCCCCTGCAACACTTGCTGCAGGGCTCTACTGTCAGAAACGAGCCAAGTATAAGCATACAGAGTGATTCCGGTTGCTCCGTGAACTGTCTCAGGCCTACAAAATTAGTATGTCAGAAAGTCCGGTTCCTGAAGATTTACCCTGGTTATTTCAGGAACTCACTGGCATGCCTATTCATTAGAAACTAGCTGGTAACACATTTGGATTATGCAGAGCTGGTGTGGAAAACCTAGGCGCTGAAAAATAAGGAATGTTGGGAATGTTAAACTCACGGAGGCATCATCAGAATGGCCAGAATAACCAGCGTAGCCTTCAGGTATTTTGCAGCACTATGGATATATCTACACAGTAGCTGTTTTTAGTGCATTCATACATATACCGTTCTACATTGCCTGAGGACCACACAGGAAACAACAGTTGTTCGCTATCTGTGGCATTGTTATTCTGGTATCTAGAAGCTTGAACATCTTTGTTCTCAAACTCTGAAAATAGGATGGCGTTTGCTTTGTTTGAAACTCGTTACCTGGTGAGGTGGTATCCGTCATCCCCAAAGAGGCTTTCAGAATCAGACAAAAGCCAATTTAAAACTTCATTGTCAATCCATCCTGCCAAGCGCACCCATACCACACAAAACTACCTGTTGGCCACCCATTCATTTTTATGTTCCGGCTATTAGTTTTTTTTCGTTAACCTTCTGATTCACTTACTACATTGTGGGTATGTGTCGGGTTTGGTGAGGTTTTCAACGAATCTGTTGTAGAGTTTCGTTCACGCTGGGAGTCCAGCAATGGCTGAAATGGTACCAATCACTAAGCCAAACAAAGTGGTTGGTAGTGACTTACCGGATATATATGTATGGGCTGCATTACTTGAAGCACATGACTGGATTTTAGCCGGGAAATTCAGCTGATCTTGGGTCAGCAGAGATGTATGGAATCATGGGAATGATGAATTTTCTACTTTACGATCTTCATGTGACTCGAAACTGGAGGGAAATGACAGTCCACAATGTTTCGTTTATATTATCATCAGCACACTTTCTGTAAAATCCACGTTGGCTTACTGGCTGAAGTGGAAATGGTTTTTGCAAGGTCGTTTGACTGGTTAATGAGTGAATTGAAGCTTTATTATATCGATTCAAAGTTTTCGGAATTGGTTCCTTGTATTTCTCCATTTGAAGGTGCACATTTAAAAGTGCTCGGGGAATTTTTTATGGATTCTCCGAATCTGAGGAAAAGTGGAAATTTGCACTAAAAGCCTGGTATGGCCGCGCCCACCACACCTCTACTAGTTGGTGAAATCCCAATCTATGGATTGATACATTCCAGATCATTCTCGAGGATTAATAATGGTTTTAAGTAATCATTTCGACTACTCACCAGCAGTTGGTCGAGCGTTTAAGTAATTCAACAGCTGATTATAAACATTTTTAACAACCAGCTGCATTCCTTTCTTCAGGCGCGTAATTCTTTGGGAGAAGGCTTGCGAGCGTTAAACAGACGGTCCCTCCGCACCCACCTGATGAATCCACATGGGGAGCAAAGACCCTTACAATTAAACCTTTTGGAATCCTATATCACCTTGTCCCATAGGCATCTAGCTTTTTAATCCTTAAGGAAGGTCGTGAGGATCATGGAGGACAGCTGCCAAATGCCTTCCAGAAGTGGCTGAATACCTTGTCATCTAACTGTGGTAAGCTATTTTAGTTTCGCTTACTTTGTACTGCGTGTCACGCAAAACGTTTAGATAGATAAATTTCGTCAATTTCTCCTGGCCTAGAAACTTCAGAAGATGGGTTCATGCAAGACGTGCACAACTTCATGTAGAGGTGGACTTTCCTCTTAAAGGGGGCCTTGGGATACCTATTATCATTTCGCTCACAACTGCATAGAATGTTCTTCCAAATGAATCGAGGTTAGAAAGCCGCTCCAATTACTAACAATGACGACCCCCATTGAGTTCTTCTGGGGTACGAAGTGGCACTTCTGTGGACAACAGGGTGAATGGCAGAAAACCGGCCTATCACTCGGAAAATGGGAAGAATTTAACTCGCAGTAAGTCAGCGTTCCTGCGCTTGCAACTTCTGTTTCTCCTGTTTCTCTTCTGTTTCAAAATTTCTAAACTAGTTTGCAGAGATCAGCTTTACCTAAAGTATCACTATCAACCAATGACGAAAAAAACGCTCCATAACATGGAGTACACTGTTCTGTACATTTCAGGTCATACTGAATCTTCAAATATACTCGACGAACGTTCACAATATTCTGTGAGCAGTCTGCACTGGTACCTTCTGTCTACTTGACTGGCGTAACTTGCGTGCAAAATGTTCTCTGAACAGCGTATGCGCAACCTCCATTCTGCGTTTTGGAACGAGATACATACATTTGTATCGCGGCTCCGGCATATACCTTGGCGCCCCGCAGAGAAAATCGTACAAATCTATAGTGGTGGTTTGTAATATTCAACTTTTTACGGTACAGACTGTAACGATAGTCACTGATTTATTCGCTCAGTGGGCAATTGGGCTGCAAACGTCTCGGTACCGGCCGAAGTGATATCGTCAGTCCGCTGTGAGCGGAAGTGCCACGCACAGCACAATTTCATCCACAAAGCACTGATAATGTGGATCCGACTGGTTCTGAAAAGTTTGCAATCAAACTGCACAGCTCAGCGCACAAACTAACGACTAGGAACACATTTACTCAGATAACTAAGACGGCAGATTTTCGTAAACAAATGCGCCCATCCTAGAGGACTAAATCCTGGTGTACAAAAAAGTAGTGCGAATATTGGCGTCAAACCGTAATTCCAGGTTCAAATTGACTGAATATTTTTCACTCTCGTGAAATCAGTATGTTGCACTGCACACAAAAGCCATGCGTTTACACCCTAGCTTTTTATAACCCGATAAGTATGATGTTTCTTGACCAATCGGTTTTCACACTGGGTAATCTCTACGGCACAAAGTCGAATCGAGTGGATAAACTAGCTTCGACAGTCTACGACAGGTTTTGCCCTTCTTGGGGCTCATCAGGCAGCCGCAGTCTCCGAGTTTCCGTCAACTTAATGTTCTAGTTGGACAGATTTCGACAAATACACTTATTTGCATATGGATTTGGTTCAGACGGCAGAATTAACTGGAACATCATAAAAGAGAGATTCGGCTGGATTCCAGCTTTCGTATAGTTTGAAACGGTTGCGAGTTCGTGAAGGAACTAAAACGTGATACTTTAGTGGAGTTTTGCCAGTTTAGACAAATGCACCTACCGTCAGTGTGAAAGCATAACCCACGAATAAACAAATACATATGTAAGCTATTTTTTGCTGAGTCATGAACCGATTTAGGCCTACAATGATGAAGCAAATGATCTCAGCGGACATGCTACGATTAGAGCGATTTTGATGTCAAGCGAATGTTTTTACCATAGTTTTGAATGTGGCAGCCATCTGCTATCTACTGTGACATAAACTGTCTATTTTTGTACGAACGACCTTCAGAACAGAACACGATCTGTTTCCAGATAGTCCACTAGATAGTACAGTTACCATCCACAAAGAGGTTAATTTGGGTAGACGCAGAATTGTCCTCTCGGCGGAGAATTTCCTCCCAGAAATATTGGTTAGTAAAATTGTTGATTCAGAACTTAAAGAGACCTCGTCCTACAACATTTTCTGGTAAATTACTGGTTTAAGCAACCAAGAAAGCATGAATGGCTGACCAAATTTTGCTCACAAGTCAGTGTTAACAGATAGCCAATACGGGAGCAGTTTCGTCACGCATGACTGACAACATTTTGATAAGAATCTACCGAACAGCTTCGTTTAAAGCCTTAGTGACAGTCAAACATCCTGAGTGGACACACGGAAAGTGCAATTAAAATGTTAAACGTCTTTCCGAGTTTGTTGGAACTCGCATGATAGCACTTCCATTAGAGTGAGAAGAATAACCAACTAAGCAAGTGGGGACACATCAAAGAGGAGCAAGGCAATTTGTAAAACTTTACCTGTCACTCACCGGACAGATCAATGCACTAACGACCTGATCCTTCAGCCTTTTCGGGGTTTCCCACGCTATGCATCATACCGTCAACTCAGATGACCCTATGGTTCGCATTAGGGAATGGTGACACAAAACGCTGTAAACAGTGGGTGATTATATAGTGAGTCCATGATCGATAATCTTGCCAATTCCTTCTATGGCCAAGAATATACAACGCTGATGGGCCCTAAAAAGAAAGAAACTCGAGTCGCCTAATCTCTCTGTATGGAGTAGGTTTACCAGAACAATTGCCCTGGGACAGCAGAACTGTTCAACGGAGAGTGATAAGATATCAGTTGTATATGTCTAGAGGTGGTCAGATGTGCTGTGGAACTCTATGTACTTATAACTGGATAACGTTGGTAAAGCGAAAACGTATGCTAGACACCAAACTAGAACAATACAAACCGCATCACGAGACATATACTAGCAGTTTTACTGTACCTACCTTTGAGCTGTTATATCCTACCACACTCAAGAACGGCTGCTCACAAACTGGCGACATATACTGGCTCCTCCCCATCGCTAAAAGAGAGATGCGAATCATCGCAGAGACTTTATAGTGCACCCACAGTGAATGCAGTGGAATCCAACGGGACCCTGTCTTGCAGTAAGAGTGTTCGATTGATTCAGCCTGTATGCTCTGATCCACCCCACCTAAACGTGATATCCGGCTTTGTACAATTCGGCTGCTTATGCGCGCCTGCCTTAGCGTGTCTCTGATCTTTCCTGGATACGAGTAGATATTTATTTTCCTCATTTCAGTGAAAGTGCTGGTGCGGTTTTAGGGGTCACACAGATGTGTACCACAATGGATGACCGTGAGGTGCACACTAACCCAGAATTTGGCTAGTACAATACTGAACGACCGTTAGATTTATTGATGGCGAAGGTGGCACAACAAAGCGAGAACAGGTCTGAAAATGTCAACTCGGTAGACCAAGGTACACTAAGTATTCAAACAATCAGCTGAAAAATACCACTCAATCACATTCATTCATAAAACAGTATTGTTTGCACGTGACAAATTATCTTCAGAGGGCGGGATTTACACAAGAAATATTAAGACATACCACAGAAAAACGCCATAGAATTTCTTTTGAATGCGTGAACTGAATAGAGGGATACCTTCCCTTGAAATTTAATTCGCACAGAAACTGACAAATGATGTCAGACGCATCACGCAACTTTCGAAGCTCTCTCCAGATTGGTTCCAGTGCAGCCAGATTATCACAAACGCAGTAGGATATTTCAAACCGTTCTAAATATCCTGCCAATAGATTTGGTATAAATCAATTTCTGTAACATAAATCTCCAAATTATTTAGTAGAAGAAGATTGGGTTTTACCAGTTATTATTTAAATTTCGTGAAAAATTCGTCTTGATTTCCCGCTACGCAACAAACCGGAGGTCTGTTAACCAATGGCGGGGCAAACATTTATGACCTTGTCAGTAGCCGCTAATTTACGGAATCGATTTGCAGCACGGGGTGTATGCACCAAGCACGCTTGCGGCCTGAACCAATCGGAGACCTCGTGGGCGACAGACAACAATTGCGACATGAATACTGCTTGACTGTTTTATTCCGCCTTTTACATCCAAGTCAGTGCTGCCATTTTTCAGTTTATCAATTGATAGGCACTTTCGGAACAATATTTCGATCAAACTGACCAACAAATGGCAAAGCGTGTTGGCTTCAAAGTATCCATTCTTACTCCTTGGACCCTTCTACCTGAGAACCTCTCTGTGGATCAGTGTGCAGATGAACATGCGGACAAATTTGCGGACGTACTGTGCAGTCGGATTCGTACGAAACTGTTGCGTTTTGCCTTTTGGCCCCGAGCACGTGGGGAAGCATACCTATGCTCGTCGTTCGACGCTTTCCAAGAACGTTTTCTTCAGCACTCCGAATACGCAGTTATTGTTCTATCAGGTCATCATGTGTCATGCCTGGACAGCATCTATCCTCGACTTCTCGTATTTTTCACCATGCGTCCATCCTGGTCGGCTCGCTTTCTCCTAGTATTTCTAGGAGAACCCAAGAGCCCCTTTCGTTTTGACACCGGCATTCTTAAACATGACACAATTATTTTTAACGGCTCATCCGAAGATCACTGGGCATCGGACGAACAGAGTTGGAGTAAGCTGTTCAGGATATTAAAAGGTAAGTAAACTATTATGAGAAGTCCGGTACCGATTTTAATGACAAGGAGATGAAATAAGTTGTCTTTGAGTGGAACTTAAAGTAGTGTGTTACTGAGGGGAGTGCAAAATTAAGCACAGTATGTTTGTTGTTCTTTGTTTCGATTGAGTAGAAAATAAGGTTGACCGAAACTCCGAGACTGTACCTACCTGGTGAGCTCCAACATAAGCGAAAGATTTCTTGGACTTTCCAGTAGCTCTATTAACCTTATGAGTAAAGCGTTCCGTGAAGAATAGTATGTATTTTTGATGGAAAATTACTCGCAAGCTTTATTATTCTCTGTCCCAATCACTGCATTTCATACACGAAGCAAAAAATTTGCAAACACAGGAAATCACAATTTCCGGAAATTGTTTGGTTGGTCAAAATCAGCAGGGTGTGGGGCAGGCTTTGTTTTAAGTATTCTCCGCAGTTTCAACCAAAGAAGCTTGAAAATAACGGTTAGCTCATCAGAAAATTTCCAAAGTAGTTGAAACAGTAGATTTTGCAAGTCCATTTAAGATTATTATTGTGTTGTGTGTCTTGATCAACTGATAATTTGGCTTCGTTTTGCTGTATCAATATACAAAGGTGGTAATTCCGACAAGACTGAACTTGTCAGTGAACAATGAAACAAAACCAGATTCCCCGATGATCATCCCATATTCAGGGGGGGTACTGCACTGTTTGTTACGTACCTTCCATTGGCATTCAAGAAAAAATTATCAACCCGCTTTTTTTTACGCGCGTAATAATGAAAATATCCAAAAAAGAGAGTATCCTTGGATTGCAATCTGTGCCTTCGTCAGAAGATTTCCCTGCTCTTTAAATGGAGGCAGTGCATTGGGTAAACACTCCACCGGTGTCTTATGTAGTGTGGTAACCGGTAGCAACTGAATTGATCAACAAATTCGTCCAGGCTGTCAGATCACTGTCAAGCTGAGCGTTTTTGTTGTGTCATAATGGAACAAACGAACGAATGGATCACTTTAGTTCTTTTCCAAACTGTGGACTGTTTGGAAATAATTTTATGGGTTTATAAAGAAAGCTTATAAATAAAGCTATCTTAGAAAACAGCCGAAAGATATAGTGACGGCTGCAGCATAAGGAAATTTGGTTGAAAAACATCCCTTCGGTAAGCCTCCTGAAACGACGTATTCTCTGCTAACTTCAGCTGTGGTGGCCTTCATCAAATCTATCGATCAACGCAGTGCGATGGGTCTTAAATATCCGTTTACTTAACTTCTTACGTTTCTAGATTCAGGTTCAGAGTCATAGGGGAATAGTTGTCCAGACAATAGCCTATAACATTCACGATCACAACGTTTTAATAAATCTTCCTAATCCTAGACGGGCTCCTTGTTGAGTGCGTGATTTCAATCCTTTTTGGTGTCTTGCCCGTAATTATTTCACCCAGCTATATGTTAGACCAAACCTTCCCGCGGACAAAACTTTGTTTGCCTGGACCAGGAACTTATAGATCACCTGATTGACGAACAGATTGATGTTTGCCATTGGTCAAATCAGCTTTGTGCGGGAAGATTCGGACAATTCGTTGCACAAACAATTTGACAATTGGTGAAGTACATCGCCCCAGTTTTTAAGCCTGGGGGAAGCTCTGAAAAGAACAGTCCTTCACCAATAGACTGAGTCGACGGTGCGGTGTACAAGTGCTGTTTTCAAAAATTTCTCATTAAACTGACTCTGTATAACCGTTTGGAGTGTACCAACTTGCAACAGCATATGCGGTAACTAATTTCGAACCAATCGGCGACTACTTGCCTAAGGTCAGTCGATATTCAAATTACGGAACAAAGGAAGTTCAGCGTCTTTTTACAAAGGCGACAAGCTGAGAATTGTTATGCCGTCTGTACAACTAGATAGCCTATAAACATATGATCGACAAGCATTCGGTGTGCACATTGGTAGCAAGGCATTTAGTAAGAAGACGTAATATTAACTACTGGGCATGCCACTGAATTTACCCAAATAAAATCCACCCGAGATTTGCCGTTGTAGTGTCCGGAAACTGGCTTAACAATAGATCAAAACTAATCTCTGACGAAAATTACAGATTATCGCTCTCAGTCAACAAACAGAGAACATTTGATTTACCAACACCGACATTGAATCGCGACTATTGTCTACTTTGCGAATGATTTCTGAGCCTCACAAATTAGCAATTCGGTGACATATAATACTTGCACTTAGGTGAAGCATCCTCTAAACACTGAGAGACTTGAGTTAATTATTCATGTAGATAGATATGGAGTGGGATTGTGAATGGAAACACGGGAATACTGGGGGTTCTTGGCCTAGAACACATTTTGTGTAATGCACTGATCCCAAAATATTTTGTAGACTGAATTTTATCAACAGCACTGCTGCCTGACTCACATGTTTGTCAACCTGTAAAGTTGCAACCTTTTCAGATGTATATTTTGCAAATCGCCGACGAACGAGGTTCCAGTTGGAACTTGAGATCATCCAGACAGTGATCAGTTACTGATATTAAGTTGACAAGCTTTATTTTAGCGGAACAATCATTGTCTATGTCTATAACACTACTATGCTAAATGCACACCTTGTTGCTAGTATGAAGAGATGTGGAAATTTCGATAGAGATTTTATCCTGTACTGAAAGGCCGACAAGCTCTGTAAAGCAGTTTCATCCCGGTTGTCACTCGAGGAACCACTCAACACGTGTTTGGGTAACGTGAACCGCGTGACTGAAGGATAATTGGCGCCGTATCTCATATTTGGGCTAGAAACACTCCTGATCAACCGCTCTTGATGGAGTGGTACAGTGTTCAGCCACCAGCTGGTAAATGGTGACCAGATTTTCAAGAGATGTGTGCTGATGATGATTCCGAAGAAGAGCAAAAAAGGTGCCCAAAGTTTCTCGGGTTTTTAGCATGTGTTGCTTTTACTTGCAAAGCAAAATACGTGTGTTGCAAGTTACCGAAAACACCTTGCTTGGGGTAAAGTGAAATAAAATACTCATTGTTCCACATGCAACCACCCCACGTCACAACACACAAGCTAACGTGGGATATGTTTGCCAAGCTTGACAGGTGGCTTGCATACATTTCTCCACCTCCTCAGTGTGTGATGCGTAATTTATTGGTTGACTGTCTCTCTCCTACTCTTTCTTTCTTAGGAGGAACATTATTACAGTGAAGGGTGTTCGGCTGGTTCGCTGGTTTTCAAATTCGGGAATTCGCTGCTCGTCAGCGATCATATTCGTATTTCTTTATGACCATCAAGTATGCAGCCTAAGCAACATTCAGCTCGAGGTAGCTCAGTGGTCAAGGCGAGAACTTATCGACTTGAAGGTACGTGGTTCGAGCTCAACCTCGGCATTTAGACTGCTCCTGGATATGCTTGGGTAACCTGACAGTATCTCAGCACTTTTGCTTCCTTCGGGTAGCAGGGAAGCTAGGTACCGCAAGGGTGTTACAGCTGAACGAACGAATGAACGGCAAGTGCCTTTCATTCGTGTTTGCTATTTCCTGCAAAAGCTCCTTCCCATTATTTACTGATCATCAGTCGTGCACGAAGTGATCAGAGGAATTCCTGACAAACATCTATTGAAACCAGTACATAACACTCAGCTCATAATCCTTGGAAGAAAAACCTAGCTTTCTTTGTGCTCCTTAGATTCAAATCTTGTCGAATTTCAGGCTCCACCGGTTTGGTCCTCATCGTTTTCTGCGACATTTGAACTTTTAACTTCCCAAGCTCGGCGAACAGATTAACAATCACTCAATTAGTAGCCAGTTAACCCGCCTGAGCTACCAAGATTCCGAGACTGCCGAAAACTTCGGACGCTGTGACCTCAAAACAGTTAGTCGACGGGCGAATTTCACCCTCCGACAGGTCACAACAGCTATATTTCTTCCATTACTGCTTGCTTAAATGCTTTCTTTCACGTAGCGTCATGCAACGACCAACGTTAAATCATCCACAGGTGTAGACACTGACCACAATGGACGCTCAGCAGATAGTCAGAATAGAGATTACGGATGCTCACAACCGTTTAATAAAATCTGGGGAAGTCGGTACTGAACAGAATGTCTGCCTGAGAACGGTACGGCTAGAAGGCCAAGCAACAGAACAAAGAGTTGGATTCACCAGGTAAAAGAGAAAAGCTGGCATTGATAACAAACTCTCAGGACTAATGAAGAACTACGAAGACAGAGAAGAGAGGATCAACAATCTTTTCAGCAGACTACTCACATGCCCGAAACAGAACGTTCCTATCAGAGTTCTTCATTTTCGAAGAAGCCACCAACCTGGAGTACATCGTCACCCCAGAAGCGGCAGTGGAATCGACTGAACTCCGTCAGAATACTCAATAACAACTCCACCAAAACATGGTTCCAGGCAATACACCCAACGGAATGCTTGGCATTTTTTCCAGTAAAGAGGAGGTGATGAAAAACCTAAAGAAAGACGAGTTGCCATCATTCTGTTAGCAGATAAGGAGAGTATGATTGTAATCACGGTCAAATCGAAAAGCTGGAACAAAGCAGAAGCCTTACTCAAAGATACTACTGCATATCAGCGTCCAAAAAACAAATTGAGAAAAAACTCAAAACAAATCTCAGAAGACCCCACGACCTACAAACAATCACAAAAGAAGAATACTGGAGAATAAGAGTGCACGAATAAAGAGTACTCCTCCCATTTACGGACTCCCAAAGTTGCGCAAAAAAGGACAGTACCATTACGCTCCACTTCCTTGATACCAGCGTACAACCCTAAAGAGGTCATGAAAAATGTTTTGGATAAACTGGAGGGTATACAAATCGCGCGATGTGAGCCGGCCATTCACAACTGTTGACCTGAATCCCGTGAAGGCAACTGCTGCTGAACTTTGGAGAGCCAACAGAGTTACAGATTTTGCAAACCACTTACTCTGAATTCATTAGAGAATGCTACAAAAAATGAAAGGGGCGCCGGTGGGATCGTCATCTTCAAGCTTCATAATGCAAAATTTGGGACAAGTTTTCCCTCAGGACGTTAAGGCAAAATTATGGAACCCTCACATGAACGCCACCCTTTTCACTGACAAAAATAAATGAATTATCGTACAGGGTTTTTGGTGACAACAGTTTAGAGGGTGGTAGAAGAAACTGACGGAAAACTGACAATTTTGGAAGTTGTCAAAACCAGCCTGCCGGTAAGATAACCATAAACTGAAGTTTGGAAGAAATAGACTTACGTAAAACATATTCTGAACTTCCACGGTAATTACCAAATCTGCCGTAAAGTTTTACTGGGACATTGTTGACGCGGACTGAATCACAGAGAAACAACACGGAATCCAAAGTCAAAGGGAAAAAATGCTTACACAAAGCCTTCCAAAGAAACAGCTACCCTAGAAATTTCATATGAAAATTGTTGAAAAAGCGCAACTCGATTAGTTCAACGAAGCAAGAAGCACACAGATGATCTACACTCCCAAAAATCGGCAGCATTTCTGAAATGACCGCAAGCTTGTTACGATAGCTCACAAACCCACGAAAGCGTTTCGGAAAGTATTATCAATGCCAAGAGGGAAATGTAACACACTAAGAGGGTTAGTGTAGTGCAATAATACAAGCATTCACCAGATTGCGCAAGCAGTAAGGTGTCACTAAGAAGTACGATCAGTTATCACGTGACCTAGTTCACGAAAATCCAGGAACACATGGAATCAGCTGGGGCTAAATACACATGCTAGCCCAAACATGAGCAATTAGGAGGAGTGATTTACGACAGCGTGATAATCAAGTGAAAAGTCCATGAACGGCACACTGAGGTCGACCCAGTCTACGAACCTAGTAAGACGAAAGAACTGTGAAACTGCCAATCTTAGAACTGCACAAGAAAGTTTGGAAGAGACCAAAAGACCCACAGGCCAAGTTAGCGTAAAACTCAGGAGGTAAAAGAAAGATTGCCAGAATCTACACCAAAACATAGGATAGACAAACAAACTAGAAGGCTAAACAGTAAAACATATAGAAATGGCGAGGAATTATCCAGTGTATTATGAACCGAGTATGATTAGACAAATCAAACCATCTCACATGGGAACGTGCGAATAAACCAATCAAATTAGACTCAGCAGAAATAGCCACCCAAATGAAAGGCTTACATAAGGAAACAAATCAATGTGCACCCATTTTGCTGCTTTCCACCGTCACATCGCGGCCCTACCAATTACGGACTCTGAGCGACTTTGCTGACGACTTTCATGACTTTGTCATGTAAATTAGTCGAATGTCTGAGTTTCGAAGCTAGGTGCTGTTAATCATACTGAAGATGTACTTTCTGAAGACCAGGTTTGACCTGAATCCATGCCATGCTCTGTGTACACCGTCATGGTATAATCCCTCGCTTTGGTACTAGGGGATGAACGACACTTCCACTTTTCATAAATCGCTCGTTTTTTGTTAATGTTCTGAGAATTTCTCGGGCCTGTTTCGAGTGTCTCATCGTCCCTCTTGGTTATTCTGGTGACCACAATCGATCAATGCACAGCCCACCCACGAGCAGTTGTGGTAATGACACCGGTATCGTGATTTATAACCACACAGTTATGACTTCTGAGGAACCTCTACAAACAAAATATATGTGAGGCGCTAGTGAAAAAACGTACAGACACGTTCTCTCCAGACACCTTACAGATGGCACCCTCACTACCGCATGTGAACAATCTAGTTTCGATTGAGCCAGTATTCTCCAGTCTAACATAAACAAGAAAACTGTTTTGCCTACTGTCATATGAATCCGGGATTCAGAAAATTTATAACCGCTTACATCAAAGTTGAGGACAAATGGGTTATTAAATATGCCATTTTTCTTTCAGGATCGATAACGAATACGATTCTTCATACATGCTGTATAGTTTTCCTCATGTCAATTGTCTCTAGTGCTTGGGAATGCAACACTTCAATGGATTGCCTGGTTTGTTTGTCTGCGTTTGAAGTGCGATTGCTGGCAAAGTTTCAGGTTACTGGCATAAAGTTACCGTCCCACACCTTTTTTTTATTGGAGCGGTTTTAAAAATCAGAACTATGCTTGGGAATAACTGAAAACCCGACTATGATGGGAACATATTGTTCTGAAGATGGTGTCAGACACCTGCAAGGTGAACATTCCGTATACCATGCATCCAAATTCGTCTGTCGGAAGGCACTTGAAACAGCAGAGACGATAGGGGATCGCTTACAGCAACTCTTTTCTTGTTTTCATAAAAGCATTTGACGACTTGGTCAGCCACTCATCAATCAACCAGCTGTTTCCGGAAACTCCGAGCCTTATATATTTGAGTGACAAAAGTAACCTGTTGTTCGTTCTAGGCTACTGTTACTGTTACTGTGTCAGTTGACGTTGCTGAATGAACTCATTCATGAATCAAATGCTTTATCGATCGAATAAACCACCTTCACTTTGATTCAGTGTGCCATCGTTACAGCTTGCTAACAGATGTTTTAGTCGCATCAGTCTTGACAATCCTGTGCGAGAGCTTTGTAACCATCTGAACTTTAATCACGGACAGGTCTGCTGATCATCCACGTGATCTGAACAGGCGTCAGAGGGGCTTGTTCAGGCGACGTGTTTGGCGAACAAGAATAACACTAAATGCGCGGATAGAACTTACCTAGAATCCTATGGTTTACATGAACTGAACTGCACAATGAGTGGCTAGAAAAGACTGGGGAAAAGACTGAATCTCTGGCTTCTTGAAACCGATATGTAGGACAAGGATACATCCATAATCTTCTCAGAAGATGAGACTGGGCTCTTTCAGTGAATCGATACCGTCCATACGAGTGTTGCCCTAACCAAAAAACGATTAGACTCGTAGATATCACCATAGAGGAAAAATTAAAAAAATGAATGCCGCAGCTAAGTCGAGCAAATTGTGCTATCCAACTTTATAACCAGAATCTACGATAAGAAGACTCCAGCACGTGGATTAACGTTCCACACCTCAAGCATGCGAATCAAGCTTGGATGCTTGATGACTGCTGTCAGGTTGCAACTATTGGATTAAACTCATTGAGTTCAACTGTCCGATTATTTTTAAGATATATTCACTTTGACTTGTGTTTATTTCGGTGCATTTCGTTCGTGCTGGATTGTAACAGAATCCTGTATTCAAAGTTACCGATATGTATGTGAAGGCAGACTATTAACTCCATATGAACGAAAAGCATAAACCGCTAACCAGGGCCTTCAGTATTGTTAAACCTTAGCTAATACATTCAAGTCTCACTGGACAACAAACTGGCACGTCATATTGATCTTCGTCTCTCCTCCAAGATGTACTTACCTCAAAACGTGTACAGCATGGAATCAGGAAAAAGATCTGCACAGTGTGAGCTCTTTCTCTTCAGAGGAGAGTTTTTGGTGAGAGGCTTTTCTTGAGAATGCAGTGGCTTTTGTAATTGTTACAATAATTTCATTCAAGATGACCAGAATTCCAATTTTCGGCTTCTTTTCGGCCATCTTGGCGTAATGCTAAAAGCCAGAGAAGCATCTGTTGCTGAAACTCTAGTAAGATCGACGCTGAGGATTTTCTTCGTCGTCAGTATGCAGGCAGCTGGGATTGGTCGTGTTTGTTTGGTCGTGATGCTTACCGATTGGAGGGAAACGCGTTCGTTTGGATACCGCACTCAACGGACTTTCAGTAAAGAGTGTGATGTCATTAATTGTGAAAGGTAGACAAAGATCAGCTGCCTTCTGTGGGACCGTTAATATTAAATCAAGTGCTCCCTCCGGTTTTGAATACTTCTCACTAAATCTTTGTGGGAATAGCATTTGACCCCCCCCTATCCTAGAGATAATTCAGAAGCACTCCAGTTGCTTAATAGGACTGGACCACTCCAAATAATTGTTCGATAATATCGCTATGGACATGCAAAGTACATTCTCTCTATACCATCACCTTCCTTACACCTCGGTGGGTTCACACCATCATACAAAGCAGGATTTTTGTGGGTCGTTTGCCCAATCAGTCAGACCGCTGGTGTTATTGAAGGTATTGTTGAATTTCACCTGTCATCATCACTTCACTGCCGCTTTTTTCAGCAATCACCTCAAGTCGGACGCCAACAAACCACAGATTAACTCGGACTTTATCGATTAGCCGTATCGATTAATGAAAGCCTCTTTAATCAGTAGGCCGTTTTATGAAAAAAAATGTTGGGAATCTGCACGCCAGATATTCACCTAAATGCTCATCGTTGTGTCACTATTTCTTGAATGCCGAATTCGCGTTCAGCTACGTTCAGAATCGCACAAGACCTGTACACAATTGCTATTTGACCCAAAGTTTGTGTCCCTTGTTGCAAATGAATTTGCATCAGTAACTGATGGGTATGTAAATTCCGACTTTCGGGTTAGATTACCTCTAGAACGCAATAGATGAGCAATACTGCCAGATTGCCAACTGCCTGCAATTTGATTTGATCAGGGCTCGTCAGCATGCAGACGACAGCGAATGTGCCAACCAGAAAACGTTTGTAAGTTCATGGCTCAGCGGTAAGTGAGAATGTCACACCCACTCGAAAAGCAAACCAGTCATATCGCTCAAGCTTGAACACGTTTGTCTGCTCACACGTGCTAAGTCGGAGGCATCCAGCTTGCGCTGGTGAAGCAGTGGTAACATGCTTACATCGCAAGTCAGCTGTGTGGACTTCAAACCCCCGCGTGGCTCTAGGTAAAAAATCAATTCCAGTTCCTATCCCATTCAGTATGGGTTTACCTGAATGATTGCGTCAGGACAGAGGGAGGACTGCTCAAACTGGAAAGATTTGAATTCGAATGCCACAAATCTCCCAACCACCAGCAACTAATAAATAATGTAGACGATTGGGCAATGACGTCTGCAACATACACCGAGTGAACTGGTAAAAGATAACAATACAGGGCATTCAGTTCTGAGAGTCGCGAATAGCAGCAATTTTCACGGCCTCAAAGTCCACTAGGTTTTCACTGCGACAGAAACCAAATGCCAGATTAAAGAGTTGTTCTTGTTCCAAAGCGTCCTTGGGCCTTAGGATGTGGTAGATTAATACTCATTGTTTTGGTGTGTCAACTAGACTGGATGAACACTGCGTTAGCTTGCAGAGGCTATGAGAGTGTAAATGTATACGGTTTTATTAATTTTTCCTCAGGTTCTACAATTATGAGTTAAAACGCTCTGTGTATACTCGTATAAATGCTTGGTAATATACAAGAAAACATGGTGCAGCACCTAGAGAAAACTACTCATAGGGTTGCTGAGGACTCTTCGTATGACTGAATTGCAGTCAGCTTGACTACCAAGCAGATGGGTAATAAATAAACGGTATCACTTGGCAACAGTAAAAAACAAAATTTATGTTCTATTTGTGCACTCATCTGCATACCCGTTTGATTTTGATGGGAGAATCACCTGAACCTCAGCTGAATATCTCGTTTATGATGTCACTACTGAACTGATTGTGCTGTATCAGGCCCCCTCATTTTTTAGTTGGTCCGATATTCGGGATATCGCAATCCATTGGTACACTACTCATAAGGTTGTTGAAAACTCTCCAACACCCCACGAACGGTTTCGCCATTTTTGGGTGCACTCATCGAGTTTCCGTCAACCTTACTTTCGGGGACTGTGTCTACCCGATGAGTCTCGAAGAAGGCGAAACCGGTCGTGGGTTGTCAGAGATTTTTCAGCAATATTATGAGCCTTGTTCCGAAATGAAAAATGTATCCTGAATGTCGTAACAACTGAAATATGAGACTGCCTATGTGCTGGACTGTCCTAAACGAAATTGTCAGCTGAGACTCAGTTTATCCTTTCTTTAAAATCAAATTTGTTCATAGATGAGTGTAATTCGCGAGTGGGGCAACCATGCTGACCAGCACAAATTAAACTTGGGTTCATGGTCACTGTTACGATGACCCTGAGATTTAAAAGAGACAGAAGCGCCAGTCGACCGCATATGTGGGCGTGGAGTTGTTTCAGTCTAAAGCTTGTCCCTGTCACGAATACCAGCAAACGTTTAACGTTTCCAGTTTTATTTCCAAAGCTTTGGTAGCAAATATCTCTTGGAACTTTGTCTTACTGAGAAATCCACTGAATCTTATGGTAGATTGGTAGAGGTTTGTTCCACACGCTAGTATGCAACCGTCAGGATATGTATCTTACTCCTATCACTGACCCTCGGAGACCATTTGATTACACCGTCAGGACAGAACTGTTTTCACCTGCGGTCGCAGTCTTCAATCGTTTTCATTAAGCCCGCCAAGAATTTTACTTGCTTGCAAATGCATAATAGGGTTGTGATATGTGAAAAGGTGACACCGCAAAATGACGTATTCACCACTGGGGCGTTCCGCAAGACACCCAATTTGACGAAAACCCATAAGTATGAATTCGTTTGTGGTTGCTGTCTCAGATCTAAAAACAGTATAGATTGAGGAAAGGCTACTAGTCTCACGTCATAAAATTCCAGAAAGATGACGGAGCCCACTGGAAGGCACCAATTTAGGAGTGCTCGGCGTAGTTTGGTCCCAAGCAGAAGCATTTTATTATGAATTACAATTTTACGAGGAACGATTTTCGGAACCGTTGACACCCAGTATTAGATTTGCGATAATATGCTAAAGATAAGAGTGGAAATTCACTCTACCGTAAACAATGAACGTCAGCTCTATCAGCAACAACAACGTTTAGAAAAAAGCCACTCAATATTCACGCAGTTTAGACAGCAAAATGAAACGAACTCAAAGCTGAAATAGACGAATTCCAAAAACTCCCGCTTCACATGCACATATTTGTCTTACTGCGTCTCTAAACCGATCAACTTATCACAAGTTAGCTAAACGGCTGTTAGATCTCCCAAAACATGTTTGGACTGACATGAATGGTAAAAGTCCATAGTGCATATTGATAGTACAATTTTGTTCATGGTTCACCAAAAATTTTCACACTTCCCTTCACATGTTGTCGATCAAACCAACACTTAATCTGCCCGCCGATCTTTAGGAACAACGTAAAAGAATCATGGTAGTTTAACCGTTGTCATTTGTCGTTTATTTATTCCCATCAATCTGGGATAGTTAACGAGCTAGAAGTGGTCCCGAGGAATGAACACAAGGTTGTATTGTGTTGTACTGGACACGTAACATACAAAGTTGAAATGCATCCCTCCATTTGGGTGCGTCATGCAAACCAGCTGCACCTTCCACCTCTCCCTGTGGTGTGTGTACGTGACCCAGCTGTTTTGTTTGGTACTCTTTAACCTTGAATAATTTGATATCCCTCGGCTCACCGTCTGCTTCTCTGACGTACTGTCAATTTTACTAATGTTCCTCTTACAGAATGTGCAAACGTTTTAGGTGGTTACCTAAAGACTCATCCAGGTTTGATTAATCTATCCACCCGCATTTTTAAGGACGTCATTTTACTTCCTACCAAGAATGTCACTTTCTCGACAATTACACTCATTTGCATACCTATTTAGTTTCCATCTGAGGCTCACTTGAATCCCACCCGTTTTTCTCGTTAATGTTCTTCTACTGAATGTACTGCCTCATGTTTCAGTTGGTATGGTATTCGAGATATCATAATAAATTGTATAGACTTTAAGGTTGATAGACACTTGTGGGCTGCGTCTACCTGATGAGTCCGAAGTATGAAGAAACGGAAGGTGGGCTGTCGGAGAGTTTTCCGCAAATTTGTGAACAGTTTCCTCGATGAAAAGATACTTTGTTTTCCTTATTCGAAATTCACAGGCATTCATCCTTAAGTTTAACCGAAATTTGGTATCCGCTACCGGCCTTGTTTGTCTCATCTACGTTTGCAGCAATTTGTTTGGCCAACAGCTCCTGCTCATGTAGTCTTTACAAAGAATGGTATAACTTTAACCATTGAAGAGCCTTATATCGTTAGAAAAACGCCATGATCTCTCATTATTTGCTAGTCATTGCTGGATTACCCCCCCGGAGTTTTCCTTCGAAATATGACCGTACACACGAATATGCTTGTCGGTTGTGAAGTTGCCACGGACAGGAGTAGGATTCTGTCTCAAAAACATCAATAAATCTGAATTGTACTGGATGGAGTAGAGAATTGGCGGCCGCTTGGTCGTGCTATGCATAGCCATACGGTCGCACTAGAATAATGGTTGTGACAGGGGGCTCAGTGCTCAGGGGAATAATGTAGTGTAAATCGAGAGGCTAGTGACCGATTTCTGTAGTAATCTCGGCGTCACGAAACGGTTTTTGGCGCCAAAATCGATGTGAAAACGGTGATCATGTGTGTTTCGACTTCTTCATCTTGTTCACATGGTCGGTGGTACACACGTGGTGGGCCATGTGTATCGTTTGTGCATGCTTGCACACTTTTGTGGATTTGGACAAGATACGGTTGTTTTTACAAATATGACTATCATATAGTGGTATACACATGGAGAGCTTATACGACATACAACCCTGGAGTTTCCTTGTGAGTAGCGTATAACAGGTTTTCCGGTGGTGGACCGTCTACAGATCCCGGAAAATAGTCTCATTCTAGTTTTGTCACTCCAGAAAATTTCATCAAATAGCTTTGGAACGAAATCACATGGTAACAAGTGTGATGCTCATTACATTGAACAAAAATAATATGACGAGGTACATTTAGTTGCAGGGTTGCATTTCCACCACTTGCGACATTACAATTTTCTTCAAGTCACTGGGTCTCTGACTTAAGTGGGTGAAAAAGCTGACGGAGTGGAAATCCCGGTGTTTGAAGTGATGTTTGGAGAGGATTCCTCAATAGATTAGGAAACAGGTTTTTGGAGTCATGCTTGAATGTTAGTTTGCAATGAAGTCCACAATGAAGCAGTAGTCCGAGTCCTTCTGACTCCCATTAAATTGTAATAAGTAAGCACTGGTAACTAAGCGTTTCTTGATGAGGGATACCATATAATTTTGCAGTGTGGGCTCACCAGAGAGATTTGTAGACGAAACGTCGTATTTTACACCTGCTACTGGTTCTTTAGTCAGTAGTTCATATTTGAGATGGGATTTGATGCAACAAGCTCCATTCTCCGACATGCTTGGCTAAGCGTGGAGCAATCTTAGTTACGAAAGGCAGAGTTGGCTATATTTTTTAACTTATTTTTAAAGGGAGTGCTCTCCGGGAGAATTGGAGTGTAATTCGGATTGGACCCGTGTTACCTTTTAGACCGAAAAATTTGTCACTGCCAACGCAACGAATTCGTCCAGTCTGGTAGTCGGTACTCCTTAGGAGGACTGGAATTCACGTATTCTTCGTTAGGTGCTATTTTGGGGTCAGAAACCTTCACAGAAGATGCACAATTACCAGCTGTACGCAGCCACACGAGGTTGTCGGTAAAGTTCTCTATGAAGGATGCAGATCGCAAGTTCTCAGGCAACAGCAAATTGGGATTTACTTTGTCTATATACGGTTAGGTACACAGTATCGAGATCAAACACAGTGATGAGTTCAGAGCCCATCCACATTAGGGGAAAATGGACCTACCTCTGTCTGTGCGGGACGGTCCTCATTTGTGGAAGTTCGCATACTTGACCTTGGCTGATAAAAACTATGTTGGGGTCCTTGGAAGGAAATGACTTGCCTTAATGGAGGTTAATTTAGTGGCAGCCCGATTTTCCAACTGCAATTCCGGACCCATTCTATCCGAGTTTACCGGTAATCATGTCATCGATCGGACTAATACATATTCACACATTTTTGCGAGCACGATTGGCTGATAAAGTGCATAGTACTTGCTCACGTCAACCCAACATTTTCAGCACTTAACTATTACGTCGCACTGACTTTTCAATATGTGAATGTGACATTTTGTTCTCATTATATCAGTTTTAAGCTCGGTTCACAAGCGACTGCATTTTATTACCCAGATTGCCTGCATCATACGAAAGGCGTCCACAACAAGTTCTCTATCTCTTCTGGTCAAATAAGCCTGCTCTAGAATTATAACCAGTGAGGTCTCCAGGACTAATAGCGACTTCCCCTGCGTAAGCAAAACGGAGACAAATTAATATACTTTTGGGGTCTAGTATATAACAGAAAGGTAACCGAGAATGCCTAGTCAATTGTGCTAAAGAGGTAAAAAAAAGCGACCTGATATGTGCTGTTCTTAGCGATATGTACATCAGTCATTCCGTCTTCTGTGGGAAGCTCCAATATGGAGTGCGAATTTACACAAAAGAGGCCAACATTCGTGATTTGAACTGTGAACTGGATGGTTTCTTAGAGTTTAGACTCAGTTGTATCATGTTACTGACGGAGAATGGAAAAGTAGGTGGCATATTGAGAGAAAGGTCAGGATGGACCTACCTCTTTGAGGAGATCCCGGCCACTTTGGGTTGACTATCCAGAAAGAACGGCCCGTAAGAACACCAGCTAGTAATGCTAAAATGTCCACAAAGCGGATCTGTCTGCTCATGGAAAGGAATAATCGAAGCTGATAATAATATGACCTTTTTGTACAGAAAACTACATGGTCTGGAGACCAGTAGCTCATAGTGCTGAAGCAAACTTTCCCGTTCATTTTTTGAGTAGCCTGCAATTCTCAGCTAGGAGGTCACGAAGCAAGCAGTTCGGGGATCTGTCGAACACCTGGATAATATCCAGGGCTTGTGTGATTTTCCAATAAATTCGGTGTCGTTTTCCGTTCTTTTGCAAAATCGACGAAGGATTCCTGCCAAAAACTTCCTGATCCTTGAATTTCATGGAAAAGCTTCACGGTACATCTTTAATGGAATGGGTGAAAAAACTTTTCCAACTTCCCTTGCGGAATGAAACTGCACCAAAAAACCAAGCTTTTTCAGTACATTCGAGAACCAATTTAATGCCTGCTGTCAGTTTTCGTGCAATACAGTTACAATGCTCGCAGACAACCACTTAACAATGGTCCCTGCGCAAGAAATACTTTCCCTGTGCTGGGTTTCCACAAGAGCAATCAGCATTTAGCTGAGAAAACGGTGGCCGCGCTCAGAGAAGTTAGAGATTACTGGTCTTTATGTTCACTTAGTTTGCCTACTTGCATTCAGCGCACACAACCCCACATTAACGGGAGCAGAAAGCAAAGAGGCACCGTACTCCAACCAGCTGGAATTCCATACATTGAATTCCGCTTGTAGATCGAAAGAACTTGGAACATCACAATCAAGTGAACTATACTCCAGCGGAATATGGCCCAGAGTGCGGCCTTTCCTGATGATCTTCCGCAGTACAAAGTGCACAATTCATGGATTACTTCAGCTAGATGTGCGGCTCACGTCGATAGAAGGGAGTAAAATGACTGGACACGCAGTAACCCGAATTTAACCCCCAAATAGGTAGTTGTGCAATTTCACAACAATTTCGTTGGATGCAACACAATTAGAAGTACCAGCACTTGGCCCAAAATTCTGTGACTTACATTCAAGTGAACATTTGTTCTCTAAAACGATTGATTTCAGAACTAGTTCCGTTGGAACACTTAAGAGGTTTAAATCCTATCCAGTTAACATCTTCTGTCAGTACCGATCGTCAAAACCGAAAACTAAAAGATTACGTTCCGGGCTACTTCGAGGCATGTTGAGAAATAAACTCAGAGCCATTATTAAGAACCAGATGGGAGATTTGGTGTAGCTATGTTTAAACGAGAGGGACACGTAAAGAAATTGGGAACAATTCCCAATGAAAACACGAAATTCCAACTTTCGACAAATGTGGAAGATGATATGAGGTCGGTCGAAATACACTTGGATAAATGTCTGAAACAACAGGGAAAAGATCGGCCCCGTCACTCCACAACATAATAAACAGCTCAATCTTGCAAAGGCGCATATTCTTCGTTTTTATTTGAGCTCCCTGCAATAGGTGAACTAAATATCCCATTGTGCTAGATTTTAGACATGTAAAACATAACTTATCAAAATATAGCCAAGTGGTTATGCAATGTGTTGAACCAGTCCATGGTCAAGCGCAGCATACATATCGTATTTCATTTTATTGAAAGTGTAAAATATATATGTTTTTAAGCAGGCGCGTGGTATCTTTGGATACCAAAGCACCTTTGACAAACTATACAATATACTATGTGACGTAGTCGGAAGTTTTAAGTCTAACGCATTATTAGCTCAGGTAAACTTGAAGTAACTGATTCTACGTTGTACAATGAACGTTCAGTTCCTGTTCACTTGGACGATTTTACAGAAAAATAGGTAAATTAGCCATGGGCTTTCTACTTGGCCCAGTCCAGACGTGAAAATATAACACTTGCCGGTACACTAGCATCTCTCGGCTACTATGATACATTTGTCGATGGTACTTTTGTGGCTTGTGATGTTTCTATCGGCTCTGTTCTGGGGTTTCCCCAGATATATCCTTTACATGTAAATTTAAATAGGAAGATCAGGCTGTCTTTCTGGACGCGTTACTGACAAGAACACGAGATGGATTGATACATGGGTCATGTGCACTGCCGCAAACCGATCTGGACAGATGTTTACATACTTTTCCCCCTAAAATTCAAACGCGATCTTGTTCATTGTCTGTGTGATGGTACATTAAACATTATCTCGGTGAACAATTTGACTGAGGAAGTGGACATTCTAAGATATGTTTCGACCAAACGGCCAGCGAAAAACGTTTCTGGCAAAACAACTCAAACTAAGACCTCCAAATCAAGCTATACAGGAGACCAAACCTTAACTGTTTACCTACGTCTTTCTTGCAAAGATGACAGGTTTACTGAGGTGCAGACGCCAAGATTACAAAAGATAATTGCCAGAACATTTTATGCTGCATACCTAAAGATAGTTTTAACCAGCCGTCTCATCATCCGACAAGAGCTAAACGATAAATTTCCTAGAGAGACCAATTCAGTGTGTGTTTTGGGAATTTTTCTGCTCCCGTGGAAATGGCTACATCAGTCGAACGACGAGCCAGTTGTCAGTGCGTATGTCTGAGCACACACTGTCCGCGCTGTGGAGAGGTCAACGGCACAACGTAAGCAGATTTGGTTTATCTCATCTTGTTGGGATTGAGAACACATTTGGCTTTTTTTACCGCTCTTGCCTCAGTCTGTGAAGTACAAGTCAGGATGTCGGATTTCATAAGAACTAAGCTTCTTTCAAGAAATACACTCATTTGCAAATCAATTTGGTTTTGCGAGAGACTCACCTGGAACCCAGCTGAATCTCTCGTTTGTGATGTTTCCATGCAACTGAATGTGCTGCACCAGGCCGCCTCATGTTCCAGTTGCTACGATATTCAAGATATCGCGATGCAAGTAATTTTACGCAATCTACTACTCATAAGGTTGCTGAAAATTCTTCGGCATCACAAACGAGAGATTTAGCTGGGTTCCAGGTGAGTCTCTCGCAAAACCAAATTGATTTGCAAGTGTGTGTATTTCTTGAAAACAGTCCAATTTGGGTTCAATTAGAACATAAGTTTGACGAAAAATTCGGGGACTGCGTCTGCCTGATGAGCCCCAAAAAGGGCGAAACCGGTCGTGGGCTGTCGAAGAATTTCCAGCAACCCTATGAGTAGTACATTGCGTAAAACTAAGCTTCTTTCTTTCACAGAAGCATGTCGCACCCCTATTTTAGGCCTAAACTTTGTGTACAGAAAAGCTTTGTGCAGACGCTGAGATTCACTTGACCTGACGATCACTTGTGACTTGCAGATCTCACACTAGTTTTATCGGTCTTAACTTGTCTTGCATATCAGGTGTACGGGGGGTTCGAATCTCAACACGCCCGAAGAAATGCACTGACCTTGAACTCTAATAAGAGTAAAACTAGAGCCTTGAACCTTCCCAATCATGAAGGAATAATAGCACTATCATAAGAATAATTATGGATTTTTGATAGTAATTCATCCGTCGACTTTTCTGCTCTGCTGACTAATTCTCTCAGATGATTCGTCTATAAAGAAGCAACTGATTCGCACTTATTTTGACCACGTTTGATCTAATGGTACCCGCTGGTGGACTAGGTGGGATAACTTTTATACAAACGCAGTCCTCTGAAGTCGTCTAAAGAAAAGCTACTATGAAACAGTATCGGCCGATTTAGAACGGCCGATTATTTGAACTGTCCACAAAGGAGTAAACAGAAGCATTATCCAACCACTTAAATGCAGTTCTTGGAGAACTCAAGTTCTTGCAGGCATTGCGTTCATTCTCAAGCAACAAGCAACAACAAGCAAAATCGTATTGTATAGCTATCTTTCCTACGGCGTTTACTGGCAATCTATTTAGGATATGTTGAGTGCTCACTTACAAAAACTTTTATTTCTTCGTCTGCAGCCGACTACCGCTCTCCAAGCCTGGAAGACGTTAGAAACATCAAGCCGAAAGGTTGGATGTCGGTGACAGATTTGCGTGGTCATCACCTGGCTGTCAAGCTGGTGCAGACGCCACACCCGTCGTATATGCAACCATCCAGTTGGAATGATCTTCGTTACTGCGGCAACGACAATCCCAGAAAGCAGTTACGGGATTTCGGACAACAAACTTCCGGTTTAAATTTCGTATCCCAAAGTAAACCTGAGCTTAACGTTAAACGTTATAGGACTGATTCCGAAAATTCCGACCAGTACGACATTGAGCACAGAAGTGCCAGTTTGCCACACCTTCCAATAACATGTATTTCCACATCAAGCGGTACCGCGCGTTCCTCTGCCAGCCCAAGACTGAATTCCGATTTGAGCCCTTATATAAGGCGACATGCGAAGCCGCGTTTCAATGAAGATCCCATGAAAATTGAAGAGAACGAGGAAGAGGTTGCAAAGGAGGCTTCGGAAGAAGACTTTGAAGGTGTACGACACTATAATAAACTCTCTCTTTCGCCTTTGAACAGCAGTCTCCTCCCAGATGAAACTAAAGCTGGGGTGATGTCTCCACTAATTGAAGAAAACCTGGAAGTGACCCAAGTCCAATATGTTAATGCAATGGCCCACCAAGTGGAACGGAACCTAACACCATCCTCATCAACGGCGTGCCAGCTGGAAACGTTAGCCTCGGGGAACATTGCTCTAGTTTTGGAAGGCTACGCGCCTTCCGAAAATCCACCAGTAGGTACGGTTGTTGAGAGCAAAAGAGGGATCCTTCATGGTGACACAACTTCCACAGTTGTGTCAGTGACAGTTGAAGAACACAATAAAATTACGGGTGCTGCAGCTGAAAAGGATAAACCTCATCCATGCGCGTGCCCGGAAAGTGCCCACGTACCTTCACGTTCTCCAACCGACATTTCATCAAACCCGGTAATTAAAGTTAAGTCCTCGAGTTCTTCTGACTCTGTTCTAAACGCTGCACCACAGACGCCTCCCCCATCACCGATGGTCCTTAACTTTTGCCCCACCAATTTGATTAACAGAATCCCATCTCTAAGAACAAATCCGCAGGATAGTCTTGATTTCGCTAGTGAAAATACAGATGACCTGGCTTCTTCATATGCTTTGGCAGAACAGTCAAAACCTTATGACACTCCTGGCGCTGACTGGGAACTGAACAATGGAACTAATGCTAAAACACTTAAAAAAGACAGACTGGATTCAGAAGCAGGCGACAGTTTGGTTCTACCTCAGTTTGGTCCTGAAGATAAAGAACATGAAGAGAAAAACCTGAGTACTTCCAGGGATCCCGCTTACTCGAATTCAGCAGAGGTGGATACTGACAATATAGGCCCTGCTGTTGACAAAATGAGTGAAATTAAAAGTGGATCCAATAGTCCTGCATCATTTACTTCCACAGATTTAAGTGGACATGAACCAGCCTTAAATTATGCCCCGCTGTCACCCTCTGAAAATGTCCAGGTTCAGCCAGCAGTCCCAGAGGGTTCCATAGAACCTTTTCTTGGGCACAGTATGAGAGATTACGCCAACGATGATATAACTGAATCAATTTCAGTCTCAGTGGTTAAACAAACCAATATTTCTCAAGTTTCCCACGAAAAAGAGGTTGAATCTTCACAGTCAAGTCAACATCAAAAAGAGACACCACTATCCGAAATCTCTGATGATTGTGAGTATTCAGGATCTTCTGAGGACGTGCAATGGACGAACCTGGAATTTGGTGTAACTGCTCTTCAGTCTGAAGTACAAGAAGTCACAGGAAGATATCTTGTTGAATGCGAGGAAGCAAAGTACTCTGAAAGTGACTGTTTGGGGCGGATTATACTTGTTTCGAACCCAGTTCCTAAACAATTTGCTAAACCACCTGATACTGACCTACTTGGTGACATATCTGTAGAGCCACATGGCAATAACCCTGGTGAGGAGCGCCAGGTCTTGAAGGAAAAGAATTGGAGTCCTACGACACTAGATGACCATACCAAAGATACCTTTTCCGACGAATCTTTGGTGATTGACTCATATGACTACCGTGAATTTGTTGAAAACGAACGTATGAGTAATTCGACTGTTCCTTGTAATTCCGTGGAAGCCGGTGAAGAGGGTTGTCTGCTGAAAATGCTACCGGACATCAAGATCCAGCTGGAGAATATTGTAGTCACGGAATCTTCTGGTGAAAAACAGCAAAGCAACCACAATCAGGTTACTTCATCCAGCAGAAGTGAGCCCCATGTATTGACTTCCAGTTCGTTCTTGGGCACAGAAAATCTGGATCAACAAGGACAGCAAGTGAGTTCAACTTTTCTTGGTCTCTTATTTCATAAATTTCAAACACGTGAATCGGCTTGGTCGGTCAGTAGAGGTTAAAGCCCTGGATGACTGCACCTAGCTTCGGATCCACAGACGCTTTGCGGGAACAGAATGCAGTTTTGTATCCAGACCATCGGCTCCATTGTGGACCGAATTGAATAAGACCGGCGGATAAACATACATAGGTCTGTTACAAACAGTCAGCTGGCCTAAACATGGCGCAATATTGGACGTAGGCACCAGGTACTTGTCTATCATCGAGGTACCTGCGTTAGTTCCTCTACATTTCAGTGTAATACTACACCAATATTGAATTCACCATGCAAACACCGTCAGGGAGCTAGTTAATAGCGTGGTGATAGTCCATTAGCCCCATCGTCAAAGATACTGTCGATCTGGTGGTAGGACCGTTAGGCAGGTTGTGACCTAGAAAAGTCCGTGATTCCGCACATTTCGATTGACATCACCGGATGCCCTTCATTGAGAGATTCCACTGCGTGGACGGAGAATAAGACTGACTGAAATCATATACTATGCAGTCTGGTTGTCAGACACAAATATCAAACCAAACGAAATGGACAAGCACCTCTGAAGAGCTAAAACAAACGTCCCATCTAGTCTCTATTGCCTTAGACTGTCCAGGGACTTGGGAAAATGCGGTCATCCTGTGACCAGTCAAGCCCATCTGGGAAATGATGTTTTGCTACAGTTAGTCTGGATAAAACATGGCAAAAACAAGAACGTATGTTGGCAGTAGAAAGGCAATTACGGGATCCAGCCTTGCTAAGGGAAACGATCCTCGTACTCGGTCGAACGATAGACGTAAGACTGTCCGTTGCGACATTTTACGAATGCTACCACTTGCTATTTGATCGATCGTCAAACGCTGCTTGGATTATCAACCTAGTGACTGACAAGTGGACACAAACCCTAGTACGCAATTTAAGCACACAATTAATTGTGGACTGTACACATCTGTACCAAACATGAGTCATTTTCCATGTTTCAATGCACATGGTTGTAACGAGTTGTCTATTAGGATGTCACTAGGACACCTGAAACTCATTAAATTCATTATGCCCGACTTATCCACCTCAGCCGAAATAATAGAAGACGTAGGCTACGCTATGATAGCATTTCTTTTATTCTTTTTAGTCGATGATGTAAGAAACTCGAGTTATGTAGAGAAGAGATTAGAAGCAGTGTTGAAGCGACACTGATTGGTTGATTTTTGCAAGTTTCTTGATCAATACCGGGGTAATCAAACTGCTCGCATGCACACCTACTTTCAGAATTCCCGTCAATCTTATTTCAACCCCCACCCCTCACACCAAATTAGAATTTTGTGAATGTAAGCATTGAATTGGAAATTAGTCTGGTGTTCAGCTTAATCGGCCTTTCATGCTATTCTTCAATTGACTATGCAAAAAGAGGATACCTGATGTTTCTGGTGCGAGAATAGTCAAGATATTGAGGTGTTGTGATCGGTATGGCGTTACTCATCAGCCTTATGTCATTACCAGAAAAATACTTCGTCCCAGCCAAAACCTCAGACACCCTTTGTACAATACACTCTCCTGGATAATAGTATGTCTGGGAGCTAGTGTTTCGGAATTTGATTTCAACAGCCAGTCTGTTACACCACAAGCGTTTTGCTTCACAGGTACATCTGTATCTTGATGATGCAAAGTTCTTGGCGTACACTTACTAATTTGAACCTAAATCAGTAGGTCATTTCCGGCTCAGAACTTCGTGACTACATTTACTAAGGCCATGTTACACTCAGTATAATAGAAACATTCCTTCCGGATATTTGGGACCTTCGAGTTAATCGGAGGCAAAAATGTCCCGAGTTTTGAATATGCAACTCTTCGAATTTCACAGCTGACTTGCAATGTTTGGTCTTCCGATTACTGCCACACAAAACGTCGCACATGGACCTCAAACCGGAAACCGGTAGCTTTTTGTAATAATGGCATAATGTCATATTCTATTTCCGGACATTGGAAGTTAGAATGAATGTTGGTCACATTGTTGTCGCGCGCTCATTTCCTATCTTATCTTATATATGAAAAGGTTTCATCAACTCGGCGGGAAATTGTGGCATTCGGTCAAACATTCGGCCAACGTCGGCCACGAATATGGAGCCATACGGGCTTAGTTTCACTGGCTGAATTCCGTAAGTTTATATTCCAGTACTCCGCGTGAGCAAGATATCCTTTTCTTCGGTTGGCCGCTTGATTTGTACTCACTCTCGTCAGAGTACCTAGATTTAAATAGCCCGATCTTCTTGAGTTAGGAGATTCATTCGTAATCCGATCTATGACTCTGACTGTCGCATACGTGCAAAGCAAAGCAATGGAATGGAAGACTCACGACAAGAAAGTATTTAAAAGGAATTACCGGGCAGTTCAAGAAGAAGATCATTTGACGTAAGTTTCATTTCCTTCAGGAAGACAAACATAGTCAGCCCGAACATGAGCAGCCATTCTTGATATCAGGTACTTAGCTGGATATCATTACAAGTTTCGTCTTACACTCGCACCAGACGGAGTTTACCTCATTGTGATATTGCGTAAATAATCAGTGTAAGAAACCTCATTTGTTGTAATCGAGTGACTACTGTTCATTATGGAAAGCGCCTGTGGCCTGCTGTTCTACGAAAGGAACTTTAACTGCTTTTCATTTATATTTGGCAGAAATCCACCTTCGATATGAAAAAGAAGGTTGCGGGTTGGATGGGAAATAAGAGCAATCGGAAATGAGACGGGACCAGGGGCATGTTAAGGTGCGGCATTTGGGAAACGAATAAAAGTTCTTATGATGTTGAAGGTGTCAAGAACTGATTTCAGCCCATTAATTCCACGCATGAGAAATTTAAATAACTTTGTTCAACTGACTGAATGAAGGTCCAGACACCTGAGGATAAATGTAAATCTAAAGGGTCGATGAAAACTCCCGGAGGCCACTTCGATATCTCCAATATCGTCCCAAATGAGACAAGAAGCGAATGTTACGTAACAGGCTCGGTTGGAAAATGGGGCACACAGAGGCTTCTCTTGAGTCTCCCGTTAACAACGCCGTACTTTGCAGACGAGTATTTATCAGTATAGACTAATGTCAGCATAAATTCACGGATATCTCAACCAGATGGGCAAAACACGAAAAGTAAACTGTATGAATTCCACACAAATATTCTTGCTTTACATTTTCTGACTTTTCAGGCCAGCAATTGAGCTGATATTAGTTCCTTCTGGCAGAAAGCCTTTAGAAGAGGGGCCATATTCTGTGCAAGATGGTCGCATTCCATTGGCAGTGGCTGCAAGTCAAATTTACACTGAGGAAAAAACAATCCCACGAAAGCCGAAACCTTCTTTTCTGTACTGGTTATTCTTGTCTTAGTTCATCAAACGCTTGGTAAGAGACAATGACAGGTTAGAACAATTTACAAGTGATGACGTCTAACCAGTTCAAAAAGCAACTAGAACAATTTACGTTTTCCAACTACAGATGAATCGGAGACTGACAGTTGCTTAGGGTCAGGCGCCAACTGGCCTAATGCGTACTTTGTTTACGTATAAAATTGAAAACACAATAGAAACGCACAGGGGAAACAATTTGAATGTGCTGCGGCGTTTTTTAGACATACGACAAGTCACGGGCAGCTTGAGGAGACATTCACTTTTTTCCTGACCTGAAGACCAAGCTAACAGGAATGCTGTGGTCAGTGTCGTCTGTTTGCAGACAGAAGGGTCTAGAACTTGACGAAAACATGTAGTAAATCTTGACTGTTCCTAACCTCAACTTGTTTCATAGTTGTAGGGTCGGCATTAAACGAGGCTAAAGGAGAACAGTAGTAGTATAAAATCGTTTGTTTTCTAACCAGTAAAAAGTTATGCATTGAATACACAAACAGGATGAACTATTAAGGGAACGCTGTGTTTGTATCCAGGGGGCCTATTAAGTTATGCAGGAATATTTGCGGCTATTTTGAACTGGAAAATAACAATTTGATCTTCTCTGGATCTAAGTAGAAACCTTTTCTCACATGAACCATGCTTTTCGGATTTATTCTCTTTCCCAGACCATACCTAACAGCTGATACATTCACAACAGTTCTTTCAATCTATCCCGCTTAACTAGGGCAGGAACAGCAAACAATTCTGTGGAGCGGCTGTCAGCAAACCATGCTGTTGTCCTCCCACGGATGGGCAAATAATAAGCTGTGGTTAAACCCAAACCAAATATCATTTTTTGCTTGTTTTAAATGTGTAGAACTCGGTCGATTCCTCTTTACTTAGTAAGCGGAATCAGGTTCGCGTCACAGATTGAGCATTCAAAAAGATTTGCGATTTGCTGAATGAAAAGACCACCCAGCTCGAAGTATTTCCTGGTTAGATATTACTTAGAAAATATTTTTGGGATTCGAAGGTTTTTCCTCATTTAAAGTGCTGTGAACTGTTTCTCTTGAGAAGAGAGTGAGCAACTGAACCAGACCAGTCAACTTGTGATATCAGGAAAGTCATCCACGATAAGCTATATGGACATTATATCAACATTATATCATTTGTTAGGTCGTTAATAAAACTATCTCAGCTTATTAGAGAGAACACTTTGCTGACAGTACTGAGGTAAACTGTCATATATATATATATATATATATATATATATATATATATATATATATAAACTGGACGGTTTTGTAAATATTGTGCGCAGGTTCACCTGGAACATAGTTGCTGGTTTTTTATACTCTTTACCTGAATGTGCTGCACAAAGGCCGCCTCATATTTCAGTCAGCACAATATTCGCAGTATATTTTCATGAAGTGAACCACTTGCAAGGTTACTGATAACTCTTCCACAGTTCGCGGCCAGTTTCGCCTTTGTTATGGCTCATCAGAAGGGCGCAGCTCACCAGTATTTCGTCACCTAGCTTTGATTGAGAAAAGCCAAAGACTTCCAGTATTGGACAATTAACTTGAACTCGATCAAGGAATTCAGTGACCATTTACGAAAGCCGTTAGTCTTCGCCTTACCAACGCTCCCGTTTGCACAGTCCGTCATCTGTTCTGGTTAGTATACTTCAAAAGTGAATTTTCCAATCTGATTCACTTGATAGTATCCGACGTTAACTACTTATTCAGTACATGCCTCTGGCAAAATAGTGTATCAGTGTTAGTCAAATGACGTAAGTAGTCTGAGTGGTTTTCATTATTTTGCCTATAAAACACTGTGCCTACTCAATGCCTTGTGGCAAAATAGTTGAAAGAGAAGCAGAAAACGGTTTTATGTCGTTTTGAGCGGAACAGTTCTTCAAGTGTATTGGCATGTTATGGCATGTTATGGCTATAGTTCTTGAGTGCTGAATGAACACCGCTTTTCTACACATTTCCCTTTATGCTTCATACCTTTTTCCAGTAACTGGATATATCCCAAGACACCTACGCTGGTTTTACTCCTCGGTATTCCAGAGTCGGGAAGAACTGATGGATGTGATGGGTAAGTTTGACAGTTTGCAATTTTGTCTCATGAGAAGGGATCGTCATTCTTCTTTATCTAAGGTCTTCTGCAAGCGGTGCACAAAGTTGTACAAGAGTAGCTGTGGGTTCAGTATGCTGTATGCTTAGAATATCTGTGCACTGCTTTGTATCTTCCGGTACAATGAAGACACTTATTTCGACATTCATTAGTCCACCTTTCGGGTGATCAGTTGTAAGCAGATTACGAAAAGCGATGGTTGTGGACATTTTTCTTCCGGGGATGCACATAGGTTGCCCTGATTACCTCCTGCGTTTTGGTGGTGGTTGCAAGGTAACGAACCATTCAGACATGAATGACGTCTTTG
>SJOL01008180.1:191436-292603 GCA_004794785.1 Opisthorchis felineus | reverse complement strand
TCGTTATTTCTTGTGGTTAACTGTCTTGTTCTGAGCTCAACCTCCATCGAAGATAACCTCGTAGGCATCACCAGGCATACCTCGAACAGCCCGTCAACCACAGAAATTTTTTGGAATCACATACAAAATATCTAAACAGCTAGATGGCTATCGCCAGGGGCGGTTGTGCGCTTTGATGCTTGTTACCACCGCGAGAAATTTTGGGCCAAACTCGGCTCTGGTCGTATTGACCAGATTAGGCGCAATCTGATTTGCAAGATGCAAAGTTCAAGGTCAAACATTCCATAAACGGATACTTCGTTGTGATCAGACATTTCGGATGCAACAGGAAACTTGATCTAAGCATCCTTACAATTAATTTAGTTAATTGTACGGTCTTCGGAGGACAGTCGCCTACGATATCCCAAACTCAGATTATAACATCTCAGTCCTCACTGTTGTGTTCGACACCGAACTTTCCACACTTCTATAAAGTACTTCATCCATGCCTGACGCATGTGACTCAGTTTTAAAGCCTTTTTTTATAACTCGCTAGATCCTCATAAGTAGATTATTTCCACAGAACAAATACTCTCTATTCCCGCTTCACTCTCTAGCCGGTCCGACTTTCACCATTCAAGTTCACGACGGTCTTCGAAATCCGATATACGTTACCTTGGCATTTTTGGGTATCGCAATGGCGTCTCCGCGCATCAGCCAGTGGCCACAGTTAGTGGCCTATCTTTTTGGCTCATCCGGCGTGTATCTATATGCTCCAACGATTTTTATCGGTAGGCCGGTTCTCTTCTATCTGGGGCGGGCTTGGCCCTGGAGCGGCTCTGCCAAGCTCACCTAATTCGCCAAACTTTCTGAGTTCATCGCAATGACAACAGATTCCACAAGGTGCTTGATGACGGAAAGGTGTTGAACCGAAGTACGGAATAGACAAATACGCTGGACAGTTATTGTTCACCGCTTAAAAAACCCTGGACCATCATTGTCTTTCATTTTAACTGAGTTTTACTTTAATTCCTACGTCGTATGCCATGACACTACCGCGCACAAGAGATATCACTTGCCTTTAGTACAAATTAGCAATTGTTTTGAGATATTTGTAAATGCGTTCTCATTTTGTATCAAGTTTCATTTAGCAAATCATTTAACCCTATTTGAGTCCAATTCCTTCAAATGCGTCTATGCGTAAGGGATCCAGCGGTTTTGGAAAACGCCGGAAGGCGTTATTCGTGATAAAAAGCATGGGCTCCAGACCAACAGTGCAAGATATGTCGGTTTGGCGGTTAGTTCGTCCGCTTAGTTCGGCAGTTTATCTCCATACCTTTGCTCACCGATCGAGGTGACATCGGCGGCGCTCTTCTGCGACGCACCAGTGATTGTATGTGCTAATATACGTGCCACTGACCCAGGATAACGTTTGATCCTGGTTCCTTGTTTTATGGGACGATCCTATTTGTTTATGCGTTATTCCGTGTTCTGATTAGTCGATGGCATCTACCACGACACAGTCTTTATGTATTGGTGCCGCTTCAATCGTTATATACTAAGCTTTTAAAGACGTTTTGGTTGACAGAAAAGTTTGGGAACAATCGGTAGATTTATTGTTCCCAAACTTTTAGGAAAAGGTGACTACTTAATCGGTTCCAGGCGTTTTCAAACTGACTGAACGTTATGGTTTACTTCAATTCACTATAGAAATTCCCTTCTATGATATCCGGACCTCGATCAACGTTCACTGCAAATTTGTCAATGATAACATGATTCATGAAGGAGCAAGACATGTTGTGTAGAAAGTAAATTTTACGCTTATATTCAATGAAAAATATGCAATTTAGGGAAGGAGTTGGAGGGAATTCGTGTTGGCCAATACAGGCCGGTGTATGGGCGTAAATAGTGTTGGTCGCAAGGTTAGAATATTTCACTATTTAGTTTAAAAACCTTGCCGTTTGACTAGTAATAAAATATAAAGCACTTAGAAGAGATTTTATTCACCACTAAACCAAGGTAGGTCTACCAAAAAATGCTAAAAATCGTCCTACGAGTTACCTCTGGTGGTATCGTCTTCCTCACTTCATTGCTGGTGGTGAAAGGAGGAAACCCCTTTGCTGGGGAATCGTTTATTAGCGAACATCAACTAAACAGTTACAAACTATTGAGCAGGAAAATAAAAGTCTCATATGCACCTTGTTTTTAAAAACTGGACATCAACACGCGTCTTCTTGAACTTTCGTGAATATTAATTGACTATCACGCAATGTTAAACAAACGCTGCAAAGCAGTTCCATCGGTCCCGTAATAAACCTCACCTTCCATTAGACGTGAGGCGGAGTTACGAGAAAACCACATACTACTCGCATGTCTCATCAGTAGTATCCGCCGTCACACGGGTAACAGCTGACGTGGACATGCAATCCAAGTGTTATTGTACAAGACAGTAAACCTTTGAAAATACGTTATACAAACCCACAGTCAAAAGATTATTCGGCTCAACTATCGTATCTAGAACGTATCAATTTTGATATAGCAGCCGCCGGTTTTCTTAAAAAAAACAGAGCATATCGAGCAACGACCTGTTGAGTGTTAAACTAAAATATTCATCAAATGACCAAACGATCAGCCTGGCAGCATCGTTCTGGAAAGTAGCTTTCATAATGATACAGAAACCGCTTTTTCCCATGGCAGACGCAAGATCTCTGCTGTGCGTCAAGAAGTTTCTCGTCAATAGCGCATTTCCTGACTAAATAAATCTCAATTGCACACCAATTTGGTTTTCACGGGAGACTCGACTTAATTCCAGTTCATTATCTCATTGACGAAATTCTTTGGTTGAATGCGCTGCACAAAGATAGCGTCATATTTCAGCTGGTACGAGATATTGCAGTATATTTTCATGAAGGAACACCAATCGTAAAGTCGCTATATCTCTTCGACAGCACATAACGGGTTTCAACCTTTTCGGGGCTCATCAGCTAGGAGCAGTCCCCGAGTCCTCGTCGATCTTACTTTTTGCTTAGACCGAGTATGTACAAAATTCCTGAAATGCACTCATTTGTACACAAATACGTTTTCGGTAACCTCAAGAGTGGTGTTCTCTCACAGAGATTAGGAATCGTTCATTCAAGGCTTAAAGCAGGTTGTAAGCAAATTCTAAGTGCGATTTAAAAATGTAATGACTCTTATGAGAGGTAACCTCAGTGCAATTAGTAAGGCTACCCCGAAGCATTCCGCATTTTTGTTTACGATTTTTATAACAATTTCAAGTCTGGATAACAAACCTTACTTTCTAATCGACTTGATCAAGTCTACAGGTTTCTAAGCTAAATATCTCTTTGTACTCCAAAGAATTTAATTGTCATCAAAATTGCATACTTCTTTTGTGCCCAGAAAGGTTACGCTGAACGAGAGATTTTATGACACAATAGGATGGATGGGAGTGAGTAAATGACTCCAATTGACAGAAGCTTATCTAATTTAACTGATAGTTTTTTGCCCCCATTTTTACTATCGTTTCACATTTTGCTCCCTCATCAAAAATGCTCATTGCGATTTTAGATTTTTTCAGTGTCCTGTGACATAATTGCCAGCCACCTTTAACTTACAACTCTATCAGCACCGCTTTTGATCCACATATACTGCGTGATTAGAACAGTTAGATGTTTGTGAATCGTCGACTGCGAATGCCCATCCCCATTTACTGGACCTTTGAATCAGGTGAACTCAGTGACTCAGTTACGGCTCAAATGGCTGTTTCCCTGACGTACTTTCATCTACTGATGCCTGAGCTGCCTTAAGAAAGGTAGTAATCCAAGGTCAGGATATCGAACTGCCTCGGTGTTTCTTTTTCAGAAGGAGAACTCTCAGCTGTTACTCTGAAATCACTTGTGCGCAGGCGGAAAAGTATTATATCCATACACAAAGTGGGTGGGAATGGTCCGTATGGCTGTGATGCACGGTACGCTTTCGATTTTTATTTAACTGCCGAAATTTACTGTGCTCCTCAGCGCTTCTAGGCTCTTCAGCATAGGTTGGTTTCAATTATGTGACGAAATCCAATTAAAATCTTCCGAATCTCCTCATAATACCAATAGTCCAGCTTTTGTTGACGTTGGCCTAACAGAACAGCATTTTATATCGAACGGTTAGTAATATATTCATTTCAGAATTTTTGAATTCAATAACCACAAAAGCATATTTGTTCGGACCCTGTTTGATTGACTAAAGAACAATCTCCACAGTTAACAAAAGGGATCCGGGCTCCTGCAAGAATCGTCATTTATTTCTCTATTCAAGAGTGTTAACGTCTACTTAGTGAATCATCACTTGAATTGGGCTCTACAAACGGCTTGGTACGCCGCTAAATTATTGTTCGTTGAGAAGACAGTGCGTGTACCAACAGCGGCGAAGATATCAATGACCCTGTACGCCATGCGAGCCCTAGTTTATCAGTTTACTTTTATCCGCAGGTGTGTACATTGGATAAACGACGCTCCAAACTAGTTTCTATTGAGCGTAGCGTTTAAATGCTTTTTAAACACGTGCATACACTTCTAACTACAAAAGCAGGTGCCTTAAATTTGACCTCCTTTCAAAGGCAAGTCTTGCATTGATACGGTAAGCGCCCCTTCTCATCTTACCCCGCATTTTTGGTAATATCATACCATTGGCCTACGCAAGTTTCACCTCTCTACAATTTACCTTTATATTGCACTCCGTCTTTTTTTGCAATGCATATTAGTTTGGTCATCTCGCCTGCGATCACATCTGATCGTCGGCTGGTTTAACGTGCTCGTCTTTTAATGAAGATGATCTTCTCCCACTAATTGGGTACTTTATTACCTTTCCTTCAAATATTATGAAGCAGTCAAATTTTCCTCTCTCCATAATGACGTCACGGCGGATAACATCGAACAGTGCCCAAAATATCCTTCCTTTGAAGTGGTCGGATCAAAGTATATACGTAAGGTACATCGTACAAACGAAGGCGAATAAGCCTAATGTGCACCAATCGATAATGACGGACAAAAAGTAAGCCTCTTGAAAATAGTACATCCATGTATACGTTCCCCTATTTTTCGTGTGATGCTCCACAGAGCTCGAAAGATTGCTCTATATCGAGCCAAACGCGAACAGGCGAGCATGAAATTCGAGAAGCTGTACGCTTATTAACTCGGAATCAAGCTAGTCTCAGATTTCTATCGAAATATTCAAGGATTTCCGCAAGGTCGCCATAGGAACGCATAGAAAAGGTGGTTCCACTTTTGAAAAAATATCCCTTAAATAAATAAGTAGAAACTTGGATCTTCTAGGGCAAATTGGAAAATCACCAATTCCAACGCTTAAATGAGCTGAGAACCAAAAGTAGCTGTTTTCCCTGTGGGGACTGTCGCGAATTTTAGTAGTGTAGGAAAACAAGTCATGAGTTTCGTATTGGTTAAAAACCTACTTTGCAAGGCAGATATATTTCTTGTTTGACGATTGTTGAGATAGGCAGTTTCACTGATGTAGTTATGCTGTGTTTTCTACGTGTTTTTGTAGCCAGTGAACAAATTCAACATGAGTAATAAATGATTCTTGGGAGTTACGTCTACACAACTCACTATTGAAAATTAGTGAATCCCCCCCCCCGCAAATAAGGCAAACGCGCTTGACGGGTTTGCTATTCGGCTGTGTGAAGCTGTGCTGCTTCGCTTACCATAGTGTCGCCCGTTATAAACGAACTGGCTAAGAAATACTGGAATACCGTGAGAAGCTCGTTGAACTGGTCCATGATTAACTGATTGCGCTGACTTAGCGGAATATTATCGTTAATAGGCTATCAATTATTAGATAAAACTGCCCGGTAAACACCATCTGACTGACACGCTTGCTTGCGACAACGTGTCAGCGAATAAAGCGATGCCATCCATCCTAAATTCGCAGGTTTCATAGCGACGTCAGGCTCAATTAAAAATACAGTTTGATGTTTTGCCAACCGGATTTTGGTACCCGTATGCCCATTTTGCCAAGCAGTTTCCAAAAGGAAATAGTTTGCGCTTCATGAAGCCTAGATTTATTGACAAAAGCTGGTGACCTGAAACCGTTGTTGCAGTTATCCGATCACACGACATTCAGTTAGATGACAGTGCGCCGGAATTTAGCAGTTAAGATGGGAACTAAGAAGCGGTCGATCTCCGTTTTGATCAAGAGAAGCACAGCATAGATAGTTGTATTACTGATAAGCGTGTTTATGAGCAGTCTTTTGCGAGCAGATAATGAGTTTAAAGGCTATATATATTTATACATAATGACCACAAGCCAAAAAAATGAAAAAAGTATTATTAAAAGGTCGGCATCCAAGCCACAACTGGCTATTGATCTACAAACTGAGCCAGAAACACAAGCAAAGGGGGATTCCCACAGTAGCCAACCCTCTAAGATACTGGGCACCGTTTTCCTAATTCACTAAACATAGAGAGATTCAACTCTTAAACTCTCATGGAAGCAATGACCACGTCATTACTTTACTTCCAATTCTGGAAGGATCCAATTATCTGAGGAGCCTGAGGCCAGTTGTTTTAAAGTCTATCCAGACGCGTGGTCAAACGATTTTTTTCAAATATCTCTCGTGAGGGTAGCACCGGACCTGCACTTGCCTGATTTTTCACGATTATTATTAGCGGTTGTATTCCTCAGTATGTACGGCCTTCATATCCAGCTCTATTCAAGGTGCACTGCAGTATGATTTCAAGCTGAACGTTTGCTGAGAACTTCAACTGTTCCTTTTAAGAAAACACATGTGCTTTCATGCATTTTGCTGCTTACGTCTGCAATCAGGAATATGACGAATTACACGTATGGACAGGATGTTCATCGATTAGATGCCTTACGGGCGCACAGTCGATGGGGTGGGCATGCACCAGCCTAAACATCCACGGCAGACGTTCGTAGACCGGTGTTAGAAATCGATGCGATTGTAACGGAAAATGAACTCAACCCTCCGACTGACTGATGGATGTTTCAGTGATGCTTGGAACATTGAAGCCGGTTCTTACCATCTAAAATGTTCTTTTCAATTTGTACTGAATAAATTCGTTTCGCGATCAGAAACTGGTGAGATGGACGAAGCAAATGTTTTCTCCAGAAATCACCCAGGAAAAATACCAACGTGAATGGCAAACTGAAGCAGTTTGAAAGTTTTTGCCACCGCTTTATTATCATGAAACAAGAGTTAATGTGAAATTTAATGGCTGTACGTTCGAGGATATGTTTGCAATGTGGTTCTGGGATGTTTTGAAAATAGGGAGAAATATGAAGGTAAGTCACTAGTGTCAGCCAAACCAGTGGGATACCAAGAAACTCCATCCAGTGTCGGAAAACCGCCGAATTTTATATAAGAATTCGTACGGCCCATTGAGCGACAACAGCGCTGTGAATATCGTTTTGCCACTTCAATCCGATTGTGTCATTTTTTCAACTTGAACGACTACCGTTGATTTTAGTATCAAAAACCAAACAGCCACAGATTCTTTAACATTCTACATTTCATTCCTGAAGAAAAGCGTGTCTACATGTACGGAACGCTTGGACATCCATATATATTGAGAGTTGGCCAATCCAGGTAGAGTGCTTCCTGAAGTACACAAATAGGGAACTCGGCTTCTACATTTTCCTAAGTTGCGGCTTCCCTTAGCAATGGGCCCTTCTGTACAATGAATGAAGGAGAGCAGAACATACTCTAGAAACGGACAGCGATGATTACCGGAAATAATTTTCCGTGGACGCCCAAGTTTTAATTTAGCGGTGATTAGTCGTAAGTATAATACAAAAGTTTCATTAAGGTGGTTGATTAAAGCTAAACTTACACCGTCACCCTTCTATTAGCCCATATGCCGCATTTTCTTTGAGAAAAACAATGTTTATAACGTGCCTGATGACTCGTAATTACGAGTAATATTAGCCAGTAATAGTAAGTTTACATGGTAGATCTAACGAAAGCTGCACTTGCGAAAAAACACCCCAGCTGCTGATGAGTTCAAAACTAGTGCCATACCTGACAAATCATGTGAGACATTAATTTTAAGCACAACAGTGTAGTTAATGTCTCACTATTGTTTTGCTTGATGCCGATATTCCATGTGTCCGACCGTGTAACACAACTGCGAGCCACTGTCTTGCGTCGTCTGAATGGTTAGGAGGGTGGGGGTATCTTGACCGACGAGACCTTTTTTCGCTCGTTTGACAGATAGCTTAGCGGATGATTGCCCCATTGCACGTGTCAAATACTTTGGAACTTTGCGGGCTATCTGCAGTAATGCACATACTTTATGTGATGCTGTAAATATCACCCCAGCTGCACCGAACTAACAGATCGTCATTCGTGTGGTTGATTGGCTGGCTGATTATTTTCGGTATTAACGATGGGTTTAGGTTTTGGCGTTCTATATGTTCGGAGAGATCACTCCGGGTATCCCTTCTCTAACAAAATTCCTGTGTGCGAAAAAGTTCCACTCCTCTTAGCAGTACTGAAGATAGTGACTATTTTATGGGATAACGTTCTAAGCCACGCCTATTCAGATAAATCATCAGAAGTGGTGCTCAGGCAACCCAGTCAGTTTGAATGAACTGCATTCTAGACTTTCGTGAAATACCTCACTTTACTAAGAAAAAATTAACGCACAAAATGACAAACAGAATCATGGCAACAACAAGGCTTGGATGTTTTTCAACTAAATCGAAAGAATCTGAGATGAGCAACAATTCATGAAAGACATTACGACGTCATCTGGACATGGTTGGGTATTATGACAAATGCGAAACACAGAATTCTACAAGCCACAGTCAGGATGCTCAAATGCACTGGAATGTGTCTGCTTTTGCGAAAGTTGGCAACGAAACCCGCAGTGCGGACGGATAACTTGTCAAACGAAATCATCAACGAAATGGCGAGTGAATCGCAGTTAGACGGTGGGGTGGTACTGTTGTCGGGACAGCGAAAATCAAGTGACCAACGTATGACAATGCTGGTCTACATCTGACCCATAGAGGTACAGGTTGTAAGTGTGAGCTCGCGAGGAGATGGAGGGCACAATATGGCAATTGTTGAATGTAAGGCGAAAGGGTCGTGAGACCGAGGAATACGCCGGCAACGCAAATCGGATTGTGAAGTGTAGCCTGGATGTGACTCCAGGTGACCGCCAGATTTAAACTTCGGCTAGCTGTAGGTGAAAAGGCATAAAAGTGAGAAGATTATGAGCTGTGAAAATAACAACTAAGTGGTAGCAATAAATACATCTTACCTATAGATCTAGTCAAGCGGAAACAAAACTCAGCAAACATATATGTTTCAGATGATGTCCTGTCGGGCACGTACAGCTGTAGAATCTAGAACAGCGCCGAAACAATATACGGAATAATCTGCAACTCTCGTTGAAGGATATCATACAAAATCGTTGCAAGGCCACCTCTCAGAATCCAGTACCTACAGTCAAAGCGATGAAAATTCCACTACTTCATTTCTTCTAAAATGAGCAATTGAACGTCATGGGATTTTGTAGGCTAACAAATCACAACCCCAACAGGCATTCATTTCATCTCAACTGAAAATTTCAAAATTTTCCCATGTAACCAACAATCTATAAGCAGCTTAGAGGGAGAATAATTTATACAAAGAATGAAACTTCCATCTGAAAAGCCAAGGAGCTAGTTTTCCTCAATATGCGCACAACCTGGTATTCAAGTAGGAAATAGGGTTGACGGAGATTCGGGGGTTAGGCATAACTGACAGACCACAAGAGTTTTCATCGACCTCATAAGCAGTATTGAAAGGCATTTGGATGCCTTGAACATCGTCCTAAATGGAACGAAGGGCGGTCTTTGTGCAGCACATTCTGTTGAAACATATTGATGAATGAGAGTTTCAAGTAGAATTTAGCTGAGCCTATCAGCACCATACGTTCAGCTTCAAAACGGGCTTATCGCAGCTATTTGTTTTCAGTGTATCCATCGTAAAATCCATCGCTTTGCACCCTAACTTATGGCATTAGCAAATATGAACAGTTTAGGGTGCGTGAACGGCATCGATTTAACCGCAACATGTTTGTTCACTCACCGGTCCCTATGCTGTACCCCTTATTTTACTTCGTTTGTGTAGGATTATCTTTTGCTCACAACTCAGCTCTGTTTCTGAGCCAGTTAATATTTTTCGTGAGCTACAGTACTCATTCCGGCTCGACTTGCTACAGAAACTTTGTTTTGTTGATGTATTGACTAACTGCAATGTGTATCAGTCGACTTGAGACAGCGTGATTTTGTTCATCTTTAACTGCAGGCTGCTTGTATTATGGGCCTTCCAGCACCAAAAACACATTACAAGAAAGTCCATAGGTTTACAATGGACGTTTGAGGTGACACATCAAGACTATCTACACCTGAAACGAATAACCTCTCTGTAATACCTTAATTCTGCAAGAAAGTAGGGTAAAACACAGTCTCTCTCCAATGCGATTCTAATAAATGGACAACTGTAACTCTGGGCCAGAACGGCTGAATTTCCGTTCGGAGTTTCGTCACCGGAATGGAATTATTGTCAGCTAATCAGGTACTCCATGCGGGTACAACTGACTAACGACCGAAGGACGGTTTAGATGTTTCAGAATTCATGCATTTGATTAGTAGGAGTAGACAGAAAGGAACTGTCACCAGCACTGTTATCCATGAAACGGAGGAAACGTGTCTGCTGCTCAGTAGGACACACAATCACTAAAATGACACTAACTCAGACTGACCTCCGATCTGTAACAATTTGTTTTTTTTTGGGTTACGTGGCACAGCCCTAATGCTTGCGAACTATTTAAAGCGAGTAATATTGTTTCTCTTACAGTGTACACCAGTCAGCACAGTGTTTAATAACCCGACATAGAAAAGCGAAGCAGACTTTCTTCTATGTTTCTGCTTTTGTAAGTGCGGAAACACTTCATCAGCAAAACATTAGAGTCCATTAAGTCAGAGGATAGGACAGTGTATCAGTTTTAGTGAGTGAATTGTGGAAACGTTTCACTCATGAGTGCACTTAAAACAGGTGACGAAATCATTTGTGCGAAAGGCTCTCAAAGCAAGCTAGACCGGACTGATCAAGCTGGTATTTATGAACAAATGAAACTATCAAATAATCTGCTCTGTAATTGGACTCTGATGATTAGCAAAACAGCTCGAAAGTTTGTAGTCATGTGGCCGATGACTATTTGTTCCAAATAGCAGATCTTCAGCGCAAGCTTCACACCTATGACGAACTCGAATTGTGAGATCCGGGCAGCTAAGGATCTCACAGGACGATTGCATCTACCGGACTATATGCAGTTCGTCTTCAGTGGACAGTAGGAACAGATGGACGAGGGCAGTAGACGCTGTATTGAGAACTGGCGAAAACTGGTTCTATGGACAAATGGGTTGATAAACAGCGTGAATTAAGCAAAATGTACAACCAATAATAGCGCAGTCGGGGCTTTCTGGAAGCAATAGCGAGTAAGTACCAAATGATGTGCAAACGTACGGATACGGGCAGTCAGACAGTTCAAGTAGGCCATACACAGAGATAACGGCGCAGAAAACAATCAGTACGTTTGGAAGGTAAGGAACTGTGTTTGGCTGACGCACGATGCAGCAGCTCCTGTCACGTGCCAAATCGGATCGCACGCTTAGGGCCGTTTAAAACAAATCCCAGCAAAGGCTATCTGTCAGATGAGGTATAAGGATAATACAAAAAATATGGCCTCCTGGAACGTCGAGTAGGTGTAGCGGACAACACACTCGTCTACCGTCCGGGGGACTCTGAGTTCGACCCACGGCCAGTCCGTTTTTCCGTCAGAGCAGACACTCGAAAATAGGTACAGCTTACTTAAACTTGCAAGCGGAGACGGACAGCCAACAAATTCTTGACATCAATTGCTAGAGAATAAGCAGACCTTAAGCAGCAGCAAAAACCCAGGGAACGTGCCGTAAGGAAATGAAACGGGCGTAAATCACGCTACTCATGAGTAGTAGGAACGGAAAAGAAAGTAATGGCTGGTCACCGTTGCTTCACAAAATTTCTGTTAAAAATAAACTCATTATTTGCGGCTGGTCCTCAATTTTGTCACTGTCTAGTCGAGAGGGGAGATCACGGCAAGGTGCAGCTATCAACAGGAGGAAGAATGACCTCGTCTTCTATCCAGGATGATCAAGCTGAATGTGACAGCACCTAAGATGACGCTGAAAACTGTCTCCCTAATCATCCTTGGAGAGCATAATCCTCACTGCGCAAGACTGGCCATGCTGCAAACATGTGAGCGGTGATCACCGGCTTTCTTGACGTTGGTTCAGATCGCCTGACAAGTCATTCTACATACGCGGCAAATATGTCTAACTTTTAGAGTTACTCATCATCAGGTAGTTTCCTATGTGTCCCGGGCAGTGTGGTGTGCATCTCACGCAGGAGAAATTAAATAAAATTAGTGATTTTTGAATATCACCCAAATACTCAAGTGTATTTTTGTATAATAGGCGGATACTTGTGAAGTGCCACGGTACTGCATCGTTAGTACACGTTAGTGGTACATATGCTGTTAACCTTTGATGGTCCGTTCTCACCCTCCAACAGTAAAACCCCATAACACTGTTGACTGGGTTCCACTTTCGTTGCATTGACATTAATTTAGCATACCAAACCTAGTGAAATTCCGAAAAAAGGTTAATGTATGCCTAAATGTTTGGGAACAAAGTGACGAGCTGATGTAGAATAGTTAATAGGAGCACTCAGCTTTGAGTGGAACGCTGCCTTAAGATGAAGTTTTTGATGGGGCGACTTTGGTCTCATTCGTATGGGAAAAATCATAACGAGATGATGCAGTACATACAATTAGTACTCGTGGATGGCGAGAAACATTAGGAAAGGCAACCCAGTTTTATCCCTTTCTTCATAGGTTGTTTCTGATTCGGACGCACTGCTTGATGAAGAAATGCGGTAATGTTTTACGCATGGGCCTGCCACAGCCTTCCGTAAAATTATTTCTGCCCAGCTTTCAATATGCAACCTTTCTTACGAACCTAAAAGTAACCATGGATTTTGTCACAATTTAACAGGTTGAATTTCAAACTTCAGATAGCTTGTGTCAGCTGCTGTAATTGTAGTGAGTGATATGTATTCCAAACGACACGGAAGTCGTAGAATGAATCAGATACCGAATGAAGTACGAAGCCAATGCACTTGATGTCCATTACCCCTCCACTGAGAAGACTCTCGGAAATTTCAGAAATGTTTCCTATGTGATGGTCCTTACGCATGGGTACTGAAAGCCAAGACAGACATATCGCACGCCTTCAGCGCTGAGGTAATGGAATTTCCCCCTTGTTCCAATCTTCTTCAACGGATTTAGTAGGTAGGGATCGAACGGAATCTTTTATTTCAGCTGAAGTAAATGCTGTAGATGTCCAATAATGTTCATTGACGCGCAAGATGGAAATGTATAGTACCCGCGTTTCCTGTCATCCGGCATGTTAAAACTAGTTGGTCATTCAGCGGAACTCAATTAAAAACCAAAAAACCAAAAAACACCACGTAAGAACGCGGTTTATTGGGGACTCGGTAGAGATTGAGTCATCGCGCGCCATTTCATCCTGTTCCTCGGTTGCATCGTCTGTCATCGGGTCAAAAATACTGTTACACAGAAGGCTTTTAACGAAGAAATGAGTGAGAAGCATGTTCCGGTCGGTCTCTGAAGTGGCAACTGTGTCGAATCTCAACATACACCCTTCCATAAGGGAAAGCTCTTTAGGCAAGTATGTTTACAATGTTCGTGATGCATATGTACTGGGGTGTCACTGGAGTTCTCATTCGGGAGTTCGAGGTGGGTATGCTCCTTGTGAATAAAGCCAGAAATGAAGATTTCATGGTGCGTACTCTCAGGTGGAGTTCCCCGCAATTAACACTCCTGGTATGTCAGCTCCTAATCGTGAGCCCCGCGAAATCCTTCCACAGATTTTAGGCATTTGTATAGATTCTACGCTATAATAATATCAGAGTCATTTTGCCCTAGAGAGCAATTATGCCAGGTGCCTCCTTAGTCACAATTAGTGTGTGTTAACTGCTCGCTTATGAGTTGTCACCTATGTAAGCCCAAAAAAACTTGCGAAGAAGCGGACCGAAATCATGATTCCATTCATCTCAGAAACCGTTGGTTTGAAGGTCTATCAAGTTTGTCTTACTACTGAGCAAGTCACTTCCTCACAAATAAGTTGCAGTCACCTGAACACTGCAAATTAAATCAGCGAGGGTTCACCCATCACATGTACTCAGTCTACCATTAAGAACATGTGTCGGTAGCTATAGTTGCGATCAATTTTTCTAAGCGATTGACTGGGATCTGTTCGATTTGGTTTCCGTAGAATTATTGTACTTTTCCATGTTTGGTAGTTTATTCTGTGTAAATGAAACAAAACATTTGTCGAAAGGTTTGGTGAACACATGATTGCACGTGAATGTACATCATAAAACAGTAATCCATGTTCAGAAAACCGTCAGATTGCTGCTAATGAAGATGCAGGGCCGAATAACGTGACCGACCAGAGAAATAAACACTGACGTGTGATTTGTGGAAAACATTTATTGATGTGGGCCCAATCTGCACGATACCTGGGGTGTTATAAGTATGGCATAATCTATGAACCAAATCTGTTCATTTAAAACGTCCTTCATATCTGTTTACGCCGGCCAGGTAGATCATTTGCAGTGAATAGAGGTGCACTTGATGAAAATGTTGTAAACTCAGTTAGAGCCGAAATCTCTCTAATAAACGTGTCCTTATTCGCAGACGAACAAACAGCCTAATTGAACATTTTTCGTGAAAGATTACTTGTGAGCCTTTTGGGACTTTTGTAGATTTGGAAAATCTACACTGCATAAACCCCATGTTTACGGATCTTTTGGTTTCGCTTTAGGTATCCACTCACCACAGTGAGCCGCTTGCTTGTTTTGCAACTGAAGCATAGAAGCTTCGTAGGTTTACACAGCAGCTGAGGTGTGAAATAGACAGTGGCTGAGAGAAAACGTTACTATGTACTCTCTAGAGGAGTGAATTATCCTCGGAGAGGCCTATACTGGGAAGGATTACACATTCGCGTCTAAAATATCCAGTCATATGTTATGTAAAGTTCCTCTAATACTTGAGTTAGGTGAAAAGCTGGAATAAGGCGCCATATAGGCTATGATGATCTACCTAACTAGAACACAATGCCCGAAGGTCAGTCCGACATCGAGTGGAAATTTCCAAAACCTCTTTGACTTACAACCGTGTTGAAAGAACGGGTCGTCAGCTTTTTCCAAAGATGGCCAAGCGACGAATACACTTAAAAACAACTCTTCATTCGTTATCTGACGTTGAGCTTTTGATGCCCGTAAGTACCTGAGGCCGGGTAGTTTGGTTTAGTAAAGGGTTAAAATGTTCTAACCCACTATTGCGCGTGTCAGCGGAAAGCTGCTCAAACATCTGATTTTCCGCTCTCACAGCACTCTAGTTTTTTCACGAGCCAATTAACAGGAATGAGTGAACTTCCTATGACTACTTCACCTAAAGGTTTTCGGTCAGAACTGTTTATGCACAAAAGTGTGGTTCTAACTCTTACCTGTTCCACAAGGTTAAAGTCAAGTAATCTGATTGGCCACGATTACAATAACTCCCCTTTAGAGAAGAATTCTTACAAGGAAATTCATACTCGTCCGTTCTGATTGTGTAAGGAAATCAAACACGGTGGACTGCTCAAAACAAAACTCAGTTTTGTGCACATCGTGTGTTGTTTTCTTCACTTAGTTTCTCCAGACATACATATGGTGTGAATACATAACCTTATTGTTCAACTGGCCAAGTAAACAGAACAGCTTCAGGGAATGAGAGAGTTTTGTCTCGATAACAACTGCCGAACGAAGAGGACATACATATCTTAATCTAGTTAAATGGGTAGCGCCAGACCAGTTCCGACAGTGTTTGACATTCAGAACTGTGCCACCTTGTCAATAAACAAGATGCCTCGCGTTTACGCGTTGTCGGCTCCGTTTAATTGTCTGTAGTTGCATGATATGTTGGTTGAGCGGTTGATACTGAGAGCTTATCAGCTGACTAAGAGTGAAATGTCGAACAGCGGGTTTGGTGTGCTCGTCTGTGGGGCTGTGTAAGGCTGTGTACATGATATGGCGGTATCAGAACTACCTGTGTGACGGTGTATACTACTGATGAGGCATGCGAGTAGTATGTGGCTTTCTCGTAACTCCGCCTTAGTCTAATGGATGGTGGGATTTACTACGGAATTTGTGGAACTGCTTTGCAGCATTCGTTTACAAGTGCGTGATTATCAATGAATATCCAGGAGAGGTCAAGAAGACGCGTTCAAGAAGAAGACGGATATTCAGTTTTTAAAAACAAGGTGTAAATGAGAGTTTGACTTTCCTGTCCAAGAGTCTGTAACTGTTTAGTTGGTGTTTTCTAATAAACAACTAAGCGGCGAAGGGCTTTCCTCCTTACATCGTCACACATTTAAAGAAGCGCTCGCTGAAAACCCATACAGTCGTGGGCGAGATAACTCGCATGTGTAAGTTATGAGCCAGAGGAGCCACAAAGTCCGAAGTAGCAGTGGCCAGAGAATGGGGTGCACAGGTCTGACCATAAATACATCTATTATTCACGCGCAACTGTTTATACTGAGCAGAGAATCGAACATTTCAGGCAAGGATGATAAGGATAAGGAAAATGGATGTTTTTCAGACTCGTTTGTGGTCAAGCAGCCTAAATAACTTTTTGAAATGTGTGTTTGTGACGGTGAATTCATAGCTCTTGTTGCATGGATGTTTAGTACCGTTTGTGCAAGATGTTTGATTGAATTCAGACTTGAAATTTTGTAGAGCGCTAGTGGGCTTCTCTGATAGAGGAAATGTGGGCGCAAAACTTTAAAACCACCTAACAACTTCCTAATGAACCCTGTTTTAGATGGCTACTCGACAGAAGCTGAAGAGTTTGCTCATTTCACTGTTCTAGGAGGATTTGTCACAATCCGGTCGGAATTGTGTGTTCTCCACACACTCCCTTATTTGGCTGATCCAAAGTAGTCGGCAACCTGTTTCTTCTGAGTGAGCACAAAGTAATAGTCGAGCATTATTCTGATAAACCGTCATTAATCATTCGTAAGGTGAGTGAAATAAGCGTCATTAAAATGGCGTAGGTTGGTTTGTAGTTAAAACCCAGCTTGGTTACCTTCTCGTTCCAAAGGTAACATGCAACCCCAAAGAAATATGTAGTGTGAGATACAGCCGTGTTGCTCAAACTTACGAAGGAAGCCATCGTTAATCAGAGGTGGATAGGGGCCAATTTTCTTGGACTCATATACTACTAACGACAACTGGGTCGTCTACTAGGCTCTACTAGACAACCACAAGAGAATATAGACTAGTCATTCTGACTTTCGACCTTTTAATTCGTCCTGAAATAGAAAACCAGATTCACCTGAAAAAAGTAGTTTGCTTTTCCACTGTTGGCATCAGTTTGTAAAGCAGATCCAAATCCCCAGCTCGCTCAGCTATAACACCTTTTCGGTGTTTCGCTGCCAAACCACCCGAAAGGAAACACGAGGGCTGAGATACTCTCAGGCTGCCCGAGCCCAGAGGGAGCAGTCTAGATACCGATGTTGGGTTGGAAACACGGGCCTTCCGATCAGTAAGTTTTTGTCTCGACCACCGAGCCCTATTGAGCTCGTTTATAAAGCACAGTAAAGTAAGAAAAGGAAGAAAACATAACTCACCCATCGCACGGAGCAGGTGATCTCGGGATTCGAAAGTCGCCAAGTAAAACCAATATACGTTTCGTGGAAGGTATATTGTTGCTACAAACAGATAGATAGAAGAATATCAGCTAATTTCGTGAAATTTGGTTAGCTCTCTTGGCCTCTCAGTGACACTTTTTGTTCAATGGAGACGTTTTAACAAGCTCTTGAGACTCTAATTTACAGAGAACCTTTAATCTTTTGGAGGTGGATTTACGTGGAATTTGTTTAGTCCCTGTTTTGCAAATATCTGGAATGTGCTTGCCAACACAGAATGTCAGGCGATAAGAAACCAAATTTGCCTCCCACAAACGTGAAACAATCTTCGAAAGGACTTTCTCATTCTCAAACATTTCTCCAGTAGGACAACACAAGGAAACTTCAAACGAATGTGTACTTGTTCGTATCTCGAAATGTGGATTCAGAAACGCTTCGGATTAAAAATAAAGCCTAGGTTTGATGCTGTAACAAAGTTAACACTAAGTCTGCACCGTCAGGCAGAAGTGATCAAACACTAGGCTGGCTAGACTTCCTTTTATAGATTTCATGGCTGATATTCCACATTAAATAGATCATCTTTGGTTAATCTATCCTAATAATATAACCATTTTGCCACGTAAACGACAGCGAATGTGGGTAAATTCGTTTCAGAGTTGACTCTTAGTCGGCTGGGGGTTCTTACCTCAGTGTCATTAAAGCATTTGCACAGATAAAAACAGTACCTTGGACATTTAGTGATAATTTCAGTTGGAGCGCTTCCAGAATTTTCCCAGGGAGTCCTATCACAGCATAGCTTAACCATCCGTTTTTAGGAACAGCTTGAGTATGAGTGAAGGTGACGTTATAACGAATCCAACTTTGACAGAGCCCCTAAGGAGCATATCGGTTTCTAACTAGTTACTAGTTTATGATCTAACGTTTATGAAATATTCCATTCAGGACGTCTGTCATTGTTTAATATGGGAAACTGAACAAAACATGACTAGAGTAATGTTCTTCTAGGTGCTGCTTTTATGAAACTGCAGCTTCTATGCTTCCTTCCTCTTACGCCCGAGACTTGGCTACATCCCAACTTTCCTTATTCTTGTGCTCCTGTTCTGAAGTATCCCGTTCGCTTTTCACTATTGCACACGTTTCATAAAATTCCGCTGTACCAGTAACCCAGGTGCATTGGTCTTCGTGGCGAATAACCAACAAAGTACTGTGATTTCGTTCGCCCGAGCAATATTGCTTCTGCGTATGACTGCAGTTCCTCAGAAAGCTGCACCGATTCAACATGCTTGCTGGTCGGCTTTCCTTCGGTGCCCTCCGACAATCACTCGCGCACACCATCTCGCAATTCTCCGCTGCCTGGCGCACAGGGTCCGTGGACATGTCTCAACAAGAATGGTAACACGAGGAAGTGTGAGTAATGATGGACCAGCATTCGAACACAACCTTTGACCGAGACAAGACATTCTATCGTTTATTTTTGAACAGCATGTTCACAGACATAAGAAGTAAATGCAAGCGATGAATGTGAAATGGTTACAGGAGAACATGAGAGAAAAGAGAGAAACGTCTCATTCGAAGTCATGCCACCAACAGTCCCAGTCAGATAAGATGAAGAATTATGGTATGGAAACACGCGTGTAAAGATCACCAACCCAAGAAAGGACAAACAATGCTGAATGCTCTTCAAGACGCGGTAAGCGCTAGCACAGTCAAGACTCGCACATCAGGCACAAAGTGTCCGTCATACTGGGTATGGTGTGAGATTCAATGGCAAGAATGTGCACTCAACGCCATGTGCCACGCATACATGTGTCGTAAGTACGCAGGGAGCCCACAATGGTGAGCAAACACAAGTCACTGAGTGTGAACTTAGGAAGTCCCAGTCCAATAACAGCCTTGGCGGATTGAGGAAAGCAGATACCTCGATAAGAGATGATCATTGGTTAGTGGACCAAAAATTCGACATCACAACTAATTGCACGTAGGGCTGAGATTATGGCGAGGGAATATTCATCAGCACCATACTTCTGCTTCTTCTCATTCCACACAGTCACTCCGCGCCCATCCGAGACTATGCTAACGTCTATCACAGTTGCTCGGCGCTCCCGAACAGCGATTAGGTCAGGCTTGATGAAGGACGTCGAAGTAGGTGCTCTCAACTCCTCGAAGACGGTGTATCCCAGGCGACGGAGACGCTTTGCGAGTTCCCTTGCAACCCGATTATGACGAGCACATCTGGCATCATGCGTGATCCAGCAGGACTGCAAAATATGCACCAAACTCTCCGGTTGGCCACAGTTTCCACGACATAAGATCGTCTGGCCACCATGACCATGCCGAGCGCTTCTAACTCTCGTCCTGAGCAGGTTGCATCGGAGCTGGATACCGCGGATAAATATCCGAGGAAACACTCGTTCTGGAAATACAAGCCATCGATTCGAAAGGGGTGAAGCGACCAACTCTCGTAAACCGCGACCGTCAACGCTGTTGTGCAGACTATCACCCCAAGCAGCCACCAGCTCTTCCTTGGTGTTTACGCATGCACCATGGACTCGGATCGGAAGGCTGAGATCCCGAACAATCTTGCCAAATGCGGAATCGTTGACTACATTGCGTAGTACTCGGCACTGGGTAGAAAAGAGCTTTTCCATACGCGCTCTCCGCTGCATCGGGATTGTTGCACTCAGACTTGGGATACCAAGTCCCCCATGTTGTTTACCGGCGTGGATGTAGCTGATCGGGGTGTCCTTCGGTAGACGTAGCCAGCCACGAATAGATTGCCTGATGTAGTTGTCCAACCTTTTGAGCGTGTTTCGGTGGACTTGGCCGAGCACGAGCGAATATGTCAGCCTCGGTATCAGGTAGTTCCTCGTGATCTCCATTCTTTGATGCGGCTTCAACGGGGCACGCGTCACCTCATCGAGCAGTTTGAGCAGATGCTGTCGGTGGTTGAAGACCCCTTTCCCCTTGAATGTAAAGGGAATGCCCAAATATGTTATGGTGTCTGTCGGACCCAGAGGAGTGATGAGTTCCTCGGCGAAGCAAAATGGTTCGACTGAGACTGCTGTCGCCCGATGTTTCCTGTCCCCACAAATCACCATCGCTTTCGTCTTTCGGGCGTTTATCTTCATACCAGCTCTTCCCAACTCGACCGCAGCAGCTTCAAGCTTCTCTTTAAGGCGAGCCTGACTTTCTGCACACACGACCCAGTCGTCAGCGAAGGCAAAACCATCTACTAGGGTGTCATGGAACTGATATCCCAGTTGCGGCATCGACAATCCAAGAACCTCATCCATTGCCATGATGAACAATAATGGGGAGAGTGGATCTCCTTGCCTCACACCTCTGTGGCAGTGGACCTCGGAATTGGGGAAAACTGCTACAGCATTCTCATAGGACTGTGCGATGTATCGAACTAGAGGTGACGGTGCTCCAAACGCCTTGGCAGATCTGACGATTGTGTCATGCGAAACCGAATCAAACGCTTTCGAGATATCAACAAACGCCAAGCTGAGGTTAGAAGCAGTCGCTGAAGAGTGACGAAGCAGGGCATGTAACCGTGATGTAGCTTCCGTATCGATGTAGAAATATAAACTGGAGTGAGGGCAGTTGCAATCTACGACTCCAGCGATCAGCAAGCACCTTATGAAAGCATCGGACAAGAATGGATGACACGGAGATCGGTCTCAGTTGATCCGGTGAAGTCGGATTTGGGACCTTCGGAACTAGAGTAATACGGGCACGACACAGATGTGGGGGACAACCCCCAGATAATAAGAGTAAGTTGAAATACCCAGCAAGCGCGTTAGCATTGAACCGGCGGAGCATCCTGGGCGTGAGCTTGTCCAGGCCTGGGGACGAATTGCCCATTAAACGGATCGTACGACCGATTTCCTCCCCTGTGATTGGCTCAATCAAGCTTCAATCGGATGGTACTACTACGCGACTTGGCCGGCTATCCACGTGTTTTGGAGCTGAGAGCACCTGTTTCCAGTACTGCTCGGCGTTCAGAGGTAGGCCACAGTTACCTTTGTATAGATCCTTCCATGACCCATCGAGCACAGCAGACGCTGCATTTTTCGGTCTTTGGTGGTATAGGGTCTGGATGGCGGCGTAGTTGGCTCGGCGGATCTGCTTTCGGTTGACCGGCATCCGATGGGCTAACTGACGACGGCGTCGGGATACAGTTTTACAGGTGTGTGGAAATGTCCTGGAGGCGTGGAGGTCCAGAAGCGACAGGACTTGCTCCGGTGTCATGATGCCAGACTGCAACCCTCGGGCAAATGCCAGGAGGTCAACACTAGCAAGCGAACTGTCAGCATGGGATTCCAAGAGTGACACGGCGCAATCCACGGTTTGTTTAAACCAGACGCTATAGTCATCAGCTTCTGACGAGTAGGCCGTTATTTGACCGATAGTTTGGTCAGGGCCACCAGATGATGATTCGTCCTGTTGTGCTTGCCAGTTAAGCACCCGTAACCTGGTTTTGATGCTGATAGCCGATCGACCAGGAAAATACTGCTCCAATCTCGCGAACAGCGCGGTTTGCGTGCCACAAGACGGATATAAATTGTTAGCCAGGCGCAAGAGCGATTGTGACTCTTGTTGGGACCAACGGGCCCCGGAATACTTCACTCGGCCAAGCTTATCTGCATTATGCTGGGTGGGGTGTACGTGCCGGCGATGTTGACTCAGGCCAATCTTCGTCGGAAAAAGGCGGGAACAATCAGCGCAGGCCAATTGGGCGACCATGTTCGTACCAACACTTTCATTGTTGTGAACTCGATGGTGGGCTACCAAGCCAGCTTTCGATTTGCAGCACTTGCCACATTCCTCACACGTGAGCCCCACGAGTGTCTCCTGTGTACTGGTTGGAACTGGTGTGGAGGCGCCAGATGATTCGTAGTGTACATTGTCGAAAGTAACCACCACATTAAAACTAAACAGGGTGGTTAGCCCTGTCTGGAGTTGCTGAACTCTTAGCTCACCCAGACTGACGTCCATGCTCCCCAGTCAGCACCACGAGGAGGTGGTTCAGCTCGCCGTATAAAATATGTACAAGCACAGCTGCTATAGTGTAGCTGCTATCCTAATCACACGCAGTAATTCATGAGGACGAACATAACTGCTTCTGATGACTGATGACGGGTTTTGAGGGTTCGGCAGTATGATGAGGGATACAATAGAAGGTTGGAGTAAGACCATAAATGTCGAGATACAAGAACGCGGCTCTTTATTGTGCTTTTTATTAACACAAAAGGATTGCTTGTATGTTCATGTAGCTTGACCCATAGAAATAATGAAATGCTATGTAATCATTTTTGAAGGTGAGGTTGAACACCGATAGAAAACCTAGTTCGTTCACAAATTATGCCAGTAAGGAAACAGCTGCTTTTACTGTGGTTAGGGTAGTGGCCGGGAAGCTGCTAAATAAAGCCCTGAATTAACCAAAGGCTGATCCCAGAAAACATCCGGGACCACACAATTAAGCATACCATGCGAATTTTGTGCCGGACACTGTGTTAGCATCGGGCCTGTACGATTTCTGCATCCTAAAACAGATTGTGAACTATTTGCAGTTGAATTTTACGTCAGCTGGGTTCAAATGCGCTTTACTTCCTTCATTCTAACTGAGTTTGCAGTATGTCCTAATTACTTGGTCGAACTGTGCAGTTTTCCAAGTACACGATGATGGTGAGATTTATCCAGCTATATTTTCATTAAATTGGAACACCCGGTTTTCTTCCCGGAAATAAATTGGATGTGGTTATTAATACCCTGCACAAGTGTTTTTCTTTCGGTGAAATTGCAATGATCCACCTCGGAAACACTTTGAAATTACCACCTAATGGGGGATATCTAGCAAAAAGTGCGGTTCTGTTTATCCTTTGTTTGATTATGTTGACTTGTGCTAATTATTAGCGTACAATCCTGATGCAGCCATTTAAATCAAACACGACACATTTATTACATTCCTGTTTTTTATATGTCAACGTGCATTTGCAGTAAATAGATAGAATATTCTTATTCGTACTCAGCACGTGCGTTGGTCACTTGTATGCAGACGCACAGACACATGATGTGTTTTGGATAGGGTCACTCATTTCTGAACTTCTTGGTGCAATCTGCGCGGTAGAGGTTGTTCAGGTTTGCTTACAATTGTCTTTTTATACCCTCAAAATCATCACCGTTCATGTAAGATATGACCTTAGATGCACCTAGCCACTATTCGGTAACGTCGCCTGCAGGCATATACATTCCACCGCTTTCACCATGTGGCCCAAGTCCAATCCCCTTGAATTTCATAGTTGTGATGCTTGGAATCGCTCGACACGCTATGTTGCTAATACAAACACGCATACCAAACTCTCTAGGGAAGTTCCCAGGAGTGAAAACTACCAGCCAGCACTGCATGAGATTCTGTCACATTGTTTTTTGGAAACTAGTTCCTTCCGTTTGCTGTGCGAACAGATAGTCTTAAGGAAAGAATCCACGTTAATCTTAGCTAGTGTAGTAAGGATGATCGATCAGCATGACTCATCCATTAAAAGCAAAAACAAAAGGTGAAATGACGATGCATCCTGGAGACTTGAAACACACGGTTTGTCACCCATTACTCTGCTCATACGGAAAACTTATGGTGCCTACGTTTAGTACTCTTTATCGGATGACTCATACTCTGGATGCACCGTTTATATTTACCTAGAGCTTAGCGGTAGAAAGCATAAAGATTAGTTGAGGAATGAAGTGGTGCAAAACGTGGCTACCTTGGTGGTAATTGACCGTTTGAGACAAACGCGTACATATAAAAACATATACACACTGTGCAGGACTACAGATTTTCACTGCTGTAGTAACTAAGGTGCCGTACTCTGGCAGATTTTTCAGCGTAAAGTTGACATAGTTGTATCTAAACTGAAAACCATCTCATAATAAATTCGGTTGCAATTCAATCCCCCCCCCTCGTGAGGAAAAAAACTTCGCCGTGCAAGTTTTACCCTTCCCAATCCTCCTCCAGATTGAAATTAAAAGTATTTCACACAAACAAAAGGGCATTCATAGATGATTGGCTTAGTTTTCAGCTGCCTAACGGCAGATGGCTGCTCGAAATCTCCCAATAGATTCGCGCTACTGATGACTTCAGTAATGTTAAACGGCTGTAAGTAGGCTAATTTTACCCGCAGGGTAAAGTGGCTGATGTAATCGACCTTAACCCTAAAGAACGAAACTTCCGACCTTTAAAATAACTATTTCTTCCCAACAGTCAACGCCGCTGTTGTGCACGGACGAAACAGAAGCAGTTCATTAGACGAACAGGACCGCATACTATACAAACGTAGGAAGTCCGAGTAGAAAATGTAGACGACGAATCGTCAAGTATCATGTGACTTTGCGTGATGACCATGTGATAATGTTTTTTTACCTTACACTTAAATGCCAGTGCCTCCTGTTTTCGGCACCGAGACATAACACAAGAATAATGCTCCATAATCAGCTTTTAGTGCATAGGACAAAATATATTTCGACAAGGTCATATATGAGAAAGGGTGAGTTTGTGGAGAATCTAAGTCATCCACAGTCGACTACATTTTTGACTGGATAGGTCTCAGCCGACCAAAAAGCTATGCGTGTTTTGACAACCGTGCTGGAACCTCACTTCAGTCTAATGAATTGAAAGAGAACTATTGATTAATGTAACTAAGCAACCGGGATGATTTTGATACTGACCATACTTGATCGGAGTACTAGGCTTTCGTAAAGTTGGACTAGTCTGTCGTCTGATTGGTGAGTAGGTGGTAGGGGGACTTCAGACTAAACGCTAGACCTCAGTGTGCTGTTAACATACTGGGTCGTAGGCCGTAATTTATCATCCTTGGTTAATTAGGTGAGAAACCTAACCGTAGAATCCTCAGCGGCGATGAAAATCTGCAAACTTCTTCAGTAGAATGAAGTTTATGGTCCAACAAGTCCAACGCAACTAGCAGTACTTAGTACTACTCAGCAGTATTCAGATTTAGTGGTCGGTTAATCAAACTAGGTTCACAAAGCGCCAAGGAGCATTGATTTCATCCTACTCTTATCAGAATAGATAAATGAATATTGTATTTTAAGTCATTTTTGGAGTGAGTGACTGAGAAGAAAACAGTGGGCCTAACAACGGCAAATTTCGCAAGCCTGGCCACTAAGCCATCCTCAGACCAAGAAATACGAAAAAAAGTGGAGGGGCTTTTACATGATACTTTTTGGTTTCGCGGGAAGGTTTTAAGCATATGAATTACTGTCGTCTCAGTAGTTGGCATCCTATCAGTAAAGATTCTGGTTTAAAAAAGCCTATGGTGTGGCACGTGCAATCTGGGGCTGCTCGTTGACGTTGGTGCTCTTCATTCAGTTGCAAAAAACACCAGGGATGGGGATTTCTTTGATGACTCAGCCAATCTGTAGCGAACACTGCTCGGAGCCGCACAGCATACATCTCACACAGAATTTGTCTCATTCGATTCAGGATTCATCTTACTCTCTCCTCGTCATCTTCTCTTCAAATCATTATCCACTGTGAATCTGAATTTCTACTGAAATTTAGGCATGTTCGTGCTCGGAGAGATGATCATCATTTTGGCACCAAGGGACATTCAGAAGACTAAGCGTGAAAGTCACAAAATAGTGATAGATCAGGGCCATTGGTCCACTGTTGGTTTGTTCGCTGAGCTTGGTGATCAGATGATATTCGCTTTGTCAGTAGTTGATGAAATACCATAAGTGTTTATTTGACAGGATTTAGCTTGACTAGCAAGCCGCTTGCCAAGCTCCGCAAACAAACCAACAAACGCAGATCAAATCAACACAGCCTAGCACCTTCATTTCGTCGCATGTTCGTAACTATGACATAAACACGAAAAGGACTCATAATGTGGCAATACACTCTCTCATAAAATCAGACCTTGGAAAAGAACTCCTCGCAAAATAGCTCCAAGCAACTATGCATTAAATCCCATTAAAAAGAATATAAATGGACAGTTCCGGCATAGTCAGAGTTAGCAAGGCAGCGAAAAAAATACGATCAGACTGTAGCAAGGTTATAATGGACGAAGGCGGATGGTGTTGTGATGGTGTTGTGAATCAAAGGTCACGACATGAAAAGCCATTGACAAAATATTCCAACACGCTTCCTGTTCTCGGTTCCTTTCCTGTACTAGGGTGTAAATACTGGGCGTGCTTGAGCTAGACGTCTTTCCTTGTCTAGCTCTCATCACAATCACATTTGATTCTATTGGGGTTAACGTTCACCTGAGAAGACCCTGTGGACGTCGTCTACTTACCTCATTAATCCACGTAGTAACAAACTTGAAATGGGTACCCAAGAAAAAATGTGAATCGTTGTTCTGTTTTCATCGCGATGTAAAACTCGAATTAGTTCAGAAACGCGGCTGCGCAAAACGCCTAGTTTTGTGCCCATCACACATGCTGGCAGGTAGAACGGAAGAGCTGGACCAATCTAACCATTCGCCCTTCCGGTTTTGACGAATCAGGTTTCGCTTATTAGGTCTGATTACAGTGTATGAATGAATACAACGTTTGGGCAAGCAGGTCAAATGCTACCATTCTTTCAGGTGGAAAATATGCAAGCGCTTTTCTCGCGTGTAAGAAGAGAAAAGCGTTGTCCTCTCTGGACTTGGCTACTCATTTTCAATGCGGCTCTTCCTCCTCAGTATGACCTCTACCTAGCAATCAGGTCTGCTTATCGGATTGAACAGCCCCTTGGCCTATGAATTCGGGATATCCGTCTAGCGCACTTAATGTTTTCTGTCCCGTAGTTCGTGACATCGACCTCTGAAAACAGCTGATTATTTCCTAAGCGCATTGCTAGGCAACCGACAACCATTAGCTCAAACCTGGAAGGTACCACCACCTCCCCTTTCATTGTGTCCGTCATTAATGGTATATAATTGTTGTCCCGGCTTCATTGATTTTTAGCGTTAATACGATCAAGTCATCATTTATCGACTAGGGTAGACAATAAGACCGCTTACACTATAAGAGCGAATACTCCTCAAAAGTCTGCTACGTTAAGATATTCGAGGTAAGGTATTGTATTACGTCAGCATTTTAGAATGCTTCATTGTTAACGACTGGTGTCTTCATGGCCAAACGGTAGAACGTCATTCTTGGCTAAGGGTAAGTTTGAACACCACTCACATGTTCCTCTCAGGTTTGTGGTTCACCTGGAAATTATGAGCCTCATCAATGACATAGTAAAAAACATACATGTCGGGCGTCTTTTCTCTCACGCAGCTCAAATTCAACTGAGGAAAGCATAACTTCAAGAGCAGAAATAATCATTTCAAGAGCATGAGTGATCTCTCCAAGGGCAGAAAAGCCAGTCATGCTGCGGTTATGCGAGGTTCACTGGCTGGTTCTCATCATGTGAAACAAACCACTGGAGTGAGGTTTAAATGTTTGAATTCTGAGTGTGCTACACACGGAACACGTGCCTGACAGGAGGGAAGCCAGGTGGACCAAAAACCAAGACATGACAATACAGTCACGTTGGTCGAACTACATAACCCCGATGTGACCTGCTAGTACTTAAGAGTCGGTCATAAATTACAAGTGTGCAATGGGCGGCTAGCCTAGGAAGGACAAAACAAAAAGGAAGGCACTGGTTGGTTTGGACCATAAAGCGTACATTTTGAAGCCGAAAAAAACAAACCATCTACTTGCTGGATTATTGTCTTGCTGGTCTGTGCTCACAGTAACAAACAGCCACACCGGTGGAAAGCATGTGGCCACTCCGGACAAACCGGAAACACTGAGCAAGCATTCTCTTGTGGTGTAGAATCCTTATTAACCAGCGTGCCACTCACTGAAATGGTAGATTTTTCGGGGGAGGGGTTTGTTAAAGACCCATCCATATTTCAAATCACCTAGTTTACTTGCGAGTTCGAGCGGGATACCCAACTCGCCTTTCTGGGCGTTTTACTCCAAAAATCTAGCTGGTTCAGTGTCACGTTCTGTGTACCGTAAACTTAACTGGACAGGACTGTGCCTTCGCTTCACCCATTTCCATCTAGCGCAATAAGCTAGTGCATACCATTTCATACAGCTAGACCAACATGCACATCAAATACACTAATTAAAGAGATCTAATGCTCAAAAGTGTTGTACGGTCGAATAGTTATCCTGATGGTTTTACTGAGAAGCACCCAAGAGCGCGTGGTAAGTTCACTGCACAGATATTTCCTTCAGAGGAGCCGTGAATGGACCTTTGATTTCGATTGGCCATTTGGATGACGGGTCGATCCCTTTGTATGGCTAGCTGACTAGCTCTCCCAATAGTGGAATTCGAGAAGGTGTTTCGGCATGTGCTCAAATGTTGCAATGAGGTAACTGTTACCACAGCAGATCGAGCTGTCACGAAAGTGTGGAACAATCAGGTTATTGTGAACGATCGCAAACGAGCTATAAACATATGGTGACAAAACGCTCCATATATCATTAAGGGCACAGTGAATAGATTGAATTATCTTGGATAGAAATGAACGTTTACTATTTCAATTACAACAGTAAGCAGGGCACAAATAGTCTTGCCATTACGAACGTCTTGGTTCCGAAATCACTTGGATTTATTGGGACATTAGAGCGCTAGCTTCCATCATTCCACTATTGTCTAGCACCACCTTGTTTTTAGGTATATTCACCACATCTTACTGTGTGACATCTAGTGAGGAGATTGTTTCCATCAGACATGCACAGGTTCAGTCTCACTATGTTTATGTGTGACGATAAGGTCATATGTTACAGTCGTGTCGGAAGTTGGTCTGTGATGAGATAAATAGATAAATGGCGTTAGGTGACAGTAAATAAGCTTTTTCAGCCTAATGTGCAAACTTGCACTTACTTTTTATGGATAATTTTGGCCTCAAGTCTGATGAGACCGGCACATTTTAGCTTTTTAAACATCTGTTTCAGAAGGAACTTTTTGGGTGCGGCGCACACTCCTCTAATAAACACCAAACCAATGTTTACGGAAAGATATAATACAGAGCACCCTAAAAAAAGTTCACCTCATGTCAGTTAGGACAAGTTTATGTCTATATAGAATGATTTCTTCCATAATGACGTACTTCTGGTTGGTTCGATCCATTTGGAGAACACTTATCACATCTCCAAATATATTTCTCCAAGATTTTAGTCGCTATGTGCAAATACATTCCACTGAATCGTCGACAATGATATGCTTATCCGACGAATGCTGTCTTTAATTTCATTCAGAGGTATTATTGTCAGGTTGCTCGTTTTCTACGAAATTGTATAGATGACAACACAAGTAAGACCACTGGAAAAGGTTACTAAATGATTACAAATCTGAGTAAGTTACTTGCACGAATCATTATACGTTGATGAAAACAGATAACAACTCTCTTGGATTAATTATGTAGCTAGTCTCAACGATATATAACACAACCATGTTAACCGGCCCAATGTTATTCCGCTACTAGCGGTCCTTGTGGATTCTCTTGCCTGATTGCCAGTCTACGCGCTCAAAATCTTTGTTTTACGGAAGCAACGAGTTTTCTTTCGGAGGCCGAGTTATGCTAGAAAGTCCTTGAGTGGCTTGTCTGCAGATTTAGTGCTCCGATCATTGGCCTGCGGGTGCGCCCAGTAGGCTTCTTTCACTCCTTTCGGGAGGAGCTGGTTAAAATAAGTAAATATCATTAGTGTGGCTTCCGAGAAAGTCGTTTGTAAACACTGGAAAGTACGGCGAATGACTATGTCTGCTTTAGGTTGCCTTCGTATGTCAGGCCCAAATGTGCTGACTTCTCCGCAGGCCGTCGAATAGGTCGTATTGGAGGGGTGGCCATAATATGGAAGGAAAACTCGCCTAGCGCTCACGAGTGCCGTGTTCAGGTATACGGGTGTACTAGAAAAATAGGGAGACGTTACACAAAGCGCTGTTTGATCGAGAGAGTATTTTAGTTTAAATGATGGTATTTGTGCATAGATAGAGGCCGGTTTCGTTTCTTTCTGCAGAGAGTGATAAACGTAGACCTACCGAAATGAAATGTTGACGTAAGGGAAGCGAAAGCCCAGGCTGACCAACGATCCAATAGAGACAGCTGCGTTGAGGCCGTTGGGGTAGAAATATCCTGTAAAATAAATGAGATAAAAGAGGTCGCTCAGAATCTTTAATTTTCCGCCAAAACGACGGCCAGCAACAGATCCTAATAGCAGAAATCCATGTAGGCATTCGAAAGCTTGTGTGGTTCGCCTACACTCCATTTCGCCGTTCAATTTCTATATTTAGACGTGCGCGTTAGCAAAATAGCAAATCCCTTCAGTAACCGGGAATCAATACCTCTCTCGGCCAATTATGTGACATATCAAATTGCCGCTGTAGCCGGCATAAACGCGTGCTTTCTAGCTGCAGGCGCTTTCTGGTCCCCACTATCAGATGCAATTATCAGTTGTTGTTTTCACCGAACTGCAAACTCTACCATTTGCTAACCGGCGGGATGTTTCAGATGTTATTCACAGTTTTAAAAAAATTACATTAACCAGCTGCTAATGCACTAAAGAAAATAATTGTTCCAGGTTCCTATTGGGCTTTACGTCAACAAGTCAATGTGGCTAGAATGTACGTCCTGTTCCCCGCATCGTGGTAGCTGGTTTCAGTTGAACAATCACAGAACGGAACACTATTGTTAAGTGAGTGATCTTTGGAAAAAACCTCCTACCTTGGTGTATCCACCAAATGTGAATGGGGTGACAAATATCCACTACATACCACAGACCAAAATAGTGAGTTTCTCTTGAAAGTCTGTAAACTTAAAATGGATATACCGACATTTACTAGCAACTCTGGCGCGACTCTGTATCCCTGAATTAGGCACTCCGTAGTACCGTACTCGTTAATCACCAAATTTTGCAACTGATTCACAACTATCCCCACGGCTTTCGTTTGAGGAGTGTAGTAACAGTAAGGAGGTGTGGTCAATTTATTTCTGTCCCGACACCCTCTCACCGTACTATGAGTAATTATTGAAACCAAAAATACTGTGAAAGAAACTCCGATTCCACATATCAACTCTAAAATCGCGCCTAAAGTGAAAAACAGAGTTATACAACCATCACAAATCAGCCTTCTGAACGGACGCTGTAGGTCGCAGCTAGATGTATAACCACACGTGAGCTACTCTTCACATATTTTCGAAGGACGGACTCGCACAACCAGTAATTGGCTGCTATTCCAACACTCTTGAGGAACTGAACTCCCAAAAGCACACAAAAACCATTCTCAGGTTCGCAATCGAAATTTTTGTCCCGATTGGTAAACCATCCAATGAAAATTTGAACTTTTATCTGCAATGACCAGTGTCAACAGGACAGTTTTCTGTACAATTCCAGATTGCCCCTTGTTTCAGAAGGAATTCACTTAAATTAGCTGCTTAGGCAGTCGTAATTTTGGTAATAGATGACACGTTCTAAGTAGAACTTGAGTTATCGGCATACAACCATCACGTATCTCACTGTGGTGCGATGGTCTGTGAGCTTCCGCGGCATACTGAGCTATACTGTGGAATATCCATGCAGTGTCCGTTGAGTATCTCCTACCAGGCTGGTCAACTTATAGATTTCTGAAATGCGCAGTCTCTTGGATACGCTGGTTTATGAAGCGGAACATGCATTGTAAGTCGGTCCTTAAACGCTCGTGATAGTCTTGCGCCGACCATTACTGCCTTGAGGCGGAGCTTTCCATCGAAATGCTCTGGTTGTGACTCTAATTGTCCTCCTGTCTGGGTTTGGGTATTCGGCAAACCTGCAGTCATAAAATACATTTATACAGTTACCTTCATCCCATATCGGCCGCCTGGCCGGGTCGCCTTATTTGAGTTACGCAGCAGGGTATTTAAGTTGAAACATGTGTCTGCCAACGCCTCCTACCTTTCTTCATTACTTTTAATGTACACCCCTTCTTCTGTCTTTAATGATACGCCCAACATGGACGCCATCCAGTCGGCACAACTACCACTCACATCTGGCGCTTTGTGTCCAATAATCAGACTTAATCTTCCTGTTCTCATGTTTCGTGTTCATTTAATGTTCAAACCCTTGAGCCTGTTGGCCAACAATCCGCTCTTGCTCTCCTTCTCTGAGGATAAACAGCTTCTGTCCTTCAGAAATTCGAAGAAAAGATTTAAGTGCAATGGCTGACTTCAAGCCACACTTGTGCTCTCGAAGGTATCGAATAAGAGCTTTGGGTGATTCCTCAAATGCTGCAGTTGGTTAAGCCAGCGTTTGTATAACCCTGAACTACCGACCTGAAGCATGTTTGAATGACTGGCTACCCGTAAACAGCCGGCTCTCTGCTGTTCACTTGCATAACTGCAGCTTACACAGCAGTTGATTAACCCGTTGATCCACTACCTGGGGTTTTAATCCCAACTACTAGAGACATCGGTGCCCAACTAGGACGTCCCCGCTTACCTGAGACAATACTTGTTTGGGTTCTTAGTTTATACTCAAAATGTGAGGATAGTGGAGAAATTCTTTTGCAACTTTGTACCAACCAATAATTGCTGCTTGGCGGAACAGAGTCTAACCGAAGTGGACGATGATGTGCCACCCGGCGTCGCTTCACTATTGAGGAGCTATGGAGCCAAAATACGGCGCAATCTTGGCTTTTACTGTATTCCACGAATAGATCGACAAGATGAGCCCTGTTAGCAGTACAAAAATTCTGTGAACCAGGAATTAATTAAGTACACCAAAATATACTACGTAGTGCTTCAAAAGTGGCTTCCTCAGAAGATATTACTCATTACTGCCGTATAAGAGGCTGGAAGCCCAGCATATTGTTTGTTACAAGTCGTCATCATTTAATGGTACAAGACGTTGCATTTACTCGGTAACGGAGACTAACTCTGATTGACTGTTCGTTAAACCTAATCTCAAAATTAGCCGCTTCCTGGAATCGGATGGGTGGCTGAACCAGCAAGCTCAAAAATAGGGAAGACCAGAATAGCAGGAAATATGAAGATACCGCCCCAACTGATGCTCGAAGGAGGACTCATTCTTCACGAGTTACTCGGGAATAAAAGTGGTTGTAAATTGCAAATGCCAGAGTTCAGATAGCGACAGAAGTTCAACACAATCATCCCTAGCCGTTGCCTCTGAGTGAAGCCCCTCCCTTGGGTTATATAGGATCGATGCGCCTTTCTGTTTTGAGACACCAGCAGACTGGGAGGCTCCCGCAAGCGTCGCTTATATATCGTAGTTAACCCATATGTTCTACTTCAACTAGGTTGTTTGGATCTATTTTGAGATAAAAACGCGTATCAGACATCTGGGGCAAAGCAGTCATTGTACTTCTATTTAAAACTTATGTAAAAACCCAATGTTTCACCCAGAGAAATGTAAGCGATAGGCCAGTAAGGATGTGGCTATTGGTTTCAGTAATACTGCATCAGAAGCAAGTCTGAGGGTACCAAAAAGATCTCCGGAGCAAAAGTTAACCTGATAACATCACATTACACCAAATGTCTGAGGGTTACAACAAGCGAAACCGACTGCAACTTCGGTTTCCGTTGAAACCAGAGGACATCACTGGATTATCAATTGATAGACCAGTTCATCTGCATATGCACGGCTACAATGGGAATACTCTCCACTGTCACACTTCCGGTTGGCTGACGGTTAGGAATGAGCTATCAAAGTTGTTTCCTACAATCAGCAGGGTTCATCTGGTTTAGCCCATCCCGGTCTTTCTGTTTGACTTTGTTATCAATAAAATTAAGCAAGACACACTTCAACGAAACGGGAATCTGGGTATCTCGGGCAAAACTGATAGACATGAACTGCGTAGACGATACTGTATTACTGTTTTCTGATCGTCAGTCAGTGCGGTCTTCTTAAGAAGCATCGCAAGTAAACATCTCATTTGGAGTACGTCAAGCGCTCACAAAATGCCACATATCGCTGCAGGATGCTTAGTAACTCTACTTCTGTGTGAAAATTCAGGGAGGAGAATGAGCTTGTTGCCCCCTTTTGCTTATGTGCAAAGTGGCTTATGCCGACTGTTCAGTAACAGAAGACAATGTACACATAATCAAGACGCGGGCAGCATTTACCAACGTGCATCATTTATGGGGACTTTGCTGAAGCTAGAGAACAGTGTATACGGGACAACTTTAAGAGCGGTCTTACATTGTGCTGGTGAAGCTTGGCCTCTCCGATCCAAGAATCTTGAAGGTCTTCAACGGCTTGACAATCTATAACTTCACGTATGTTAACCCGTTAGTGTGTTTGTAAATTTTTGGCATATAAGCGAGCGGTCGATAATGAATCAGAACTAGCGCAAAAACTGATGCTCACCAGTTTGTGGTGGTTAAGACGTATGCCACGCACGTCCAACCACTGTCTAAAACATCAAATGCCGTTTCTCCCCCAGATACTTCTTGACCAAAGCATGCGGTCGATAGTCTATGTGATGGAAAAGCAACATTAGTTCTGTGAGGTCTTCGCACTTTCCTATTTGGGGTTCGGGTGAATCTGATTGCTCGCTGTTAGAAACGCTACGGGGACTTGACACGTAACCGGTCCGGGTGCCGAGCATGCACAGTTCCTGGGGGGACTGACTAGCTGAAGTCTCTCAGTCGTTGTGTGATTGGATCGCGTTGTGTGAGGTTTGAAAATGATTTTTGGTCAATCCTAGATGGTGCTTAAATGTGGTTATCTGGTTATTTTAACATATGGACATTTTGTTCTTGATCTTTTTCCCTTGTGGAGTAGGGCTGATTGTGCTAAGTCCCCATCGTTTTCAATTCATCCCAGTATTTACAGTTGCATTCTTTCCTCATGTTTGCACGGATGTTAATCATTAGTTGTTAACAGCCTGTCGAATGTGATAGTTTAGGCAACAAAACAGGATGAAATGGATTCTTGAAAGGGCAGAATTCGCCAGGTTTCCGATTGGAATTTGCTGTTCCTTCAGAGTACATCTATCGACATAAGTATGCGCGCAGACTAGGTGTGAAAATTGCCCGCTCTGGCAGGCAAACCGTGGAAAATGCAGTGCATCGAGTTACCCGTGTTTCGTATGGTTACTGAAATCTCGCTCTGCCAACAAACCAAACTTCGCCAGATGAAAATGAACAAAAGGACTTTAAAACCACACGTTTCGATTGGAGTACATAAATCAATGTATGAATACTTCAGAATGGCCGGAGTTAAGGATATTTTCTGAAGGTTTTGCGTTTGGGTCGCTGCGAATCAGTCCCACGGTCCCCAAGTGCCCTTTATTGTTTCAGTAAGGAAGACCGAATCACAGCAGTGTAGGAGTGGGCACTTAGAGAGAAGTGCCAATCATACAAAAGGTGTAGCTAAACAATAGCCTGTGAAATTTGAGAATCATTACTTGGTGTGTATACAAGAGAGCCGAGTATCAATTCTCTTCTAGGTAATCGATGAACGGCAGTATAGGATTGATCAGCCAATCACGACTGGTACAATCCAGACTGCTATTGATCGCAGAGGCAATTGGAGTCCAACTGTTGGACCGACAACTTTGTATCCAAAAGAAACTTCTGCACCCTCTGAACTTGAGCTGGTTTCCGAAGAAGTCCAAACTTCGTTGACGTCACTTATTTGATTCCGTAACCCATTGACCCGTGTATCTCTCATTCAACCTCGTTTCCTTCCCTTTTTCTTCTTTCACTAAATTTTACGTAACCCTGACTTTTCCACGTGATCTCTGGTACCATATGAATTTGTGGTGTACTAGCCAAGAGGAACAATAACAGAAAGCAAGCTTTGTTCGCTAACTTCATTATTAGGGAGAAACTGGAAGTCTCAGTACTTTTTAAGGTTAACCATATATAACCGTATAACCATACACATAGGGGTCTTAAATTAGCAATATGACTTATCAGTTGATATAATGTAGCTGTTTCACCAGTCGGACATGCATTATGTCTGTCGAATTGGCTACTGAGCTTAGTTTACGTGATAAAATACGTTAGGATGTTTGACTACTTGAGGGTAGCCAAATTCATTCACCATTTATTCATCATCTTCTTTGAGGTTCTGATGAATTTCAGGCCTATGTGACCTGGATTTAATAATCCTGTTTCTACACAATTACAACTGCCACCCTGAACGCACCTAATTGAAAGGACTGGCAAAGCGTGTGCACTGTTGCGAGGAGTGCGCTCCTAAAAGGCGTCTCTACAAGGGAAAGCCAGCGTGATTAGTAGCCCCACTGGCGAAGCTAGTCGAATAACCAATATAGTTTCGAGATAGGTTCTCGATATTTTGATCTGGGAGTATCACATGTTTGTCGTTGCGCTAATCTATTCAACACAAGAGAATTAGAACTCATCGATGGACGAAACTTGCCGTTGTCTCACACACTTCAAATAATGGCCGACTTTCATCAGTTCTAACCTGTATGCTCCAAAATTTCCCAACAAACCTATTGCTGATTTAGTCAACCGAGAGATATTCGAGCAACGAAAAGAACAACTGTTTTGCACTTTCTGTGGCCAATCACCTTTTTAGCATGCTCTGGGGTTCAAATCATGTCGCAGTAGTTTAACTGTCACAACTTTTTCCGGTGGTTTATCAGTCTCCCAAAAGGTAATCATATAAGCTTATAACTTCACATTTATATTGGAATCTAGAGCCGTACCCTTACTAATTTGTAAGTACTGAACTTACTGGTGCACTGTAGATGGAATTTGGCAGCTATGGTTCCTCCCTCTCAATACAAATTTTCAACACCCAAATTCAAACACCACTGGAGGTGGTCTTGTGTTTTCTGCATGTGGACCAAGGGCAGTGTATCTTCAGCTTCAACTCGTGATAAAATAAACAAATGCAAGTATCGTGTCAGAGTAAGGTGTCGCCCTCTGTGACGCTCATCCAACGCAAAACCTGTGGGCAACTCGAGCTTTGGCCGATCACTCCAGATAGAAGGGACAGAGTGCTCACCAGTAGGAGGGGATACCTATAGTGTCCTCTGGAGTTCTGAGTCATGTTGTAAACGAACCGCACGGACCCTAGTCAAGAATACGAGAATATCCCAGTGTGATTGTTGCTCATTTTATTTTTTGCTGCCGTCTGATAGCCCGTTGTCAGCACAGTTGTGCCAGGAAAGGGATGGAATGGACACCAAGGCTTCCTTTGGCATTTGGGTGTCGGGCACCCGTGGTACCTGCCAAAACGATTCCAACCTGATGAGGTTTACTTGTTAGCAAATACTTGCTTCGCCCGTTATTCTTGCTTGCTCGTTCTGACCAGTTAAATTCTGCCTTGAAAAACGATTGCCAGTCATGAAATGACTGAAGACAGAACAAACCTAAGTAATGATTAACGTCACTCTGACATTGGAAATAGTTCAACTTACAGCAGCAGCTGTCTATTCAGTGGCATCTGCTGTACGGATATTCTTCGGGTAGCCATACAGGGTACTGAGGGTTCAAATCTTGAGTAGATATCAATTTAAAAATAGAACTCGCTTGCATACAGACGAAGTTGGGGAAGAAAATAGATTTTAAAGGGAACGATTTAAAAACGAGAGCAAAAGAAAAATGAAACCAAAACCAGCTGGTAATTCAAGTAGCTTCTTAAAATAAGGCAAAATTGGAAGTGGGTGAATGAGATTCACGGATGCCAAATAAAATTCCCAGACTTATCATTTTCATTTTCACAGAACAGTCAACGCGTTCCAAATTAAACTGACATGAAGACATTCCGGGAATCTTCGTAACTTTTCAAAGTGTGGGAATCACCGTGACATGCGTTTGTTTTATTGCAGCATTGTTAAAAACTCGCCGGGTCATTTCACACTCTACGTTTAAACTAATCTACCTCAATTTCGTATGTAGCATGATTGATGGTTTTAGGCTGATAAACTTAGTGTCATTATACAATTTGTTAATTATGCAATCAATCTACAAAGATGGACAAGCAACGTTTAAATTCTGTTTCTTGGCCTGGATGATGCTTGAGAGACTAACTAATGCAATTATTGCCCCATACAGAGTAAATAAATCGGCCTAATCCATGTTTAGAAAAAGCAGTCGTGTTCCACCTCATCCCTCGGGGATTCGAAGGGTTGCCTCCCAGAGGCACTCGTGAACTGTGAATTTCGAATACGATCGGAAAAATGCCCACTGTTACCATTTTGAATAGTCTGAACCACGATTGTGCCTCTTTATGCTGCTTTTGTTCAAACCTGCCTGAATACATTATCTTTAAAATGGGAAAACTTTACTTTGTATCCCTTTTAATCCTGGAATGCAAAATGTCAACGTTGCATCCAATTGGAGTGCATGGTATGTACTAGAATGCTGATGAATTTTATAAGTAGTACAATGCATGTATGCAATGTGAGTGTGAGGACGGCGCGCCTAAGCAGAGGATATATGGATCTCCACGTGGCTTTGCGGAGACCCTACCTGCCAAATAGTATCTTTTCTGGTGCGGCTCGTGTGACGTTTGCAATGGAATTTGTGACCAACTATTTTGTCGTTGTTTCTCTATGGTTTACAAATTTCATATGATTTTACTGGTTTTGTTGGCCCAGTCGGTAGCACTGATGTCAGTAACATTGTAATCTTGGCCACGTGTTGAAATATTGGTAGCTCGGGTGAGTTTATTGGTTGTTGATCAGGTGGCTGTTAACAGCCACCTGATCAACAACCAATCTTGGCCACACTTATGCAAGAAGTTCTTCCAACATGTCTTCAGACCCTTCAGACTATCCTGAATGACAAACAAGCGCGCTTCAAAGTGCAGAATTTACTCTTCTGGTGCAAATCTAGTAGCTTAACCCTTTGCTGGTGTGTCATAGATTGACTTCCATTCTGGTTCAATGTGTTCACATAAGAGTTAACACACACACACTGTAAATCTTGGATCATTCACAGCGACACTTGAGGTACCTGCACGAGTTAAGCAAAAATATTCAGGGATTTTGGTCAGCACTTGCTCCAGTAAAAATAAATACCGAGGTCGAACTGGTCGGTGTTAAACTGCCCACCTCTTGGACAACACGGCAATCAGCGTGTTTTCTATAATTAGTATTTTATCTTGCGAGCGAATTCAGCCTATGCCAAAAAGCGGAGAAACACTAGAACTGTTTTACCTTTATCGGGAGTCATCAGCAGTGCACAACTCACGAAACCCCACGAAGATTCGAACTCGCCACGATAACGATGTAGTTGATCCAGCACTGCATATCACATACCCATCGTCTGGAACCAATTCGCTGACATTAGGATTCCGGAAGAACAAAAAATGCCCGTTGCGCACATTAACACATAGCGAAGCGCTTGGAAGCCTGATGCAAAGACTCCTCTTCTCAAAAGGATACTAATCCACACGGTGTCAGAAGCAAGTGAATCTTGAACAGATTTTGACCAGAATTCTCTCCATAGCTCCTGAGGAAAGGCCATAAAGCTAGAGGTATACAGTAAATGAAACTAGCTGATGCCCTGGTGCCCCAGATATCTGCGACCATAGTCAACTGCCAGTACTTCTAAGAACAATTTATGCATAAATTGTATGGTATAATAAAGGTCTGTCAGCAAAGGTATGAGCTCTCAAACTACAAACCAGTGGTTTAACGTCGCTGATGGTTGAGCGCGGGATGCAGTCTCCCAGTCAAGTCAACTCAATCAAACCAAATTTCGGTCAAAGCAATACCGTCTGTTGTCTTAGGTTTCTCATCGTACCAAGTTGCTTGTTGTCAACCGCGTACCATTCACTTAGTGAATCTATTCAGAACCAAATATCGACCACTAGCGAAGTTCACAAGCATGTTCATCTAGAGTTTTGGTACAGTTTTGCGTGCCAGTGCCTAATTAAAATTGTTTTTGAACGCTGTACTTCGAAGGATACCTCAAGCTGGATTCCCACCCTGCGTGCCGAATGTGAACTACAATTACAAGAGAAAGTGATTCTGAATGTCAGCCACTTTCAAAGACGCAAAGTTGTCTTTCGTTTAGATCAGTATTAGAAAGCAAACATATGTGTCAGAATTGCTCTTACTAGATAGATTGGGGTAAGTTAGGGATATGTAGACAAATCATAATTCAAAACAGCCATTGCTGATGCCATCTGGCAGGAGAACCCAAGGGCCTGGCAGTAAGTCAATAAGCCAAACGATTGACATATGTTTGAAGGGAAAAGTGATATACATCACGAGATTTGTAAGCTCTTTCGAGGGTCTTCAGGAAGTAAAGTTGGTTCTAAATGTTCTAGTTTATGTGACTAAACTCTGACAAACTGCTATTCAATGATGAATAACCCCGACAAGAGACGACTCGCATCCAAATTAGAAAATACATCCCACCACGAAGTGACTGAACTTTACTGTTGTTTAACAGGCTGCGAGACTCCATAAACTACCGAGCTGTACTGGAGAGTGTACGCGTAACACTCACAGAGCTTCTCATGCCAGGTTGGTTAAACGGTAGAAGTCTGACTAACACGGCCTTCTTGTTCTTCAGGTCAGGGGTTGGAACATGCGTGGTGATGTGCTACTTGAAAATGTAAACTACTGTGACGGTCCCACGCCGACAACCGCTACCTTATGTTTAGACGTTTGAGCCGAAGGCTTGAGTAGAGGACCCCAATCGCTTTCTTTTCTAGGCCCGGGCGACCTAGCAGTATCCAAGCCCATGTATAACCGTGAATTGCACAATTACAAATGGCCTCTTGTCACATCGGCTGTCCCATGTTGCCGTCACTTCACTTTTTGGATACAACCGGGTGGGTAAGTGTAAACATGCTACTGCCGAAGCGTGCCTTCTTGTGCTTCCACGTATTACTTTTTCTACCCTGACCCACCCCAATTTCAATACTTTTCCACAGTTCCCAGCACTAGGACTGACCACTTTGCTCACCATGCATCACTCTCAGATGCGGCTACTGCTGTGGTATTGCCAGCGCTGTGAACGCGCTGATAATCGCTGTTCGTCCATCGCATCTGTTTACACCCCAACAGACCTTAGCTCTGGTACAATCCAAGACAGTTTTTATGATACCTTAAGCGCCTTGTTGCGGCGGGCTAAGAGCTCAGATATTGTGGTAGCCTGGGATATGAATATACAAGTAAGTAGAACTAGTGCTACTGAGGCTCAGCTGGGTGGTCGTTTGGGACTGGAATGGAGGCGCATGGACAAATGTGAACGCCTGCTGCAGTTATGTGCTGACGACAGACTGTGCGTGTGCAGTACTGGCTTCCGAAACAACCGAAACCGCTTGGTCGCGTAATTCCTTGCGCATCCGAACCAACATCTAATACATCGCCGTCAGCTATGCGCTTGTAGGCTACTGCTTACCGCTGCGCCTTTCTGTAGAACGTAAGAGGCACACATTTCGGTTGGCATTTGAGCCTGAAGAAAGCTTGCCAAAACCAGCTATTAAAGTTTATTTTGGGCCACATATCTTCAAATGTTGACTCTTATTGAGAGGTAGAATCCACAACCCCGCAAGATGCTGGGCGCTCCGATTGTGGAACGGCGAAGTGAATCTCGAGCAACATTAAAATTGCTAGAAGCTCGGACACGTATTCCTGCTGGTCGATAGTACGAACCCTCTACGCAAACGGTCAAACTCCAGGTGAAAACTAGCGCAGATCGAGGTATTTGGTGGACCAAGAAAGCCAGAGGGATGGGGGAGGAGTGCAACTCTGGTAGCATACGAAAAATCTTCCGACTGATACGTGTAAAAAGGTTCAAGGTCCTCGGTAAGCAAAATAATCAATGGTGACAACGGCTTGCCTATCTCTGAAAAAGACGGGCTCCTGAAGCGTTGGCTTGAACGTATTCCACCGGCCACCTGCAGTTGCTCAGATGGACTCCAACCTAGACAATGAACTTGGAACCCTTAACCGCAACAAAAATAAGCTAAGGCTTTTTGTTCCTCAAGTGTCCCCGACATGCTGGTCCTGACGAACCCTCATTTGCTCTGTTTAAATATGGAGGTAAAATTCTCGGTTAGCGCCTATCTAGCTTACTTTAAGAGGTAAACCGTCCCAAATAAATAGGTTGAGTCCATAGTGGTGTCCATTTTCGAAAAGGGTGCTTGCAGTGAGTGTAACAATCACAGAGGAATCCTCTTAAGCCTCTTTGTAACCGAACTTTGTGTCGCTTATTCTACGTGGTCCTACAAAAGCGCGCAAAGACGGGACCCGAGAACAACGAGCGGGATTCTAGCTAGGAAGAGGCTGTTTGGACCACACCTTCATGCTCCGTCAGGTACCAGACCAACAACGTGCATACAAGCGCCCTACAACCTTGGTGTTCCTGGACTTTAGGAATGCGCCCGATTCTGTCGACCGGTTGGTTCTTTTCAGGACCCTTGCGCAGACGTTCGTGAATACCATTCGATCTTTATATTCACATAATTTCGGGCGCGTGAGTATATGGCGAGCTCTATAAAAGCTTTCCCACAAGAAATTGTGGCCGACAAGGGTGTCCACCCTCTCAATTTTTATATAGTTTCGTCAATGATGAATTACTAAGGCGAACTCTGGAAGGTCTTAAAAGCCCTGGTGTTCAGAACTCTGCGAGCGACCACGTTGTCGAGCTGGATTATTCAGACGGTATTTTTCTCATTCTTGAAAATAGCAGGATGTGCAAGCATTACCAGGAAAGCTGACTCAGATCATCTAGCCCTTTCACACGTGTATCGTGCCCGCAATGTGCAAAGTCACGCTACGGGACAGTTTTTGAACAGGCCTCTGGGAATTGAGTGAAACCTGGAAGTTGCATTATCTCTGATGGTAGTGCGACAGACGAATTCAATGCATGAATCTTTAACTTCAGAATTGCTTTTTCTAATTAACACCACTTGTGACGTCAAAAGGGCATATCAGTGGGTCTCAAAGAACGCATATATCGGACCACACTACGGGGTGTATTTTTATACGGCTGTGAGACTTGGCCACTTAGGGTGGAGCACCTGAGACATTTTCAGGCCTTTGACCACCAATATCTCAGAACTAAAGCTGCTGTCAGCCGGAACTAATGACTTTGCAGCAAGGCGATAAACAGACGGGTTTTGGTGAAGAAGAGGGTATCTCACTCAAAGGATGCATCCAGCGTTGCAAGCTAAGTTAGCTGAGCCATGTGTTATGCATGCCGAGTTACTCACGCCAAGAAGAGTGTTGATTTCCCTGCCTAATTCGGAGTGGCTGAAACCTAGATGTGAGCGGAATTTGAAGTGACTGATTGGTTGAGGCTGGTTCGCTCCGACTTCCAGGGTGGTGTCCACCTAACGCCCCGTGTGCTTGGCTGGAAACACTGGACGATGTGGTGGCTAACCGATGTCACTGAATAACCAGTGTTCTCCTCTGGTGTTGCTGCCAGGGATGATGATGATGATGATGGTGATGGTGATGGTGGTGGCAGTGATGATGACGATAACGACGACGAAATACCTCCTTCCTCGAGCTGCCTTCTATTTAAACGGCGGTGCCCACAGTGCTTCGAGAATAGTGGAAGATGAGAGTGCTTGTTCATCTGATATGGATTTAGAAAAGTGTGGTTGTATTTTTGTTTGGCATCATTGTAGGGGAGAGTGGGCACCTAAATGCTCAGGGTAACGTTTACTAGATTTATGCTCAAGTTGTGTGTGTTCTCAACGAAAAATCTATTCAATGGACTTGCCTGAACTAGCGAAAAATTTTGAGGATAACCGGCAAAAACTACTATGGATGTAGATATCAGTTTGGAACGAGTATAGCTATCTGTATGGCTTTATGTTATTGACAGCCTTACCAGATATGTCCACCACAGTACGGAATCTATATGCGTTGTAATCACAGGTGTTTGCTTCTAAACAACAGCAAGGTAATACTTACCTCGTTTAAAACTTGTGTTCTTCCGTCCAATTCTTCATCACTAATCGACTGTGGTGGACAGTACCTGGCTATGAATGTTCTTTGTGGTGACTGACATTTCACGGAGCTAGTGGAAGAAGCTTCTTTAGGTAGACACGTTTCAGAGGGCTCAGCAGGCTGGGAGTTGCTGTCTTCGTTTGACGACGTAATTTGATTCCGATCATTTGAATTATTCTGAACGTCTGAGAAGAGTTTGCTATCACACAACGGTTTGTCTTCTACTGTACTTCTGGTATCTGAAGTGGTAACTTGCAAAAACTGATCAAGAGATGCAGTTGAAACAGACAATGCTTGAGAAGGTGAGCTTTTGTGGGACGGTGGCCTGGTGATAACTGCGATCCCAGGTCCTGTTTTTTTTGAGAGTACTTCTTGTATCGTGAGCTCTATACGGGGAGTAGAGGCCTCTCCAGCCAACGGAGTGCATTGAATTACCTCTAGAACTGGTTTTAGGTCCGCAGGTGGTGCAGAAAACCTTGGCGTGATATATGTGGGGATGATCTCTTGTTCCCCCAAAAACACAGTGATGTCAGAAGGTCTGTCAAAACAGGGAGAATTTACGGAGGACTGAATTCCGTACGGAACTGCTTCGTCCGAGCCCAAACTGGAAGTTCTGGGTGTAGTAGCAGTTGAGTTAGAATAAATAACCATGTTCTGTCGGAGGAGCGTCTCTATCTGGCCTCCTTGCCGCTGCGTCTCGTGTTCAGTAGATGTGACCGGTGTTGATCTATCTTCAGTGACATGAGTTTGCTCTTGCAGTTCACTGACCTGTCGGGCAATCAGACGACTCAAAGCTGGAGGTTGCTGTCCACCTTTTAGTGTCGTATCCTGAATTACACCTGTGAACCCAGATTCAGTGGTATGCCGGACCAACGTTTCTGCTTGCTTGGAATGATGTTCGCTCTCCGAAGACGCACCACTTTCGACGGTGGGTAGAAAATGAGACCCGGCAGTTTCAGTGAAAACAGTGTGGTGTTGATTGATGTCTAGCGTGGTTAGTCTGGGATCATGTGGTCTAAATGACTCAACGATAGGAAATAAACCCTCATCGAATAAACTGTGCACTCGCGAAGGACCCAAAAATGCAAATAATTCACCAATAGTCTGATCGATAGAATTATCCGGTGGTTCCCTTAGGTCAGGCAGATTTTCATTCAAAACGAATGCGTTCTGAGCTTCAGTTTCGTTTTCGCCATGCTGAAGAAACTGTGTTGACCACCATTGTCCTTTTCCCTGAACGATCTGACCAAGCGGTTGAATATCATGCGAACAATTGCCGGTCTCATTTTGTACACTACTCATTTGCCTGTGCAACTCACTACTTATTTCGCATTTGGCTTGCTCATCCACACTAGATGCGCAGGCGCCTTCTGCGATAAGTGTGAACTTTGGAATCTCTGGTGTTTTACGCTTACTACACTCCAGTTCAGCTCGTGACGACTGATCCGTAGTTTGCATTGTTGGTGGCATGCGGAAATCGCCCGGTGACAGCACCCCCTTGGAGTCAGTAACCTCAGAAGTCATCGGATAAGTTTCGTTGGCACACGAAATAGGGGAGCTGGAGGGTTCAGAGTGAGCTGGAGAGAAATCCGGTTTTATGTCATGGTGCTTGCTATCCTGCGACTGCATTTCCAAAATGAACTGGTGTCTAGGTAGACTATCGTCGTTCGACAGCTCATGAGTGTGTGCTATCTGGCCACTCATTCGGACATTCTCGCCAGATGTATTATCAGGCAAATCGCAAATTTCGTCTGCCACAACCAGACTTGACGTTTCCTGCTCCATCCTTTGCTCCCGTGCTTCGTTGTTGCTTCGCCTCGGTGTACTTGATACCACCTGCCCCTGATATCCTAACAAAACTACTTCCATGATATGTGGTGCTATTTGGTTTGCAACTTCAAGTTCGTGGGCTACATACCGTAGTTTTGCGGTGGAAGTCGTTTGAGCAAATGCGCCGAAGCTGGAATACTCGCTATTAGGTTCAGTCGCTGAAATACTGTCCGATACATGCCCCACAGGATGTGCTGTGTATCCAGAGGGAGTCGCGAGGGTGGAAGCTAAGGATTTTGAAATCTCTGTCCGGTTCGCAGACTCATATATTTCCGGGTGGGAATAGTCATTTACATCTTTCATTGTCTGGTTCGCGATGGATGCTACCAGGTTCCACTGAGTGTTGTCTCTATTCTCTTTCTCATCAATAGATGATGTGGTGAGGATACCTCGGTGGTGACTCAGACCCAACTCATCTGTTCCTTTTTGCAATTCTGGATAAGCACGTTGAGCACCTGATGTCTCGGGTGGGCTTGGTGAGTTTTGAAATTGAGTCTCAGCGGAGTGAAATTCGCTTCCTACTGGAACTCCACCATTTGTTCCATCATCTTTGGTAGCTGAAAGTAATTGACAGTCATCCAGTCTATTCTTCTGCCACTCAGAAATGGACCGCCTTTCTGGCGGAGTGGTTAAGCAAGAGACGCCAAGACACACTGCACTGTTCGATGAGTTTGACACCAGAATTATTTGGTCATGACTGGGACTTGACTGCTTTTGCTCCACTGCCGGTGGAGAAATTTGTGGAAAGGAAGGTACTCCCAGCTCAACTCCCGTTTCGTGGACAATAGCCTTGAAATGAACCTCACACTGTTCTGTTCCGTAACCTGGGGAATTACTATTAATTCGTTCTGCCCCTGACACATTAGGTCCTCCAACTATGAAACTTGAGAAGCCACTATCCTCAGTTAAACCGTGTTTAGTGGTTTCTAGATCGCTCATTCTGCCTCCGTGCCACGGTACCTCTGAAACAAGATGGGCTGTGTTTTCTGACAATACAGGCTTCAAACGCCTTATGCCGTCCCCATCCAGGCGCACTGGCTCACCAGGCGTATCGCAAAATGTTCTCAACATAGTGCCAATCAGTGGACTGTGATCGGTTAGGATCACGTCTGCATCAGCCTTTGACACTGGGGACTGGTTATCTGGCTGACATATTGACTCAACATTAAGAGGAATGGATACTTGATATTTTGATATGGATTTTCCAGAAGCCACTTCGGTAGACTCCGAATCGCTTTGAAGTGCACCACAGATCGAGTAACTGAATTCAAGCCCACTATCCATTTCATCTCTCCTATCACCATCATGATCAACGTCCCGTGATCCTGCAGATGTTGTTGGAAATAATTTTGAGGACACAATCCCCTCTTGTGTTGCACTTTTCCTTCTGTCACCTCTGCTATCCATGTCATGCTTCACGCCTTCAGCGAATGTGGTGGACTGCCTTACCTGATCAACTGTGACTTGCGGCTGTTGTTCTACAGAATCCAGATAGACTGTGAAGCTTGGACACAATCCACTTTCCGCTGCGTTGCTCAACTCATGTACGTATAAATCGGATGTACTTGCTGAAGCCTGGGTGCAGAGATCCGCCGAAGTTCCTTGCGTTGTCAAACAGAACTCTGATGTGTCTTCTATGAGCATGCTATGCATCACGAGGCTAGTTTGATCGAAAAATTCCATATCGTCCTCGGTAAATTTCTCTATGAACTGTTCGGCGCTCAGGGCAGAGAAGTAAGAAGCGCTAGTAGTCGCCTCACTGATAATCGCCGTCGGTGGAGAAAACTCTTCGGTCAGTTCCGGGCCATCACCAAAGTTTTCTGACCTAGCCGGTGAAAAGCGCTGATCATACAACCTGTTCTTGTTGTCAGTGCATTTGTCTCCATCAGTGTTAACTTCCATACTATGCGGCACCTGCGACAAGTCACGTTTTAGAACGTGTGGATCAAAGGTTGCAGTGTAGTCATTGTTTCTTCCGATCGATTCAAACCCGTCGGTAGACGTAATCATCCATGATCTGGCGCTGCTTAAGACCTTCTCCCCAGGTTTACCCATCGGACCATCAAACTTTGCCATCAGCTCGTCAACTTGATGCACCAGGGGATAGCTCCGCCGTGATGATGCCTTATACTTTGGTGATATATGCAATCTGATATTTACGGCTTTATTTCCAGCATTGCACTGCTTTTCACTTGATGGAATTTCCAGCATTCTTGAAGAATTATACACTTGGCTCATTTGCTCTTCTAGACGAAGAGCGCTCATTGACTGACTCTTCATAATGGGGGAGGGGCCACATATCTCTTTCGCAGTTTGGACAGGATACTCTTGTTCTCCCAAATTTTGATCAATGTACATGAGGTCCGCGTAGCGGGCAGTGGCAACAATGTCTTGGTTGGATGTAACAATATAATCTGATCCAAAGGAAGGGGTCAAACTTGCCTCCGAAGCTCCTTGAAATTCATCTGACAATCGAGAATGCACACTATCACGCTTGATCCGTCGTACGGATCTCTTTGACAGATCCGGCGGTTTGGGTCGCACTGAGGAAAATTTTTCACTCAGTCTTGTCTCGCATAGCTCGCCGTACATTTCATTTTCGGGTATGTTCACAGGTGGACTCGTCTCCAAAAATCCGGGTTTTGTTTCGCTGACTGGTGTTCGATCTTTAGTGCTGCTTTTGTTGTCCACTTTGTTGGTCACAAACAATGGAGGCAAGGGGAGACCTGTATCACGCTCTTTTAGGACTGGTGCTGAAATCGAAAACTTTTGTTGTTGAGCTATACTCCTGGCTGCAGCGGGTTTCCGCCATACTCCCTCAAACATTACATCTCCAGATCTTGACTTGGGGTACAAGTTTACCGTTCCGGACATTTCACAAATGCCTGTATCTGACGGAGATTTTCCATAGTCCTTTGGAGAAGGGCTCTGCTTTGCCACTGCGTGCACAGCTCCATGTGCGGAACGTTTGCTCTTTGAACCGCAACGTTGTGAGATTCCTTGCTCGTGGCCCTCCGTAAGCGATTGCATACCTTGCTGTTCATACTTTTCACTTGAAAACATGATGGAGCCTTCCGATTTTGAGAATCTACCGAGGAGAGAGTCTTGCGCAATTGTGTGTTCCCTTTCAGCTCTGTGTACTCGTCGTTTAATAGGGTGTGTTCCGATGGTTGTCGGATAGCCCATGGTGCAAAGATCAGATGGCATATGGCTCATGCTTCCCCATCCAGAATCGATGAAACTAGCTGAAGTGTTATGTAGGTTCTGTTTGTGACTTGGGAGTGATGCGCTTAATTGAAAATCATCCACTTCTTCCTCCTGAATGTATGACGCTGGTGTGGCAAAATCACTCGTATCATCTGCGTACGCAGTTGTAACCGTCAAGAATTCTCGGTTTTGCACTGGTAAGTGTGGAATGAGGCGGATATAGTTGTGTGGACAAGTGCGTTGATGAGGAATAACGTCACAGCAAGACGGGGCAGAGAAATTACCCTCATGAACCGTGCGATGTAAGCACATTGCCTGTGATCCGTCTTTTTCATAATCTGGATGAGGTATGGGATGAATGGGTGAGGTTGGATTTGGTTTTCCTGAAGGTCGCACTTCATATCTTCGTCTCCGAGAGAAAGTTTGTTGGGTTTTAGCAGCCCTTTGTCCTAAACACAATAAAATAGATCTTTTCGAATCCGAATTGGCAGCCTCGTGAATTTCTTCACTTGGCTTGTTCTTCTGGCCTTCGGTCGCACTAACGATGTTGCCATCCCGTTTGACAAGCAAAGGGCGTTTATTCTTCTTTTTGTGATGCGGCCATTCATCCACCTTTGACACCTTTGATCTTGATGATGTGGTATGTTTTGCTCGAAGTCTACATTGTGTGATTTTCGGTAAGCACATGTCATTTCACTTGACGCTAATGAGCAACCTTCTACTTGATGAGTATTCTGCACAGAGTTTGAAAGTTAGGTTTGAAGTGTGTGTGTGTGTGTATGTATGTATGTATGTATTTCCTGCACACAAAGTCTTTCACTTTAGTCGGGAAGTAAATATCGAAATTTCGTACGTAATTTATAACAGGAACCAGAAGTGGACTAACAGTGGTGATTTAAGCGCAGTTACCATCGTCCTTGCATGTCGGTGACCTGATTGGCTATTTAAATGCAGCTTACGGTTGGACATGAAACCGATGCGCGATTGGTTGAAATGCGCCAGCTAACGTAACGCACACTATCGATCAAAGTGAATCAAAATGGGCCTGAAGGCTTTGAAAAACGTTCGAAGCAGCTGACACGACGGACGCTGTTCGAAAGTTACTGCATGCGCCAAAAACGCACCCAGTCATGTTTTTCGTCATAATTCGACTTCTGGTAGATGACAAAAAAATCATATTGCGCAGGATGCACTGGGAATTCACAAGAATAATACTGGAGATGCCTGGGGTGCAACAATCCCGTAATATCATTGCGTTATTAAGTATTCAGGTCATTTTGTCTCAGAACGTCTACAAACGCCTCACAATATCTTTATTGAGTGTCAACTGACATTCTGACCGAAGCCTCTCCACTCCCGTTTTGGTTCTAATTTTTATGCAGTTTATCAGTAGGGTTGAGATGAATCTGACAGTCCAACACTTCCATGAGAGGTAAAACAAGGTGGCTCCTGACGAACCGATGTGTGTTACCTACCGCGCCAACTTTCTCGAATGCCCCGTTGAGCAGCTTACTGATACCAGTAAATGACTTGTCCAGTGCTTGAAACTCTGAAAAATTCGTCAGAGTACTGACGAATTACTTTTCTCGCACATCTGTTTTTTTCTAAATTGGAGGTGAAGCAGTCACGGAATTTAGAGGGTATGAATTATCATGAACAGAACATTTATCAGCACACTGCGGCATTCATTCAAGTAGGGCAACATTGAACATAGGTAGCAGGATAGAATAGTAAAAAACTCTGCTGTATTAAGTACCACGTGTCTGTATCTCGACAGCATTGGACATCACCTATTCCTTTTCATCCCGGAGTTATTGGTACTTCTATGTCCCCCAAAATACCCAACATGGTGATAATCTATCATTTCATGAAGGTATCCCTAAATACCTTTTGCGACATTATATCTTTGACTGAGCTAAGCTGCTTGACGAAGTATATGCATTTGCACAGTTAAAGAGAGGCTCAACTGAAAATCTCAATTTGATATTTTGTACAGAGACCACTCAATGTTCCAATAGGTATGATATTCTAGGTACCGAAATACACTGTGTTGACGTGACACAGTACTTGAAAGGTCGTTGAAAACATTTGGCTGACTCGATATCGGTTTTCTTGAAGTTAAGCGTAAAGCACAATCCTGGAGATTCAATTAATCGCGTTTTACTAGAAGACGGATTACTACGCAACCGACAAATAGCACTCAGTTTCACACTATACTTGTATACTATACCATATTATGCTATACTATACTATACTTGTATTAGCCAGGGACTTGTCTGAGCCTCCCTCTCCGTCGCCTGGCAAAGTTACACGTCGATAACTCGAAGTTCGTTCCAAATGAAAACATGAGATGGGCTATGTCCTGCATATTCAGCCCAAAAATAACATAAATCAAAGATTCAGTGAAATCTAACGGTAACATGAACATAATTTGAAAATGAGTGTATTTTGTCGGTTGCATAAGACAAGTTGTTCGAGTGGAACCTAGAGAACAGTGCGCTGCGAGACTGGTGAAGCCGATAGTATGCTGTCAAGAGGTTTCCAGCGACTTTATAAGTCATGTGTTACTTCTGAAAGTACAGTGCGGATTTTGTTTTGAATAGCCAATGGTTTCAACTATATCAGTTTGTTGATTTGATATCATAGTAACCATTACAGAACTACTAGAAGATACTTCCTCTTGATTCAAGTATTTACGCATTACGCACCGAAGCACTGCGTACACCCAGTTGTAAATGCTCCCAGCGGCAACATTTACTACCTTGTTATAATCGGTTCAAATTATCCTTAGATGAATTCATCCCCGATTTTTGGCAAACTCCAGACAAGCAGATACTAACCTCACTCTAACTAGTGGGGTTGTTTGCATTCCCGAGACTGGTCAATTAGTATCAGCGATGGAGCAAACACATACGTATGGTAAAATTTGATTCACCTGATCCTTTTATCAAACGCTGAGAAGTTTCTCGGTCTTATACAAAAATTTCAAATAGAGACCCCTTCGAAGGGAATCCATGTTCTTGCAAGAACAAAACGGTGCAAAGCAAAACGGTTTCATGGTTTAATGTGTCACCCTTCTCTCAAGCATAGGCTATAATCAATGGATACCAAAAAAACACCTCACTCTCAATGATGCAACACGAGTAGCATTCCGAAATAATGGCGTCGACTTTTTTGAGCTGATTCTTCTGAGACACTGTATTTTTACCAGGATAGCTTTTCAGAAACCTATTGTCCACAGTGCTATCTCGATCTTTGAGGTCTTTAGACTAGACTTGTAGCCGTAGCTTTCTGATCAATAACTTTATATCAACTGGGTTTCCGCGACCTTCACGCAGCGTTTTTGTAAAGAAACACCTGATCAAATAAACATTTACTGTATATGCCTCATCACTCATACGAATCGGTGGAATTGTGTGATAAATGACCTGATTATCCACAACCCAAATTGATGTTATCATCTGTCACATGCAAACCATGGCAAATTATCACGTGTGAGATCCATCCTCACGCACCTGATGGACCAGTTCCACAGAAGCCTCATTTTTCCTGAGAATAACCACGCTACCGTATGCATAATACAACCGAGTCAACTTACGATACCAAAACTTGGAACTTTCAGTACCTTTACTAGGGTAAAATGAAATAGCTCAGCTGTATCACCTTTTCGGTGCCTAGCTGTCATGCCACCCAGGTTGCTCAAGCCTAGACTGAAGCAGTGGAGATGCAGAGGTCGGGTTCGAACCACGGACCTTCCGGTCAGTATGTTCGTGCCTTGACTACTGAGCCACCTCTAGCTCTAATGAACGGTTAGAACAAATGGCCTGACTAATTATTGGTAGTTAATTTAATTCTCCTAATCACTAGCCGTTCTGAAACGGATTCCTATTTTATTTATGCTACTGCGGCTTGATTAAGAAGCCGAATTGGTACCGGTTGATGAACCTGGATTAGTGGGCATTTGTTCATATCATCCTGCCAACCTCATTGTGTGACCAAGTCAGTCCCGGTGCAGCACCGCAACTGCTTCTTTCTGCAAACAACCTGAGTATTAGTAGTATGCAGTCAACTTGAGATAATCTAGTGTGATTTCGGCACAAAGGTGTCAGTTGGATAACCGGATCCCGAGTCAATTATGGCTAAGCACATACAAATGAACAGCCGTGTGCGCAGCGTAGTAAAGACTCCAAGATGAAAATTTCCCTCGAATTGCTGTTCACAAAAGCTGCGGTCTAACTCCAGGCAGAAAAACTCGGTAGGTGCTAGTGATAGCTTCCCAAACCAGAACCGTTTGGTTGCATTTCAGGTTATTCATGAGAGTTGTACGATTTGGTATGTCTACTTTCAAAGTGCCAAAAAAGTTCCCGTAATCAATCACTGGTGTGAGGAGTGCAATATTTTGTGGCAGTCTGATTATTCGTATCAGAGGCTGTGGAATGTACGATGCTTAGCCATCCATATTACAGCCCAAAAGTTGTGCATGCACTGGCTCGTTTAGCTCCGTGGATACCTGTTGCATAACTTCCCGCTGTGTTCAGCAGCCACATCTGGTGTCTAGGTGGATGGAATCTTTCGTGGCAAATTGTCCAGGTACTCAGTTCTAATTTTTCCGTCAGACCGCCTTATGTCAAAGTTTTTCATTCGCCCGTATCTGCTGTTAGGTCTGGAGCGATACCCGCAGTCCCATACACCAAAACTGATTGCGGTCTGGTGGTGCTTTTCTGCCCAGCGGTTCGACTTCGCAAAAGGGCCTTGATTTTCTGACCTCAGTCTGTTAGGAACATCATAAACAAGAGATTGAGCTGAGTTCAAGGTGAGTCACCCGTCAAAACCAGATCGGTATGCAGGTGACTATAAAAGTTGTATTAAATCTCTTGTTTCCTAACCACTGGTTTGTTTTACTGTCAGTTCCCTTGTGTACCACGAACCACAAGTGATTCTGGTCACTGGTTTTGCGCGTGTAATCCTTTCCGATTGCACCCTTGGTTCAAAACAGTCCATTATCACCAGCATGCAGACAATACACGAATTGAGTTTACGGTAAAGAGGGTCTATTGGGCCTAATGGAGCTGAATGAGTCCATAAGCCAACGAATTTTATCCGAATTTGAGGTACTCTGGCTGGAATTAGTAATACTGTGCTTTTTGTTCACTTAAATACACACAGTGCTTTCCTCTTCTTTAGTAAAATGTTTAATTGGAGTTCATTACTGGAATTTCCTTTCAAGTGAAGGTACAACATTTTGACGTACCTCTATCGATCAGCTGTGCGCCACAACGACAGTGGGAGGCGGATCAGCTGATAGCTTGCTTGGTTTGATTCACACTGAATCCATGTGACCGAAAACGTAGCTCGTCGAAATGAGGAAGAATCTGCCGGAAGAAATATACAATCATAACCCGTTTGCACATTCTTGAAAGTTATGACCCACACCCCACTCACAAGACAGTCCAGTGTATACACATGTCGACGGATTTTGATTTTGAGAATTCGACTGATTACTTCAAGAATAAATGGCTCCAAACGACCTATCTTTAAGACCGTAATTATCAGCGCACAGTCGTTTCAACTAGGATTCTCGCCATTAATTTCAGGTAAATCCACGGATAAGATACTCAGTATAAGCTGTCTACACTTGCCCATATACAGTGACCACTACATCCCATCCATTGAATTCGGTCAGCTTGTCATGCTGCTTGCAGTACTTCTATGCAATGGAATCTCACATTTCTGTTGACAGCAACTAGAAGTATTTTGTCAAATGAGCAACGATTTTGTAGTGCCCTGCTCCTCCATGAAATTACAGAATAACCGTCTTTGCTGTGCTAGGATACACTCTTCATCATGGATAAGCTTCAATCTCTGCGACGTCCGCCTGTAAATAGACTGGTTTGGACCTCCCATCCAGCTTCTGATTTTGTAAACTAAATAGTCCACAGATGAGAATTCGTGGATTCAGTGAACAACAGATAACCTAACAGGAGCCGCATGAGTGAAGACTTAGTGATTCTGTGCTCCACTGAATTCCATCTAATCATTCTTTTTTATTCAAACTATTCCCGTCCCTTTTTAACACACAGTACTCAACTCTGAAATTCAGCTTAAACAACGCACGGAGCACCTGGTCCTATAAAAACTTGTTATGACATTTGACTTGTTCTGGGAAGTGAAGTTGAAAATACGGTCCTTTGTTATAGACCCTGGGATTTTAACCCATATGCACACTGATCGACCGTGTTTGTCGTCAGTAAAATGAAACCCAATTCCTCCCCATGCAAAACATAGTTAACTGTTTTTTAGCATAAAGTAAGCAATCAGAAGAATTGAAACTCTGGACGGTCATGTCGTTAAGCTCTACCCAGCTCATTCTTTCACAGATATAACTAGCATTACGTTGTAGTGCACGTGAATAAAATGAAGAATGGCGCGGCACGTTTCGTACTTCGCTTAGAAAGGCTTCTGAGAGAACTTCATTATCGTCGTTACGTGCTGCCCGAAGCACTTGCTGCTCCTTCGGGCACCCCTGAACTATCTCTGGAATAAGTCAAAGGTGTGGTCTGGTCGGGTACACAACCGCTTTCGTCTTTATTGAAACTCATTAGTTGGGATCAGACAAGAGAGTGACCCATTGATTAAAAGTTTCAGACTGTGACCCCTGGATAAAAAGTTCGCCGTGTAGTCTGCGCTGATTTGGTGGATTTGATTTCACAGGTGACTTGTATTCTAGCCAGCTACTGAATAACTCAAGTAGTCATCTGATTACGGATAAATAGCCATCAGTCCTCGTGAAGCAGTCAAAAGGTTCATACTCTCTAGACTTAACCAGAGGTTCATTTTGAATACCTGATCGTATGTCGGAAATCTCAGCTAAATGAACACTTTTGTCTTTACCATCGGGGGAGTATAGTGAGGTTGGAGACCAGATCCTTCAATCTATAATATCTTTAGTAGCTGACCAAAAATTTGAAGAAACTCGCTCTGTTCTGGTTTGCTTTCCTTTAAGTCTTTTGTTCACAGATTTTTGTGCCCAAAATCCATCAGCCATTTGTGATAGGTGTAAACATACACTTGAACGAACACTAAAGGTCATCAACCGGGAACCAACTCTATGATATTCTGGTTTCATGCCTATAGACAGTCAGGAGAATGAAGACGTTGTTATTCTTTCCATGTTCATCATTAGCACCATCCTACACATAAACACTCGTGTCTTCAGAGACTGTATTTGCCCTTCTGGTGGAACAGTTCCCCTGCAAACACGCCGCATGTGGTCAAAAGAGTACCGAATCTGGTTGATGACTACTAGAATGGTGGAAACTGTGGTGGTTTGAGCTAGACGGAGAACGGTGGCATGTTGGGACTGGACTACTACAATAAGCCACAACTAGGTACCCTGGTGATCCAACAGACTGACTACCGGTTGCTCTCGTGTTTTCTCCCCTTCCCTGATACAGCCATTGCAAAAGGAAATTAAAATATGAATAATGTGTTACATACGGCAAGCGGTGGTTGGCACCTCTGTCCCGATTTCCAGCTGTCGCTGTTACTATGGAAGCGTCCTTGGACGGATTCATGTATGTCATCAGCGAATATGACGGCGTTTTGATTTCCGTTACTTATGGGGTTTTGGACATGGTTTTTCTCTTACACCGTTTGTCGCACCGTCAGATTCTCGTTATCCATCACCCGTTACATAAATCGAACCACTATATCACGGAAGCCACACGACTTAGTGTGTTATCGGGACGGCAGCTATAGCATGACAACCCTGCATGTACGTTTTCGAGCCTCTCTGCCAATATTACTTTAGTCAGTGACCGTGAGAAGGCAAATGTGCATCGATCTGCTTACATTACGCTGTATTCACGCTTACATGTTTGACCTGATGGAGCGCTCTTTTCTTTTGGTGTGTGTGGGCTAGTTGACATGTCAGTGTGGTCGTCTGCTATGATCAGAAGAAAAGACAAGTAAACAAGAGCCACAAGTTGTTTTGCTTAGTTTGTGAGTAGTACCTAGTGTTCGCGTGAATTGATACAAATTACATAGGCCGTCGTCATCGACGGTTGGCACATCCGATTGAAATGGTGGACCGCCGAAGACGTATGAGAAATATTAGTCAGCATGACGTCATGCGGAAGCTTTCAATCATCTATTGATTATATCTGCAGTTAAACGTCACTTGATCGATCATGGCGGTACGAACATAGATGAACAGGTGTTGAGGTAAAAGACACCACAAACTTTGTGATATCCTGCTCTAAGGATAGCAGGAATTACCTGAAATGAACGCCGCAGTGAAAGATGAATGAGATATTTCAGGGGAAGCTGGAAGTGATGGCTCTGATGAGCGACTGGATTCACCCTAAACGACCGAGCTCAAAAGAAGTAAAAATGGTGTTATGGCTTCCATAAAGTTAGTTCAGGAACATGATAAGCTCCGTGTAATTCAAAAGAGTTTTTATGGTTTCTAGGACTAATAGAATGCCATTGAAAGACAGTGACAGGCGAAAGTCTGATTATGCAGTATGGAGATAACTGTTTTTTGGTTTTCTCGCCAATCTAATAGGGATGTCACTGGGTTCTACCTGCCTTCCCGGAAAAAAGAGGTGAATTTTGACGTTATACATATTTAACCAATAAAATACTTGCTACGATCATTGCTGTAATTCCCCTGCCTTGCTTGAATCAGTCCAATAACTCCGGTAGAACGTGGAGGTATAACGTGTTAGGTATAACGTCAAAAAATATTTGTAGCATTTGCCTATTGCACCAAGTACGCGCACAGATATTTCTGCAGCTGTTCGACTTTATTTGACCCCACGCTATATCAGCTCCAATTTTGTCCATAATGCCTAATTACTAAACTATGTTAACTACGTAGGAGATAGAGCCTCAGATGTCCCCAATCGCGTCTCCTACCATATTTCAGTGTAGTTTATAACGAGGATGCCGGTAATAGAACCGAAATATTTTGCACGTTAGTGGCCAGTTTACTTTTACGCAACAGCACTAGGAAACAGTGATATTTGTAGGGATGTGCCATTCTTCTCAAGGTTTGATTGGGCGGACCTACATAACCATGTGACGAGTGTGCAGCTGGGATAACTTCCGTGTGATAGGCAGCCAGAACGTTTTATCGGATTAGCATATGCTAGTGACCATACAGCAAGGCACCGCGCGAATTTATCGGGAAATACACGACAGAACATTTAGAGGCCAAGATTAGTTAAAATATGACAAATCCCATGGTTCTTGTAACATCTGCTCCAAACCAAAGAGGCGAGACGATGACAGTATTTTGCATTCCACAGTAGTGGTCCCCATATATAGTCTATGACATGCCGAAGTGCGTGGGCTTTATTAAAAACCTCACATACAAATGGACCAAAATATTCGAATACAGATGCAGGATGAAAAAGAGCAGAAGTCTTTCAAGAAGTCCTACAGGGAGGATTAAACATTTATATTTGGTTCATCTAGAAACACCTGTTATTCGTAGAATTCCTCATGGTGTTTTCCAACTTCCTGTTTATACCCTCAGAACGAGTATGTTCGATGCAATGCTATTTTCACATCCGCGACTAAAATGAGCGTCCTGTTTTGTCTTTGTACGATAAACCAAACATAGGTAATATTCGACTACAATACGACTCAAGTCCAGTTACTTCGTAGGCAGTTTCCCTAGGACTAATCGGCAAGTCTTGTCATGGTTACCAAGCCACGTAGGTAAGCCGCCAAGCTCATCAACGTCGAGTAAAAGTATATTTGAAGTAGAACGTCGAATAGTTTGCTAACAATGCTTTTGTTTTTTGTGCAGGGGAGAGATTTTGTATTTGTTGTGGGTCCACTGACCGTGGTTTGCGACAAAAAAAGCGAATTTTTCAATTGATTTTTAATATTCACGTTATGAGCTTACTAGATCGAAAATCGTTGTCACTAAACCCTACTCTGACCAAAATACTAGTTGGGATAATTTTTTATCACAAACAGCTACTTTCCGAGAGTCACAAAGAATTCTTGTCATTCAAGACTGCACAAATACTTACTGTTACCTGCTGCAGTGCACCATGCTTTATGGCTTTGAGGAAACTAAGCGAAAAAGTTGCCAAGTCAGCGAACAGTCCGGCCATCTTGTTAGAACTCAGAGGGAGCGATAGCGAGAACATATCACCCCTAGTAAGTGTAATTCACGGGTTTCAAAACATTCTAACAGTACAAGATATCATTGTTATTATAGAATGGTTTTTGAACTAGACATTTGAGTGTCAAGAGTTTTCCTAACTGCCAACGCACCTTCTTCTTTGGGATTAAGTGACAAACTATTCATTTGTGTTTCTAACGGTCGATTGGTTCTGGCATTCCCAAAATGTCAGTGCCTTGGAATGTGCAGTGGATATGCCAGAAAAAGCTGACGGTCTAGTACGTTTCAGCACAAGTGCCGACATTTTCATTAAGGTAAGCTGCTTCAGCGATTGACGGGAAAGTTGCATGTATTTATCAGGGAATTGACCGTTTCTGTGTCACCAAACCCCCATGATCATAAAGATCGAAACATGTTACCATGGAACCAGTAGTTGTGACATGCAGAATTCTTTCTGACTGAACCGAGTGTATTGACGCAAGCACATTACGTCAGACACAGCAGGGAGAATTTCGAGCTGGGGGTCCACAAAGAACCTGATAATTGGTAACCATATTTTTAGTGACTCTTTTCTGAGGCGATTGTGTAGAAGAGAGAGGGATGAATCTACCAACAGTCTGAGTTAGTCCCTCCTCCACTCTGTTGTATGACTCAATCAAGTTAAATTTTCGGAAGACGCATTGACAAGGGCGCTTTAACGTGCTACTGTTTCAGTTACTGAGTTTCGCCGTGATAGCACAGAAATTCTGAGTTTTTCTTGTCCTGCCAGTCATACGTATTATGGCAGTAGAAAACAACATAGCCATTCGATGGCGGAAGCCACGCTTATCTTAGACGGGGACTTGTGGTGAATGGGTTGTTAGATATGGAGTTGGCTGCAAATTCAAAAATGAAATATCTATTAGGAAAACTACAACTTTATTGCTAGGATGAACAATCATGAAATTCATATATCGTGTGGTTCCGCGGTGACTAGCCATTCCAGTAATTATATCGGAAAATACAATCTTTGTGGAGTGATACCACCTTACACATATCTATTTGCCAAAATTTCCCACATGAAGTAGAGGTGGACGAATAGCATGCTAACGGAAGTTTGAAGCTGAAAAATACTGGCTGGACAGTTTTCAAACTTGGTCACTAGGACCATCGTAAGCGAAATAATTTAATTAGGTCTTTTTGCAAGACTTCCGCCTGGCTTTAAATGTGGTATCACAGGAAGCTAAGCCAGAGGCTCGTAATGATTTTCCAGGTAAAGTCGTAACAAATCCACGCGGAACTAGGGCACACAAATGAGACAGCTGTGCGGTAGCTTGCTAGGTGCAACAATTGTCCCACAAGAGGGGGGTCGTGAGTTTAAGTCATTTTCAATAACCCTGTCTTTTCATGTACTCCGTGAGCACTTGGGCTCATATTCGTGTTTAGAGGCTGCACTGATTTGGCTCAGGTGGTCCAAGAAAAATATACGTCTTTTGGTTCGGTGGATCATACGGCTGTTGTTTTAATCCGTCTGGCCCAACTTATGAGCGGCATAACTAATGTATCCCATACTGAAGTTCAGAAATGATTCACTGATACACCGATTGCATTTGCGTACCAACCCACCCCCGGGAGGTATACCACATCGTGGTTCACTTATGTAGTTGAGCATAAACACGTCAGATTTGGCTTTTAAGCAGAAGGATATCACCAGTTTGATGATATGGTAATAAGGTATCGATTGGGCTCAACGTCAGCTAGCTTTCGTTTATAAAAGATCAAAACTTTAGCAACACAGCGAGCGGACTGGCTAGGTGAACCTCCTTGAACGTTGTTTGGACGACACGATTTGGAAAGAAGTATATAAATAAGATATGTCTTATCTTCAGCTCCTTCGAACCAAATCTTAGCTACCCATGGAGCGTCGCAAACAACAGGGCTATCAAGTTTTTGGTGTTTTTGTCAGTAGGCTTCCAGGTGGCACAATGAGCCACCTTGTTGACTGTTGACCCAGAGATCTGGTCAGCCTAACACACAATGGCGTGTGCGCTATTCTGCTCTGAATATACTCTTGAGCATAAAATGCAACCTATTACAGAAATAACAATCATGAACAGCTACTCTGAGTAGTAAATTTTCTACCGGGGCAGCGTCCGTCCTCCAGCTACAGTCAATCAAAAGCAGAGCACAAGTATGCACGGGGGTTGCCAAAGTTCTCCTTATAAGTTGGCACACAAGAAGTATATTATATTGTGACATGACAGTCATGTCTGTGACGCGTCGTACAAACTGTATTGCTCTGGTAATTTGCAACCCACCTTCCTCGATGGCCAAATATCTAACTCACTCATTTCATCTGGGTGACATCAGCACGTTTTTAAAATTTGTTCTTGGCCATTCGCCCCCTGAACCACGTACGTAAATCACTTATAAAGACATTTTTCATCTTTGACTTTCAGTTCTGGTTAGTCACCCAGAGTATCGAGCTTGGCAGCATAACTTTGGTGTTCAATCGTTTGATAGTAGCAACGTTTTCAGTAAGATCATATTGGCGCAAAAATTAGACCTGAGCTGTTATTCTGTTATGAATGTCCCGGTGTATGCAATGTTTTGAAGAAAGGTCAAGTTAACGACAGTTGATAAAAGAGAAAAACAACGTTGTGTTGCCAAGAGACAAACAGTTGTGTTGTCGGTTGCCTTAAAGTATTTACAATGTGCTCGAGAAAAAAGGATGAACCAGAGGCTAGTAAAATGGAAAAGTTCAGAAAAAATCTATAAGCTTCTGTGAAAGACTGTCAAATTTGGTGTGAATGAAAGTACTGAATTTACACCAGGGAGCGGGACTGAGGTTCTTCCTTCGAGACGATCTTGTCGGTACACGATAAGAGACAGAGTGAATGATGGGCTGACCAGTGTGTTAGAAGATCGGCCGTTTGAATGTGGGTTCTGATTAGATGTGAGTGTATGCGTCCAGCAGTTTATGTCCTAAGCCGAAGACACGTGGAAAACCAGTCTCCTTGAACACTTACTCTGTTAGCCTCACACGGCTGACCGATAGTGTTATTGCGTATTGTCGGATCTCAGGTATACTTGTGACGATCAGCGCGGGGTGTGAATCCTCCGGTTTCCTGAGAAGACGCTTAGCGTCTAAGCCAGACGGATTTTTTTGGTTTACACATTTAGACCAGCGACAATGACAGTGGGTTTGTTAGATTTACCCGTGGAGTTATAATGACAACGGAAGATGCTTGAATTACGGTTGGACTTCCGCCGTCCTATGATGGGCGGGAATCACAAGGCCAGTGTGACTGTCGTTTAAACACCCTGAGCATACTTGATACGTCCCTATCTCAACTATCTACTCTACCACGAAATTCTTTTACATCAACCTAAACACAATATGAGTCTCAAAGGTGAATGAGGACAACGTTGTCTATCCATTGGATTGACGTGACACACTACTCATAAGGTTGCTGAAAACTGTTCGACAGCCAACGACCGGTTTTGCCCTTTTTGGGGATCATCAGGTAGGCGCATTCTCCGAGTTTCCATGAACTTTGTGTTGTATTTGAACCCAAACTGCACGAACTTCGACCTATGCACTCATCTGCATACCAATTTGGTTTTGACGGGAGACTCACCTGGAACCCAGAAGGATCTCTCCTTTGTGATCTTCTTCATCATAAAGAAAAAATCTACCTGGATTCCACGTGAACCCTCCGTCAAAACAAAATTTTTATGCAGCAATATAATGGATTATTGTCCGACATCTTAAAAATGTTCTGCAGTTTGAGGTGAAAAAGTGGGAATTTACTTCGTATTCTATGAAAGCTTGCAATCTGAAATGTCTGAGGTTTTTAAACGTCACTAAGTAGACTTCCACAAACATTCTTAGGTATACAACAACACTTACTACATTTATGAAATGATTTATCAGCTTGCTAAATCAGAATGAGCCGTTGTGTTTCACGTATTAAGGGTGTGCAATGTAGAGGCAACACCTGAATTTACGTAAACAAGCGGCACACCTAAAAATCACCAGCGTTTTTGAAAAAGTGAGTGTCCCGAAGCAGAAAGACGTTTACGAAATGCATTGTCAGAGCTGAGGTAGTCAAGGAGAAATTTCACTGCAAATTCACTGTAAATTCCAGTCCGATTCCGTTCATCGCCACAAGTTTAATGCTGTTGAGGAGAGTGGTTAGGAGTTCCTTTGTTTTTTCCTTCATACTTCATTTTCCTTGAGAACTTCACATCACGTTGAACTAAAAGTATACGATGTTGCACTCTAGGAGAGTTGTTTACAATAAATATGCACGAGTGTGTACCCAGTAGTACAACCCAAGTTCAGCATGTGTATATGGTAAGACCCTCTTTAGGGAACGCTGGCAGGTCAGGTCAGTAATAGACCTCTGTATTGTTAAGTACCACAAAAGTCGTTTGAACCCGGTGCCAGTTCATGACATATGCACACTCATACTTGGAAGCTATATGAAAATAAAAAGACGGGTTAAATATCGGAATCCGTCGAATTTTATTGTTTTTGGGTGGCCAGCCACAAATAGTCCGAGCAAAACCATTAACAGCAAAATATGTACCTTCTTGGTCCTCCTTTTCACACTTTCCGAGATCAGCTAATACCAACAAGATGAACTCACTTGGCAAACACAGGTGCCCGGTGCAGTTTTAACAACTTGCGCGGGCTGAAGAGTTACAAGCTCAACACCTCGGTAAACATAAATTCGGAAATCGTTAGTGACGTCCATCAACTGAGTGTGACAGTTATCCAAAGAACCATTTGGTTAGATTCTCTAGATGTGGCACATTTTCCTTTTGTGTAGTGAGCTATTGCAACACTGTCTCACTGTGAAAATGAGTAATGAACTCCAACTGTTTTCATTTGGATGTTTAAATAGTAGGTAAAATCGATGAAAATCCTGATGCTATACATTTCTGATGGAAAGTGCTTGTTGTGTGCGACTGATCGTTTGTTCAACACTTTTAGTAATGTCTGACAGGTAAATCCACCAGAGAGATTTATTTTATGGGAACTAATATTTAGAACTGCAATGTAACAATCAGGCGGAAAATGTTTGGGACCGATTGAGTAGTCATCGTTTCAGGGAGGTTTCGGAGATTTTTGATTACGAACTGTCGAGGAAACGATGCAGTTGAATAGGCTGGAACAGCTTAAAAGAGACTCGAGGAAAGGCGGGGAGGGGGCAAAATCGGATGGTATGCATTCTAGCCTTCAGGTCAGTGTTAGTTCCGTGAAAAAACTGATTACAATGCTTTTTTTGTACAGGGTAGGCCTTGACAGTATACTTACGATTGCACTGTGTACTACGTAAAATAAAAGCTAGTCAGCGGCTGCAAAGAACGTTCGTAGTGCGTTTGCAAGCGCTCATGAGCGAAAACCACCGAGTTAAGGTGCATGTTCAAAACAACGTACTGAGACTTTCGATCGCGCAAACAAATGAGTAGAAACCTCCCTGAAATGTGCAACAGACCACATGTGTGCTTATCTTGTCTCCAGAATGGCTTTTGCACGAAAAACATCGTTTTTAAACTAGGGAAAATGTTATCACCTTCTAAATGCCCGCCAGCCTGATATTTTTTTGGTCTGGTACCCACCTACCAAATCCATCCGTCGCGCCAGTCTTGGTGATTTATTACCTAGTCGTTTTCTCGAGACAGGCCAGTATGGATAGACTGTAATTATACCTGTTCTAAAGGCAGTCATTCTTGGAAGGAACAGACAAGGATTTCAAATTTTTACACCTAATCCTCTTGAAGTCTACATGTAATGGAGTGGAGAAATTTGAAATTTTCTACATAAGGACGGAATACCGCTTATGTTCCCGTGCCCCATTATATTCGGTCTTCAAATTTAGGATTGATTTAGACATTTCTATTGAGTTACTGGGTACTTATTCAAAATGGGTAATGAAGAAATCTAACAGGACAGCCAGAAGCGTTCCTAGAGAGGGCTTCTTAAAGTCGCTCGCAGGCTTTGGAGGGCGTTTATGCATAAGGTCGTTCTGCTTTTCATCTAAACCACGGGTGTGTAGTGAAATGATTGACGGGTTTATAACCAAACATTTGGAGGTCCCTGCCACAATCGATTGTGATAACGTCCCCATTGATTGACAGTACAAAACATACTTCGGTTTTCAGACGTGTATTTTCCTTCACGTGTTCTTACTAGGCTCGGAAACATTTGACTGATATCACATGACACGGCAACCTATAGAGGAAAGTGGGTCGTGTCACGTGAATTAAAGACTTTATGATTTGGAACGAGGTAAGCCTTCATTTTATTTTGAGCTTTCACCAAAATCATGATCTTGTTCATGAAAAAGAGATCCATCGACTGTACATAAATCAACTCAGTCCTTTTGACTGTCTGAGAAGCCTCGACAGGATAAGTCCAATAAGGATGTACACTTCATGCCACGACGGCGATCGGGCCTTTTAGCTTAATTTTCACTGCAAATATTAGACTTGCGCTGCCATACAGATTAGTCTTGCTTTCCTGCCAGTTTGTTGTTCTACGTGCTTTCGATATAGCGTTCGGTTTTTCATCTGATGGATTAAGGGTGTCCTTGTTCTCTAGTATACTGTAACCCGAATAGGGCGAAGTTTAGCCATTTGCTTGTGTCTCTCCTCCCATCAGAAGGCGGAGTAGAACAGTGACCACGGGCTGGCAACACCTACGCTTCAAAAGCCAACGCAATACCGACAGTGGATGGGGCTCTTGGAGGAAGCAAAACAATGCATTTTTGGCAAAGTGCAATAAACTCTAGAATGGGTTAGCTGAATGCCCATAGAGGTTCAAACTAAAAGGAAGTAGTGTCTGGACCTAAGAAAACTTTCAGTAAGCCTGCTGAGCTTATATTCAAATCGTTTAGCCGCTCATATTTCATCGACATTTACGACATCTGGGAAACGTCGGAACAGCGTTGTGTTGAGATCTGGCTAAGCATATGTATCTGTAATGCCCTCCCCCCACTGCAGCACAAGTCGTGGCTAGATAGTGCCATGCAGTGTTTGAAGCTTCCTTTCGAGCAGTGTCTCTGCTGATGACACTCCATCAGGTGGATTGGGGTTTGACATCACTTGAAATGCCAACAGAAACCTTTGCGAAATTTCCTCCGTCAGTCCTTCCGCTTTGGACTTCCGAAGTGCTTGCTTCAGGGTGTCAAAGAATCATTCCGCCTGGATAAAACGGCGGCGAGCGGATATGAGTTATCCCATACTCCCGACAAAAACTCTGCGAACTCCGACGATTTGAACTGACTGCCGTTGTCGGATACAATAGTCTCTGGTGTTTCAAAGTGACTGAACAATTGTCGGAGTTCCAGGATTGTTGTGGCAGCTATGGGCTTTTTTCCCTGGAAAACTTTGCGGCCACTTGCTGTAAGCGTCAACCACGACCGAAATGGTTTGACCACTAGCTGAACCTGTATAATCGATATGGTGACAAGACGAGGGTTGGGTCGGCTGTGGCCACCACCGCAGGTAGGTTTCTGTGGGTGACTTAGCCGCCTCGCCATACTGCAAGCAAGATTTGAAGACCTGCTTAATTTGGGAGTTCACCAGAGGTCAGCTGACGTAACTCCGATCAAAGGCGTTCATCCTGTTTGTTCCCAGGTACTCTTCATGAAACCTATTCAGGACGGCTGGTTGAACCTCCTTTGGAATGACAACGCGTTCTGAAAATAAAAGGCATCCATCGGCTAGTAATAATGCGTCACGCCCGCTGTTGTAAGGACTCGATTCGTCTTTTGGGCAGTATATAGCCATTAATTGCGTGGTAATTGATGACCTGCTATAGCACACGGTCTTGGACGGTAGCCTGGCCGACCATGTCAGCAGGCACTGGGAGAATGCAAACTGCTTTGGTCATTATGCGGTTTACCTCCAGTTGCAACCAGTGTCCTCTGATTCTGGCCTGCCTAAATCAATGAGTCGCGACAGTGCGTCGGCTTGTCCGAGGCTGGTGGTGGACTGGTACGTGATCTTCAAGTCATATCCCAGAAGCAGAGTGACCCATCGCTGGAGACGGGTAACGGTATACACCGGAATCCTCTTCTTCGAGTTAAATACAATAAGCGGCGGCTTATGATCGGTTAGTAGGATAAGCTGACGGCCGTAAAGCGTTTTATGAAACTTTTTTGACGGAAGACAAGATCTTCAAGGCTTCCTTTTCTATCTGACTGTAGCTGCGCTCGGTTGGTGTTAATGATTCAGCTGCATACGCAATGGCTTTCTGGCTACTGTGAGGGAATACATGCAAGATCAACGCTCCAATACAAGAGTTCGAAGCACCCGACGCCATAACCATTTCGAGTGATGGGTACTTGTGCTGCACTTGGGGGAAGGGCATTACAGGTAAATTTGCTTAGCCAGATCTCAGCACATAGCGCTGTTCCAAAGTTTTCCAGATGTCGTAAATGTCGATTGAACACACATGACGAACCGATTTGAGAAGAAGCCCAACAGGGCCCAACAATGAGTCACTATGAGAATTGGTGGACAAGATGAATCCGACATGTGGCCTATGCATAAGTTCGTTCATCCGTAAGCTATCAAACTATTGGCCAGTTCGAGCAAACGCCGTACGCTTGTTCACTCACTGTATAATTACTCGTGGACTTAGACATACAACAATGTGTGCATCTGATTCCCTCAAACTCCTGCCTAAGAAAGAGCGACAGGTAGCATGACTTTTATCGGGACTTCCACCTACATTTAGCTTCAAATCTCAGACCCTACAAGGCGGGTAGGACATAACAGACGTAACACATTTGACTGCACCTCCTGAACTAGTTGTAACTACTTATGTTAGACTTATGAGCCATATCGTACCAAGGAAAATATGTTTTCTCACACAAAGCTAAAACTGTTTATACAACTTTATGAACGAAAAATTATTACACACGTCGTCTCAGATCATTTTCAACTTCTTTGTAGTGGTAGTGGTCAAGCAGTAACGTGTTTTCTGGCTATTTGGATGACGAGTACTGAGGATAAAGACCCATGCAGTTTGTGAGCTGGTTACCTTTCTGAACAGTCTACTTGTAGATTGAGGATGCCTAGAAAGGATAAAACAACTTTACGGTGCTTCTGAGCTTTTCAGAATAGCTTAACTGCTTGCAAGATGAAGGTTCAATGGAGATTTAGCAGAACTCTTCCTTTATAAAAAAAACTTTTGTGCTTCAGAAGAGCACACATTGCTTCAGATTCGCACGCTAATCCAGGCGAATTTCGCTGCATCTCGTGAGGTGGCTACTGTAGTTAAAAAAGCAAACGAAAGATGCAAATAAAGTCTGCCAAAAACTGATTGACTTTTAGTAAAACGGTCACCATTTCACCAGGGTAGCGTCAGCTGAGCGAACAAATTCGCCTACACAGCTGGCGACACTAGAGGCATTCGTACGAATGCATACTATCTAAACTGAAATTCTCCTGATACCAGTCCACTTGCAGTCCTCTGGCACACTGAGAAAGAATAAAGACCTCATCATTCTGTAACCTACTAAGAGTTCTGGTACTGTTTTTTTAAAAACAGAGCTAATTGCATTCAGTAACTAATTTGCATTCCTAATGATGCATAGGAGTTTAAGAGCGCACCAAGGGCGACGATTCTGTAAGATTTGATGGAAAGATATCGCACAAACTAAAAGACCTGTTAAGGACAAACTTCATCAGTTAAGCTACTGCGAATTGTACGTGACCAAATGGTCCACAGTTACCACAGTTTTTTTAGGTTGCACATTGCGAATGCTTCGTTAAGTACAATTTGGCACTGTGGTTGAAACCATGGGATGAGGATATATCTATATATTCGTTACTCGGCAGTTTTTACATGGTAACGCTGCTATTCAGTGGGGCTTTCGGAGTCAGTGTGCTCCATCTACGGATTTCGCTACCCTATTTAAGTTGTCCCACTGGAGGAGGCAGTGGATTTTGGGGGATTCTGCTTGAAGCCACACAATAAAACTTGCTCTACTGGTCGGTGAGCCGAACCGTGTACTTCATGTGTGCATAACAATGTTTGCTTCAATGTTTAAGTTTCGTAGTATTGACGATATGGCGGAGAGGCTATGTAAAGTCTAGAGGAACCCAGTCTAGTGGATATTTTGATGACCAACCTCCACAAGGAAGAGCAGAAGCTCTTAGACTTATGAGAAGAAGCAGAAAACCTTCATCGCTAAGCAACGAATAGGGATATAACGACCAGGTAACGGTTAGCTCTTAGTTAGATGGGACATAGTGTCCATCCTTCTTCAGTCACAGAAACTGCACTGACTAACCCTTGAGAGAGCTTTATTACTCGAACGAAAACCTCCGGCTGGAAGGTTATTTACCATGGGGGGGCAAATGACCGGATGCTTTACAATGGCTGCTCTCCTCTCCTTCCAGGAACTTGAGGTGCTTCTGGACCTGATAATTAGAGGGGATCATGTCAGAGATCTATTGGGATCCCGTCTCATGCGTAGTAAAGCACGGTCACTGAGCTTTAAAATCAGTTCTTCTTTACACAAGCAACTAAAATCCGGCCCCATCAGCCATAGTGCCTTTATCTTCGTCCCCCAAATCCTATACAGTCTGTCGTTTCATGAATGAATGTTTGGTCACCTGCGTAGGCAGACCGGAAAGGCAAGTTTGGCTGAGGATAGCCAAAAACATGCAGGCTATAGTGAAGAAGTCTTTGACCAAATCAAATGCGTCCACTTCCAGTGCCAACCAAAGGTCACCCCAAGGACCACAACCAGCTATGTCCACTGCCCGTTATCACCTATTGGAGACCAGACACTAGGAACATGGAAGCTACGTCAGTGGTCCCACTTCGAACAAGCAAAGAACGGTCATTTCAGTGAGAGAACACCATTCATAAGGTTAATCCGGTACGCTGGAGCAGTCGTCTTTGAAGTATGGAAACTGCAGCTGTGTGGACTGAAACAGATCACTTCACTGATGCACCCCTGGTGATGTGGGGACTGATTTATTGAACGTTAGTCAGTTCTTCTTTAAATTGTATCTTCTTTTTTTGTTATTATGCTGACAGCATAGGCACATGCAGAAATACAGTGAAATAAAACTTTGTAGATCCTCAGTGTTCTATGCTGATTGCAAATAAATTACGAAAAAATACTGCTTCAAATATCATGAATATTTCAAATTGTCCAATCCAGAAGACTGACTGAGACTAGAGAAGGAAAACCAACTAAAAACAGTCAGCTTTCTTCAAGTTTGTGTTACTTCTTTGTTACACTGTGAGACTTTACTAATTCAAAATCTGGCGTCGTCTGTTGAATTCGTGTGGATGATTTCCTCCTAAATGAGATCTTTATCAGTTGGTTTCGGTCCCGATTTAACAATTATGGCCGAGTTACCAGTGCGCAAAAATAAAGATGACTTGTTGATGGGCCAAGAAACAGCAGCGCCATAAAATCTTAGAAGAAAGCCTGGCCAAACAGCTAGTAACCAACCAACCACTCACTGATGATGTCGCCTGGATTGGTGACGAAACATTTGCAAGTTAATTGCCAAGCTCGGGGAACAACTTAATGGTCATCCGTTCATGCACCAGTGGGCACACACGAACTAACAATATTCCAGGACATTCTCAACAGCTCAGAATGGAGGCCAAGCCGTTCAGCAGGAGACAGTTGACCGGAAACACCCAGTTTAGAGACAGGTAGTATCAGCTAACCACTAAACATTAAAACGACCGGCTTAATCAAGTACCCTTGGATCAATTACTGAACGAGAACGACCAGCCTGGAGGAATCAGAGCTAAGGAAAGACGTACGTATATAAATTGACCACGCTTATAGAGAAACATCATCGAGTCTGATTTTCCAGTGATGACCAGTGTAAAAAAGGCACGTCTGAGTAATTCAGAATCATGCGACTGGAGACATGTTATTATCGTGAATGTCAGATCCAGGTCTGTAATATACATATGAAGAAATTCCCGCTATAAAACAATAATGACCATCCGAAAGTATATCAATAGTAAACGTTCCCGGTGATTCAGATTAAAGTTTACTTCTATAACTTTCAGCACAGTATCTTACCCATTATTTGATTTACTGATGTCAGACAGGAAGATGGAAAACTTAGCATTGTATCAAGGACAATACATGTCACAAACTAGAGCTATAAACAAAAACATTTTAATTGTGGCATTGGTAGTGATTGGTAGTCACCCTTAGCTTATTGAAAAATTCAAAGTGCAGCAAAATTACAGGTTTTTCGCCGCATTTCACATCCTTCTGAGTGTTAGGTTGCTGAATATCAACCCCCGACCATTCAAATTGTCGTGCTAAAGTGCCATGTTTGAGCCGTAGTTCTTTGGTCCAAGTTCCACTAGAAACCGGTTTTTTAAAGCTTCACTCTCCACGCTATCAGTCTATAGGAACTTGGATCAATAAGATCGATTTTCTTCGAGTTTCACTCAAACATCCCGATCTCTCGTAACCGGCTTAACTGTATCTGAGCAATCGATTCATCCATGTCACGCCTCACGTTCATTGATTGTGCAAATAATCGGACGAAACGTAGCATAACGCCCTTTTGTTTTGTCTAAAATCTAGTTCACCGTCCACCGTCATGACATTCGGTACCATGATTTATCAGAACCAACCTAAGCTTGCAAATTTATGACCATTTACGTAAGTCCGAAGCTGATAGGCATAAAAGTTGAGTGAATGAAACAATCTATCTAATGTAGTGCTCGATGTTCCAGCCTAACCCAATCTTCTAGGTTGATGCGTCCACTGATCAAGACTGCATCCATTCTCGTAAGTATTCAGGTTTTAGCACCCAACTATCTTGCAACATCTAGTTCTGTCCGAAATGAATTAAACTGGAGTGTGGGCAGCCAACATACTGGAAAAAGTACGATCTCTATAGGGTCACTTCCCACTTACATTTAATGAATCCAAGATGGATAATTTTCCCAAAAAAGACCCACACCCACCAAGGAGAAAATCAGCGGACTATCAGTCTACTTCACTGTCAGCCTTACGGATGCATGGTGCCTAATCAACTCGCAACTACCTACGTCACCCCAACCGCCTGCTCTTTCTCCTGGAAAAAGTGCGCTGATGTGCTTCGAACAAATTACCTTGTGAAAGATAAAACTGTTGGGCAACCACAAGTTACATCAGCATGATTTAGAGTTTTTTTATGCTCAGTAAGTTCTTTAAGTTTGTCAGTATTCTGTAGTAAATGTTCTACTGCTCAAGTATTACTGATTTGGGTTGTCAGTCAGCGTTCGATTGGCGTTCTGCTCAATTCGAGACCGGGACTGACGGTGCAAGTAAAACTGAGATGACGATGCGACGATGTATAATAAGTTGTCTTCTGTTTTTTTTTTCCGAAATTGTGAGACATTTGTTCTACCGGTTGGCAGACCAGTTGAGGATCTTATTCGATGACACACATGATCTCGCCTTCTCTACGCAAACTTATCAATATATCTCTTATGACCTACTTTCTCGGGGGCAAGAAGTGACTGAGAGACAGACAAAGCACGAAAAGACGTCCGAATGTCCAAGGCATTCTTGAATGGGGGTGGTAAACAGGATTATTATGTTTGTTCTGAGTGACATTCTATTGCACTTCGAATTCAGAAAGTCCATTATCGCAGCCATCCAGATAAGAATACACTTCTTACGATTCATCACCCTCATTCGCACATAGTATAAGGCTGGGAAGCCGAATATCTCAAGGCATTGATAGTAGATGCCGCCCAACAAACGTGTTGGTAATCTCGTTGAACTAGTGGAAAAAGTTGGAAAAAGTTTAGAACCGATTTAGAAGTCCTCGTTTCAGGACGGCTTGGTAAACAATCGGTAGTTACGTTTAGTCGCCAGTTATGTTTGGTCAGTACTCTACCCAATGGTGGAGTTGCAGGGTGCAAGTTTGCGGCATCGCAAAACCTTTGCTTAGTTGTTTCTTTGTTCTGACTCTTGAGACTATCATGACAGTGTTCACAAATGGAAGAAAAGTTGCACACTACTAAACAACTCACATTACGTTGTTCATTATGACCCGCGCCCTAAACCGGACACCTTGTGATACCGATACCATGACCTTGCCGAAGAGAACAAAACGTTGCTGCTGCAGCCTCTTGTCGAAACGAATAAAAGTTGTTCGCTATGAATGATTCTTTTTATTCCGGATTTTAAACAAGATTTAGTGACATCGGTGAAATTTTTTAAAGGAAAAACTCGAATTTGAGCTTCTCAGACTTTCACCGCGATGACAACAGCTATTAAAGTACCTGATTATTGGTGCCGTTTCGCTTCATCAGCAGTCAGCATCCGAATCAAACAATGGGTAGATTTCAAGCGACGTGAAACCAATCGGTTGGTTAACAAGCCTTGAATGCAAACCTGCGGTAAGGTCTACTGGAGTACCATAGCAACCAAGCAACGTTGCAATAAATCCAGACAGACGTCTCTACAAAACATCTATCGGAAGCAGTAGCGGCAACGTCCGTCACCTAAATTATGCCATTAAAAAAGTTGCCTATAAAATAATATGGATGCTGTCAGGACCAGTCCATTGACACGTCAACTAAAACGACTTATTGTGCTGCTCTGCTTGCGGGGTGGTCCGTCAAATGTCGTTAAATTTCAGAACTGCCCGCTTTGAGCAATAAAAGTCCGAATAGCATTATCACTTCTATCCTGCTGATATCCTGAATACAACCGCACGACACAGGTTCACAAGAAACTAGTGTAACTATCAAATTTCGTACAATTTGAGTTCAAGTAGAACATATTGTTGATGAAAAACTCGGGGACTGCGCCTACCTGATGAACCCTAAGAGGGGCGAAACCGGTCGTGGACTGTCGAAGGATTTTCAGCAACCATGTGAGTAGCATCTTTTATGAAAACTATGAGTGGTATTTAATGGACTAGGCAAACGTTAGGAAAGCAGAGTATAAAGCAACGGAGGTACCAAACAAACCAATCAAACTCTAAAGAATATTACTTATAAACATTTCATCCCGTTTGAGTTGAAAGAAATTTTTTGCGAACTATATGCGCCTAGGCATGAGGAGGGAAAATATTCACCTCATAGGAGATGGATATTATTACTACTTGGTCACAATAGCACTGTTACCAACCAACCGAAAGCTTACATTCTAAAAATAAATAAACCGGAAGCACATTGTAAATTTTGGAACAGGCTTATCCTGTCTGGCCCCATGTTTTCGGTGCGTCAGCCGAAAAAGGCCGAAAGCAAACCTTCTCTCAAATGTTCTGTTCGCGGAATTCAATGGATAAGGAGGTCAGTTTTTAAAGAGCTCGTCTGGTCGTCGAGAAAAACTCTATCATCACGATCCGGAGGATTGAGTCTGCACTGGTGGAATTATAGGACCCGAAATGGACATCAGGATAAAGCAAGGTCGCGTTCTAACCCGCACTGCGTTTATTTTCCAACTCCGAACGCTTTAGTTGGAAGTTTCGTGATTCCGAACGTGCACCGGTTGGTCTTCTTTCCGACACAAAGCGTCTCAAAACCATAACGAAACTGGGTAAGTAAAAGTACGTATGCTGGTTTTTCTAGTGATTTGTTCATTTGGAGACGAATTTCAACAATTGACTATAGCGTTTGCCTCTGCAGTTTGTAGTGTGGTAGGGAGAACAATGCTTCTTAAATGTGTCTACTCCGGATGCACAACTGTAGGATATCGTCTTATGCGAATTTCTTTTAATTTGGCAGGCTTTCTGTACAAAGTCCTGACGACTGATGCCAAGACGAATGCGATGCTTAAGGTATTGGCTAACCTTAGGTAAAAGTTTTATGTGGATATCAGGGTCGCAGGATGTTCGGCCACCGTACTGTTTTCAATAAACTCAGAGGCTCGATAGGTTTTGCTTGCATTGCTTTAGCGAGATTTGTCGGGTTCGACGACCAGACCGAATCCTAGGCACGGAAGTTCATAAAGGGACCAAGTCACACAGATGAATGCCAGCTTATCAAACCAAATAAAGCTGGGAGACGAAAGAATTTTTTCTGTCACGTGGTCGTCAGAAGAGAGCTAAAAGCGCTAATCTCGGTTTGAGTTCGCAGAGAAAACTGAAATTTGACTGAATGGCCTAGATATATTCGGACTTCAGGTTCTTCAAGGAAAATTCACCTGGTTGATCGAGCTCAAACGGGGGCCATTTAAAAAAGTCGCACTGTGTTTAGTGCAATCGCACTCACATTAGGCAGCACGCAAGTGCACCTTGCTGAGTAGAGTGGAAATCGCCGTGTATTAACATACTTATTTTACCCATGTACCCACGAGAAAACTGAAAACTGGATGAACTGACGCAGGATAAGTTGCTACTTATTGAGCTAAAGCTTTCATGGTTTATCAGTGTTTAGAAAAGTGGTTTGAACGTCAGCGACTATATCTGATCGACTAATCGGGAGAGGGTCCCTTTGCACGATGCACATCAGAAGCTTCCTTGATTCACGGTGCCAGAATCTGGGAAATGCAGAATTGTTTTGCATGAATCAAACGCAAAGAGACTAGCAATGTTTCCATCACTTCGCACTTGATAGTCTTGTGACATTTTCTACCCTTGACGAACACGCGCAAATCAAGGTATGGCGTGCTTGTTCGTGATAGTCGATTTGACGATCTGGTGCCAGTACAGGTGTATTTTTTCAAGGTAATCTATTCACGCAGGGAGGCGTGAGCTGAAAGCCAAGCTTAGGTAGCATTCACCTGAAAATGCATGTTGGACACGTGACTCGCAATTTAATAATAATTTATGGATGAACTTGTCAGGAATGTAGTCATACACACATCATACAGTTATACATCAATCCATGCATTCATTTTACTAGGATTTCAGTGCCAACGAGTGGAATTTATAATTTTCCTTCACTATATGTCAGATCCCATTGAAAGTCAAACTCACATCTTCCAAAATTACCAATTCGTTCAGACGGCTTACCAACGCTAAATAATGATAGTTGGCACGGGAAAAATTAGGGATCATCCTTTTGTGCCGCCTCCTCCAGAGAAAAGCTTTTCGCCATGTTTCCTTTCGGATCTGTGAAACTCTTCTTGTCATTCACTTACTGGGTGCGTGAGAGATAATTTTACTGTCCATTTTATGGCAGTCAGTAACTCATTTTGGCGGTCACAGGTGTTTAGAACTTTGTACACTTATTGTGCCAGGTTCAGCCGGTCTCAGTAGAAACGGGACCAAGGCCAAATTTCGTTTTTTCCAACCCTTGAAAGAGATGGAATGGAATTCAGCTAGTGAGGATGTCAGTAGCATGAGTCACTGTTCTGTCGTTTAAATATTCCGCCCTCCTGTCCACGGGTGATGACGCGCGGAAACAATGAGAATTACAGTGTTGGTGCATTCACGAGACTCACTTAGTATCACTTAGTATTTGTAACTTGAAATTTTTATCCAAGACAGCACCAAGGAGCCTGTATTTCAGCAACATTGAGTTTACCGTCAATGGCAGTATGACCCCAGAAATGCGTACTTAAGTTGAGAGGATCATTTTGAAGATACTCTCAAGTGAGGGTACTGTTCTGAGTTATTTTGGCAGTGTGCGTTCAGAAAACAGGAAGGCCAGGCAGTAGAGACACCCATTATAACCCATCCAAGATCACCCCATATTTAACGTGATAACACAACGGGTGTGCAGTTGTAAGACACCTGTAAGATTGAGTTTAGATTTGGAGTTTCATTAACAACAGTTAGAGTTAACAAACGTGTCTGATATGCATGCGAACTTTGGAGGCTTATTGCCGACGAATCATTACTTGTCTACATCAAGCTGTTCTACCTTTTTAGACACCAAACCCCTATTCCCTGTGAAAGGAGTCTAAAATGTGATTGCGGGACTGCCCTTTAATGTACCCGTATGTTGTCCTCGTGTCAGACTGTTTTTATGATATGTCCACGTGATGTGCCATTGATTTATCAAAACTGCTTGGCTTGTAAATCCATAGTGAGCGACTAGCTTCTCGCCAGCATGACAATCAAGTCATGCTGTCAAGTCATGGCTGTCAGCTTTCTGGACAACCGCTAAAGGGAGCTAAAACTCTGATTTTTGCTCAGTTATACTCTACTTGCTAAATGTCAAGATTACTGCTCAATTCTTACAACATTAAAACAACTTTTCAAGGTTCTGCCATATCCGATTTAATATTATGGGTAGGTATGTCTTAGTATGTCCACAATCTGCGCTTATATTCAACGAAAAGTTTTGTTCCAAAAGGTTTTATTGGATGGTCCCCAATTTCGAACCGTCAAATTTCGAGGTATTATTTACAAATTTCTCAAAGTAGGATACCATTCGAGAGGACTCCTTACTCTTCAACGCATAAGAGATGGTATTTTCAGAAGCCTTGGTTGACGAGAAACTTTTATTTTAAGAACTCGAAGGTAGTTGGGGAGTTTTGTTCATGAATTACGGTCAAATGTACCTGAAAAAACACTGGTACCTATCTAAATAGACCATGCCATGTAGGGTGCTTCCTAATTCTGCATGCTCTATTAAATTTGTGTACTTCCAGCCTCGCGTTTCGAGTGAACCGTTAACTCACATTTCTCCACTAATGTGTTCGGGATCAGAGCCTAATACTTGGAACAGTAAATATCTGGAAGTCCGTGGTCGGCTGACGTGTGTGATAACGTTGTGGTTAATGAACTTGATCCAAGAGCTTGCACCCTCCGATGAAGTTTCCCGGCCATCCGTAGATGTGCTACTCTCGTGTAATAAAATGGATCCGGAAACTCATCTAGCAACTTAACCTGCCTTAATATTGACCATCGGGTTGGTAACTGAATTGTCCGTTTTATTTTTACTCTCCACTGATTCTGCTCACACAGTTCAGAAATGGACGATTGATGCAATAGGTTTGGAACGACTAGTTCATTAACGACAACAACACTGCTTGTGCTATTTTCACAAAATCGCTTCAGTAGCTGTAACTAAATTTTCACTACTCGCTGAGCACTAAGTAGACTGAAGTTCACGCCAACGTAGCCAGTGTCTGAATAGTAGCGCCAAAACCTCCAAACTGTCCCCAGGTGCATTCTACTGCGGTTACATATTTGTAGCTATCTCTGGCTGAAGTTGGGTAACTAGGGCTCTATGACTATATACCGACCCCATTATTTAATGTGCTATCTCAATGCAGTCAGTCGCACGGCTTGTATCCTGCGTGGAACAGCTTCGTTGGTAGCTCATGAAAGTTATAAGTGCTCCTCTTGAAAGGCCTGAAGCCATAAGACCGGCGTGAACATTGTTGGTTGACTGCTAGCTGCTGACCCACCACCAACCTTTGCATCACAAGTCTGCCATATCATAGACTGACGAGGAAAATAGAATACAGCTCAGTTTTTCGGATAACCTCACCTGTCTTTGAATGTGTCTGAATGAGCGAAATCCGAACAAAGCCGTTGATCGGGCACCCGCGGTGGGCTATTTTCCAGTTACTCTGGGTTGAAAAAAACATACAAATATAACAGTTGTTCCAAAATGGGCGTTTAACCTTTTTCTCAACTACAGTATTTTACGCACTCTGTCATAGTATAGTGCTGGTGATTTTCAGCAAATAATGTGGTGAGTTTGGTAGGCGTACACGAGCTTTATAGAGACCGACCCTATACAGCAAGTACGCAGTTTTTACAGCTGATGATGACGACTACACCCATTGGTGTTTTGGGGGATGTTTGACCCCGTACAAGATTATTTTCTACAGTGATGTCAAAAAACACGTTTGACACAATTTCACGAATGGACACTTGGTCCGTGAATCAGTGGGTCCATTCGTTCCTGGTCAAGCAGTATTCGAATTTTTTCAGGTCGTATTGTTGATTTCTTTGCTTGCCCGACTTCCATGTGTCAGAAATAACTTATGCAGCCAATAACGCTCATTCGGTTAGTCAAATGTTTCGATGAATAAACTGGAAAAATTTAGCATCGGGACATGGATCGACATAATCTAAGTATGTACATAGTACGCAGCGTTGTCAATTTCATTTGTCTTCAGCGGAATGTATTGCACTGCGGTTGTTGACTGAGCTTCTAAATTCAAGCCACATGGACTCGCCGAAGAACTACTTCAACTGCCAGACTGGATCAAACTTACAACTTAAAAAGTGCTATTTTATGGACCTTTTGGGAAAACTTAATGGAATTCCCAGCCTAATTAGATCACAAAAACTCAACAAGCACGTGACCAACACTCTCCGATTCTCATTTTATGAACACTTGTAATTGGTATCAAGCCAAGAACAACATTCTGTTTTAGCCAGTGCAGCAGTAGCGTTCAATGAATCCAACGGTAAAGGGAGATTTTCAGCGATTTTCTGTAGTCGGAACAAACGTACTGTCAAAATCGTGGACAGCAAACTGATGATTCATGCTACACGTTTTCGGTAAGCTGGTGGCCTTGGGCAGTGTGGCAGCAAATGTTGGCAACTGGAGATAAGATCGCGCGCAAGCGATTCGCGATACATCTTATCAAACAACAAGTTGGCGCTTTTTCACATAGGCTGACCTCTGTTCTCAGTGAAGGTGGTGTAGACCAACACATGTTAAAGAAGAAACAGGTGGTCACGTGAATAAGATCATGGACTACCATTTCGATGACTCGAGTTCGAACCTCCACAAAAGAGGCTTCAAATCGCCTGATTCCCTCCGTGCTGGTAAATCGAGGTCAAGGCGTAAAAAAGTGCACCTTTAATTCAACATAAGCTTCAGCGATCTGCTACTTTCACAAACAGTCTGCAAAAGTTCCTTCTTCAAGAATAACTCGGAAGTTCTGATGTACACTTCTGTACACTTTTATCAAAAGGTTTGCCTTGCTGTGCGAACAGCTATTTGTGTTATGTAATGAGCAATTACTAATGGACCGTCTCCAGGATCTGTCGTATTATTGTAAGGCTGCATTTTACCCACGTTCTAAACCGAACGGTTCTGAAATGTTCGTCCATTTTTATTGCAAAAGGCCTACGAGACCAATCGATACATGTTCGATTCATACGGTGTTCCGTTTCTATATGCTTGACGGGAATATCAACCGGGAATATATGGACCGTATTACTCCAATCGATGCCTTGAGTTAAACGCAGAAAGATCGGTTTTGGCAACACATAAAGGTGGCTAGTTTCTCTATAAACGACGATGAAGGTCTCTTTCCGACTATCTAAAACGGAACGTTCCATATCTTCTTTCGCATTGAAGTGACCAGGTGCGAGCGCAGGTCTTATCCAGTAATTTGTGAGGTTCAACAATAATGAGTATTACTCGGTTTAAGCTCATTGTGTACTTTCATTATCACCCTTTTTTGTTCTGATATCCTATTGTTTGCGGAATCATTTTAACCGTATATCTGGTCGACATGATTTTGTCCGATTGCGACATGATTTCGTGTTCCTGTTGTTTCATCGAAGCGTTTTTTTGTACGAAGCTATTAAATATAACGAACGAAAGTCGACGGTAATTGTGAAAGTGACGACATTCACAATGAATGGACACCTTTTTTACTGAAATCTTACCTTGTTTATACTCCGTCCACTCATTGTTACGAACAGACCGATCGTGTTGCAATGCGAAATTTCCAAATTTCATATTGACTGTTCAAATTTGTCTGGTTCTCTGAGTTAAATTGAGTAAAGATGGTTGACCTCCAGTAGGAGATAGCTTACCTGGGTGACTTCCTATCAGGTCTGTCGAAAAGGTGCCCTGATTAAGAACGACTGTTTGAAAAAACGTTCATTTCTCTGCAACTATACTTTGTGAAAGTCAGACGTAGTTGTGAGGATAACAATTAATGTCAGTAAGGATGGAATCAAAGATGCGTGGACGGAAATCGAATTGCACCCAAATCCAACGATAACCAAGGTACCAAGGCTGCGCGCTGAATATTCATCAGTTTGCTTTCTTTTAGAACATCGAGATGCCAATATCCGGCTTGTTACTCAATCTCCGCTAGGGACGCTAAAAGACCTACCTGTGACGTTCTAGCATACGATGGCCGCCATAACACCGTTAAATAGTAGCCCCTTTAATGGGTCGTTGTGTGACTACCGTTCTCTGGTACGTCCTTCACTTGCATTAATTATGTAGTTCGCAACCTGTTGGATATTACGCTAGAGATTATAAAGTGTCCATAAAACCACAGCCGATGCTTGTGCCAAAGGTAATCTACGCATCGGTACGTTCTTTTATTGCAACTGTTCTTTGGTGGTACAGATTGTTGTTCCAGTTGTCTGATTCCTGTATGTCATGGTATTTGCTCCATTACAGAAGAAGGACTGTTCAACCGAAAGTGAGGTGAATTCGAATTCCACAACTCTTGCAACTACCTGAAACTAATTGAAAAATCGTCTAGCAGGCTTCAAGGGCCCTTGACGATACCTGACATGGAAGTCCCGACAAGTGAGTCAGTCGATCGACCCAATGAAGACAGTCATTGGGTCGTCGTTCGAAGCTTCGCGTAAGCTAATCACATTGTGTGAGCTTGAACACGTTTCTCTCTTCAATTGTGATAAATCTGGTGCGTCCAGAGTGAGCTTGTGATGCTGTGGAGGTAAAAAGCTTGCTTCACTTCCCTGATGTCCGGAGTTCAGTTCCCGATATCGCCAAAGATACCCGCTACTGATGTGCTCTAATAAGAGAATAACTAGAGTAGAGTGCACCTCCATTTTGGCATGGACTCATCAGAACAATTGCGCCAGGACAGGAGGAGGATTGTTCAAACGAGATTGATGCGGACGTAAATTCCAGGAATCCCTCAACCACCTACGACTAACTTCAATTTGTTTACCCAAGCGTTACCGTGTGCGCAGTGGAGTGACGTAATCGCTGAGCTGCGAGTAACTCCAACGAATTAGAGTTTCAGCGTAGTAAATTCGGTTTATCGACCCAATTACCAAATAATTAATTTCCGATTAAAGCAGTACAGAATGACTTATGGGAATAAAACAAAAGACTCGGTATTCACTATTCCATTGTGTATTCATTTTCTTGTGCACAAAGCGGTGTTCTGTGTGCATTTACAGGTGAGTTCTTTGGATGGAAAGGTAGGTTCAGTTCAGCATCAGTGGAGTATGATAGTACTCAGAGTGGGGAACAGGACAACGTTGGTTTTGTACATTGGTTCTGAGCTTCGACAGAACTATTTCTTTAAAATAGGCGTACTGATAATCGGTCACTTATGGGAATCACGAATAGATTTTTGGGAGTCCCTCTGTAGTGTATGCTATTGTAAACTTTAAACAATAGAGTTTCTGCACTTTTCGAAAGAACCCATTCATTGTGGGAGAAGCAGTAACTTCGACAATAAACTCATTTGTGTATCAATTTGGTTTTCACAAGAGACCCAATTGAATCTCCCGGTTATGATATTCGTTAGCTAAATGTGCTGCACAAAGACCGCCTCATGTTTCAGTTGGCACGATATTTGAGGTATTGCACTATCGTAGTTTCCTTTAGGAAAAAATTCAGACTTATTCTTTCCCCAAAACGCATCCTTATAAGTGAAAGGATTCAGCCAAGTGTGACAGTCCCATTTAACTTTGCGAAAGTTCGTGGCTGGATCGAATTCGAAAAAAACGCAATACTCCCGTCGGTTTAAAAGAATAAAAGCATAAAATCGCGCTTTTCTTTTTAGTCAAGAGGGGGAATGGAACACAAGGCAAAACAATATCGAAAACCGGAGAGTCATTTGAGTCACTTGTCAACAATAGTGTAAATGGTAAATGATTGTATTTCGCCGTTTGCCCAAAATTAGGTATTCAAACAAAAGACAGCGCTGACAGAGATTTGGAAACTACTCCTACCTGATAGACCTCAGGAGGGACTAGCCCGGAGGTTTTAGCAACAATGCGAGTAGTGTAATGCATCAAAAAGACAAAATAGTTGAACGCAACGCACTACGTATAAGGTTGCTGGAAATTTTTCGACTGGCTACGACCGGTTGCGCCCCTCTTGGGGCTCATCAGCTAGGCGCATTTCCCGAGTTTCTGTCCACCTTATGTTCTACTTGAGCCCAAATTGCACTGAATTGGCGAAATACGCCCATTTTCAAACCAATTTGGTTTTGCGCGAGACTCACCTGGAACTCACATGAATCTCAGCTTGAAAACATTATAAACGAGAGATTCAGCCGGATTCCGGGTGTCCCCGCAAAACCAAATTTGTTTGCAAATGAATGTATTTCACAAAAGAGTTAACTTGAAAATCCTGGTGTGTATGACAACATCAAGAGTAAAAACGTTCAAAAATACCGTGATGCTTCCACTGTGTTTGTAGAGATAATCATCTAATGAAAAAACGAAACAGTCTAGTTCTTGTGAAGTTTTGGTTGTATTAGTAAAGGGGCGAAAGCTCAACGAAAGCAGCTGCACAACTCAGTTTGTTTCATTTGGGTTATAGTGACAATTTTTACGCTTCCGGTGCCTCAGCCTATTGTTGCGGGGAAAAGTAATTTATAATCGCAAAACCGCCTTTTCCGTATGGTGAAATGTCAGAAACCAATGCGACACCACCTAACTATCTACTGATGTCCAATGCCAACTAAGGTTTTCTATGGTTCAGCACAAAGTCTGGAATATCCGTCTCTTTGTTCGACTTTGTGCCAAAGTTTGGAACTTTGTTAGAGAATTCACTTATTTTAACGCAGTATTCCAAACTACGGCAGCCCATTGCAATTGATGGCACTGCTTGACTGCATGAAGACTGGTTTTCGAAAAAATCTGGAAATGGATGGTCACTGCTGATAACGCGACGTGTTTACGAAAGTGGAATCTGGTGGAGGAAAATGAAATCGAAGCGCAGTGGACAACTATCATGATATTTGCTTGCCACTTGTAAACTAATCAAATCAAGAGAGCTTAACCCGTACAAATTGAACGTGGGCCAATAAAGGTTTTCAAATTTGACTTCGCTAAAATGAACCACGTCCTGAAACGGAGGAGCTAAAATGCTCGTCAGCACTGGCAACTGTGGCGATAAAATACTGAGCTCAAGCCCTCCAAACATCAAGAACAATCTGTACTGGTCAAAATGGGCTTTTCCTGAAACTACCCTCTTTCAAGGGGAACACACGCATCGAGTCGCACTGTGAGAGTTTGTTTATGTTCAACTGAGACGGAAACCAAAAATCATGCGAGAATTTTACTCATCAATGCCGGAAATATAACTTAGAGAACGAGAAAAAGAACAAATGGGATGGATCTGTTAGCAGATTTTTTGAAGAATTTAAACTTACATATAACTTGCACTTGCATCTGACTCACAGAAATAAGAGAAAACATGCGAGAAACAAACAGGAGAAAATAGGGAATATCTTCAACATAGGTCTTTGCTTAGGTGGCTACGATTTGCACAATATGGTGCTCTTCGCTTCTCATCATTACGATATGTTCAAATTCATCGTGTATTTCTAAGTACTATCGTTTATTTTTGAACAGCACGGTCACAAACATAAAAAGTAAATGCAAGCGATGGATGTGGAAGGTTTACATGGGAATATTAGACAAAAAGAGAAAAGCGTCTGATTCGAAGTCATGCCAGCAACAGTTTCAGTCATTCTCGTCCACCAAACTACAAAGTAGACAAACACGTAATAGAAGAAACAGAAAATCATATCTGGTCTAACTCAAGATTTGCACACTGAACTGTCGAGTCCTGGACCTGATAAGTGACTCGTTCAATCCTCACTAACGGGAAATTCACCTTGAGCTAAGCAGCGTTGTCTGTTTGCGCAAGCTGAGCGTTCCCTATTCTGGTGCTAACCGTCCCAACTATTTCCAGTACGCTTGTAGGTACGGCTTTGACACGGCTTTGGGTTACGACTCTATACATCATCTGAAGGCTTTGTTGGTATCTGTCGTGTAACTCATGAGCACCAGACGAACACAAATGACGTTTCTGATGACCACGTACCATTTCGTGGTAGTCGAATGGATACGGACGGAAAACCGACGAGTCGTTTAGACAGTATAGGATGAGTTATTGAAGCAGCTAACTGAACAGGTTCGATAGCTTATCATTGTCATCCCAGCTAATGACACAGTGGTTTATGGCTTCACCGAACAAGTGAGTATCACCGGAGGTATTTTTACGATCTGGTCCAGTTTCTTTACCACTACCTCGGTAGCCAAACTTCTTCTGAAAGTTGAGCTAATAAACTGGTTTTACTGTTCTGTGGAAAGAGATGAAAATGGAAGACTACCCTTTCCAGAAACGAACCCTAATTGTCTCCCAGAGGGAAAACTAAAAGATAGCGCATATGGGAAAGAGGCATGTGTCGACAAATGTGCTAATCTTTGTAGCTTTGTTTTACTGAATTGAAAACGTAAGTTCTCAAGCTGCCTTGCTTTAAGATCTCGTACAAATGATACATTACTGGTTTAGCTGACAACAATGAGAGATACAGCGAAATACACTCATTTGCAAACAAATTTGGTTTTGTGAGAGACGCACCTGGAACCCAGCTGAATCTTTGATCTATAATGTACTACGTCTATAGTGATAGATATACTTTGAGAAAATGTCTATCCGAAAAGATATTGATAAAAATATACATTGATCACTCCGAAAGTCACACAACACCTTATGAGTTGGGAAAAGTAGTTTTCGCGCTTATGAATTAAGCTGCATAATCTGTATGTCAAGACTACAAACGTGACACTCAAGCAAGAGGAGGGTCTAACACATTAATAGCCCGCCGTTTGGCTTACCAGAAGTGAAAATTATTTGGAGTTTGTGGTAGTGCCCCCGTCGGGAGTTTCAGGTTAGAGGGGCTGCAAATATATCCCAGAAGCTAATTGGTTAAACAGTTGTCAAGTGGTGTTCTTCGGTAAACCATGAAATAGGTGTAAAAAGGGAAATATGTCATGTGTGACTTTAAAAACTCAGTACGATGTGTGCACCCACTGATTCTGTTGCTCAAAGCTTCATCAGGCTTATCGAAGTTTTCCTTTTTAATTAGTGCCAAAAGTTTGGTGCATTAAAAACACATCTACTATGCTATCCCAATATATCATGCTACTAAAATGAGTGTTATCTAATCTGCCTCTGATGCTCTGACTCTCCACTTTCAGCATGTTTGTGCAGCCATATATATATGTATATATATATATATATATATATGGCGCAAAAAAATATTTCCAAAAACAATCACGTTAAACATTTACGCGTAGTATGCCATCGTAATTCGGGTTATGTTTTTTTGCATGAAGTCCATATAACTGCTTCTATACTAGGCGCACTCTTGTTAGATGCGGTTAAAAATGATCATCAATGTTCTCAGCATGTTTGTTGCGGATGGGAAGTGGCTTACAGTCAAATGATTGCCAGCATTTAGCACCCACAATTTGCTGATATTGGCATTTTGGTCTTAGAAAAAGCAAATTGAATCTATTCAAGTTTTCATGATTTGACGTTTATTGCTTCCACACGTTTTCGTGACTGGTCCATTGAATTTGATTTTTGCTTCGGCGTAGAAATCAATGTTTGCTCACAATGAATGCCGTTCAGCTTCAACAGAAAACCACATTAATCAGGCAAGAAAACGATCGGCCAAGTGATCTGGACAAAAAAAACAAATTTTGCTTCTCACGCCTGAATTGAACTGGTTGATGGGATTTACGTTCTCTCTGGACCCATGAAAGCTAGAAAGTGGTGGAATTTTCAAGAAAGAATGTGGTGACGATTTTTACGTTAGTAGGACAACTGTTATTTTTCGTCACAGACAAAGCGAAATCGCAAGTGAATTGAGGAGTCTGTTTTAAAATAACCGAGCAATTGGAAACTACGTTATTTTGCTATCAATCGATGAATGCTCGTGGGTCCATCGGCTTGTTTCAAGAAGCCGACAAAATAGAACAAACACTAGTAGGGGGTACGGATAAAAATACATGATAAGGGCAATAATTTTACAAATGAACTGCAACGAAATTCCTCCTAGTGACAGTTCCCTTTTTGCTGCTCGTGACCAATATTTTATTAGTTTGGACTGAATTTTCTGTACGATATTAGGTCAAACAGTGGTGGTGTTTTTGTTCTCTATGACTGACGATCTTGGCTGGAAAATCAGAAGTTCATATTATGCTATAAAGTAACCTGACTAGGCGTGGCCAAAGTAAATGCATGGAGTTGAGAAGAAAACGTGTCAAGCTTGTTGCCTGGTCATCGATCAGTCAGGACACAGGGTAAGAGAACGACCAACGGAACAACCCGACCGAACAACCAGTCGCGGCCGAATGTAAGCCCAGGCGAGCAGCACGTATATTAACACACACGCAACACTACTCAGTGCACAACCACCAACCCATCGCTACGCTGCACTACGTTCCCTAAAAACGGACTGATGATATCACCTCGATTGGTGTTGAAACGTCTGCCATCAATTTACCCAGATCAGTGAACAAACCGATGACCAAGAATGAAACAGCCCTACAATATTTTCCGGCTTTTCATCATAGTTTAGCTTCTCTTACAGAACAAAGCCTCAACTGAGCAGCAGAATCTAGGGAAAAGAATTTTTAAGTCGGCCTAATCATCAGACACATGCCGAACTGTGTGAATACTACCTATTAGCATTAGTGATGACTACGGAAAGTGAAATAAACCAGAATGGCCTTAACTCCAGACTCTAATATGGTATGACGAAATAGCTATTTCATGACATTCTCTATTCTGCGAAAACGTCGCCTCATGTTGTATCAAAAACTTTAGTAAAGATGTCTAAGTATTCACTCCGGATAAGGGGACTTTGTCTTATTTATCAACCCCAAAATGGTAGCGGGCTACGGAAGCATTTTTCTACAGATACAGTATGAAGGTGAGCACCTTTTCAAAAAGTGACCAATTAAATTCTTAGCACTTAATGCGTGACGACAAATGCTTTTAGCAACAACATAGATCAGATTCAAAGCACTAATCTGATTGGCCCATCTTAATTTCGAAAAGGCCAGTGGTTGGTCGACTTACCCCTGTCTGGACCGATGTCCTAAAACTGTATTGGGTAGGAGACTGTCAACTTTTGTCTCGGATTATAAGTTGTGTTAAAAAAGTGGCTTCATTTCCATTTTTGAGGAGACATCTTGAAATTCAGCCGTGGATTTATTCTAATTTTTCTGTTCACTCGTCAACCAGCCAGCACAACCAGTTACCTAATTATATTCATTCGGGGATTTCAGCTAGGATCGATAGATAGGGAGACAGACTGTCTGGCTGTGGTAAGCAAATAGCAATAAAAAATCCTTCCCACTTTATACTCAGTTAGCTTCCTTCATATGGGGACCATTCCTCAAGGGCCAATCTTAGTTGCTTCCAAGGCTGAGTTACTTCTCCCAACGAAGGTCAGAATGCAAGATTTGTCACTCTGGCCTTCGTCATCCAGAGGGAACAAGTAGCATAGAACTAGTCACACCACGGTCTGGTTCACTTCCAACGCGATCCACCCATGAAGTCCAACTCCAAGATCCATAATGTGGCGGTCAGTCAGAAATAGACTCTTTCAAAATTAAGTTACCGCCCTGAAAACAGCATAGTAATTGCATCCGTCAATCGCGGTTCAAGACACGGTCGACGGCCTACTTCATAGGTCTACAAGGATGTGCATCCTCGGTAACGGACCCAAGCGAAAAATCAAACTTTACATTTGAAGCAGACTAAAGTTCGAAATTATACCGCGTGGCAAACTTGTTCCATTCAAGAGGAACTTCTGGATTATTGTATGGTAGACAGTGATTCCCAAGCTCTTTATTTTATCATTCCTTTAGCTCACAGTAAACGAAAACATCGCTCCTAGTTTTATATATAATATGCGGGCAGTAAAAATTGGATTGTCGTAAAACGCACCATAGATAGTGATGTAAAATATCCCGCGGTGCTACCCCAAGGTGGCTGTTAACTGGAGTCACTCCCAGTAGGATCACTGAGCGTATTTTCCTAAACGCACGATTTAGTATGCTAGTTTATCGAAGAAAGATCGCGCCGTCAAGTGTTCCATCAGTCCACCGAAAGAGACGGTCGCACAAGGGGTAGAAAGTCACACCATTAGTTGACGTAGTCCCACTTTGGCATCCACTCAGATGATACCGGCACTTTCTGCTGGGACAGAATACGTCAAGAATCCTCTGAAAATTAACACAAGGCAATGAATCTACCCGTGTAACATGTGCACAGGAAACTTGTTTCTTTGAGAGTACAGCACACCGTTGTCCTTCAAGCGAACAATGTCACTGAGGTGTCGCTGCACACCGGCTTCAACATCCAACACGGTATGGATCGTCAGATTTGCTTCCGTCAACTATGGTGTCCTCAACCTGCAGGTTAATGATATGTTCATCTCTGAAACAGATTAGTGTCCATTAGATGTGTGATGCTCAGTCAGTCCGCTCCCGATATTTGGATTGCGACTCCAAGCGCAGGTTCTGGGACTGGTTGCGTTAGTTCACTTGCGGAAGTCGGTGCTCTGAACCACCTCCTCGTAGTGCTCAATGGGTAGCCCGGGTGGGTGAGCTAAGAGTTCAGCAACTGCAGACAGGGCTAACAACCTTGTTTGGTTTCAGTGCGCTGGTTACTTTCGACAATGTGCAGCACGAATCATCTGGCTTCCCCGCATACTTTCCAACCAGTACACAGGAGAGACTCGTAGGGCTCATGTATGAGGAAGGTGACAACTGCTACAGGTCGAAAGCTGGCTCCGTAGCCCACCATCATGTTCATGTCCATCAACGTGTTGAAACCAACGTGGTCACCTAAGTAGCCTGTGCTTATTATTCGCACCTGTCTCCAACGGAGATCGGTCTGAGTCAACAAGCACACCCCACCCAGCAAAGTACAGATAAGCTTGTCGAATGAAGAATTCCGATGTCCGCATCACAATCACTCGTACGCCTGGCTAACGATCTATATCCGTCTTGTGACACTCAAGCCGCGCTCTTCGTGAGATTGGGACAATATTTCCTGGCTGATCGGCTATCAGCATCAAAACCAGGTTACTTGTGCATAACTTACAAGCAAAGTTGGAATCATCATCTGGTGGCCCTGACCAAACGGTGGCCTATTCGTCAGAAGCTGATGACCATAGCGTCTGATTTAAGCAAACCGTGGGTTGCGTCGTGTCACTCTTGAATTCCCATGCTGACAGTTTGCTTGCTCGTGCTGAGCTTCTGGCATTTGCCTGAGAGTTTTAGTTTGGAATCATGACGCCCGGGCAATTTCTGTCACTTCTTGACCTCCACGTCTCCAAGGCATTTCCGCACACGTGGAATCCTGTCTCTGAATGCCATCAAAGATTGAAAGATGCACGTCTGCTGTGTTCGACTGGTCGTGGAGGGATCTATACAAAGATAACTGCAACCTACCTCTGGACGCCGAGCAGTATTTGAACACAGGTGTTCTCTGGTCAAAAATACGTGGATAGTTGGCCAAGTCGTGCAATGCTACCATCCGACTGGAGTTTGATCGAGCCAGTTATAGGTGGAAAAGTCGGCCGTACGATCAGTTTAGTAGGCAATTCGTCCTCAGTTCTGGACAATCTCACGTCCAGGATGCTTCCCCAGTTCAATATCAACGCCCTAGCTGTGTGTTTCAACTTACTGTTGTCATCTAGTGGTTATTTGTGTCGTGTTCGTATTACCCTAGTTCCAAAGGTCCCAAGTCCGACTTCACCGGACAAACTGAGACCGATCTCCGTGTTACCCATTCTGGTTCGATGATTTTATAAGGCGTTTGCTGATCGCTGGAGCCGCGGACTGAAACTGCTCTCACTCCAGTTTGCACTTCTACATCGAGACGGTTGTTTGGAAGCTATATTGCTGCTACACACCCTCCTTCGTTACTCTTCAGCGGCTGTTTTTAACTTCAACTTGGCGTCTGTTGACATCTCGATAGCGCTAGATTCGGTTTCAAATGACGCAAATGTCAGATAAGCTGAGGCGTTTACAGCACCGTCACACCTAGTTCGATACATTGCACAGTTCTGTGAGAATGCTGTAGCAGTTTTCCCCAATTCCGAGGTTCACTGTCACAGAGGTGTGAGACAGGGAGATCCGCTCTCCCCATTATTGTTCATCATGGCGATGGATGAGGTCCTTGAGTTGTCGATGCCGCAACTAAGATACCACTTCCTTGACACCTTAGTGGATGGTTCTGCCTCCGCCGGCAACTGAGGAATGTGAAACAGAAAATCAGGCCTGGCTTAAGGAGAAGCTTAAAGCTATGGTAGAGTTGGGAAGAGCCGATATGAAGGTCAAAAGACGAAAGCAATGGCAATTTTCAGGGAAAGGAAACTTCGGGCAACAGTGTTCTCCGTCGAACCTTTTTGCTTCACCGAAGAACTCCTCAATCTTTTGGGCCCAACAGATACCGTTACATAGTTGAGCATCCCCTCTACTTCCAAGGGAAAAGGAGCCTGCACCCAACTACAGCAACTGCTCAGACCACTTGATGAGGTGGCGCGTGCCCCAATGAAGCCGCATAAAAAAATGAAGATTACAAGAAACTACCTGATGTCGAGGCTGAAACATTCGCTCATGCTTGGCCAAGTCCACCGAAACACGCCCAAAAGGTTGAACAAGTACATCAGGCTATCCATTCCTGAATGGCTACGTCTACCGAAGAACACCCCGATCAGCTGCATCCACGCCGGTAACAACATGGGGAATTTGGTATTTTAAGTCTGAGTGCAGCCATCTCAATGCCGCGGGCAGCGTATAAGGAAAAGCTACTGTCTGAACAGTGCCGAATACTACGCAATGTGCTCAGTGATTCTGCATTTGGTAAGCTTGTTCGGGACCTCGGCCTTCCGATCCGAGTCCAAGGTGCATACGTAAACACAAAGAAAGAGCTGGTGGCTGCTTGGGACCACAGGCTGGAAAAAAACAGCGTTGACGGTCACAGTTTACGAGAGTTGGTCGGTTTGACTCTGTCGAATCGGTGGATTGTGTTTCCAGAACGAGTGTTTCTTCGAATATTTATCCGCACTATCCAGCTCCGGTACAACCTACTTAGAATGAGAGTTAGAAGCGCCCTGCGTGCTCTTGGTGGCCAGACGATCTTGTGTCGTGGAAACTGTGGTCAACCGAAGAGTTTGGTGCAAATTTTTCAGTCCTGTTGGATCACGCGTGATGCTAGATGTGCTCGTCATAATCGGGTTGCAAGGGAACTCGCAAAACGTCTCCGTCGCCTGGGATACACCATCTTCGAGGAGTTGAGAGCACCTAATTCGACGTCTTTCATCAAGCCTGACCTAATCGCCGTTTGGAGGCACCGATCAACTGTGATAGACGTAAGCGTGGAGGGACTGGGCGAAAAGAGAAGAAGTATCGTGCTGATTATTTTTCTCTTGCCAACATCTCAACCATACGTGCCATCGATTTTGATTTCGACTTTTGGTCCAGCAACCGATGATTATTTTATATCAAGGGATCTGCTACCCTCAATCCGCCAAGGCTGTTGTTGGACTGGGACTTCCCAAGGTCACAGTCAGTGAATTGCGTTTCCTCGCCATTTTTGGCTCTTCTCCTCCTGTGTGTGGTACATGGTGTTGAGTGTTCATTCTTGCCATTGGCTTTCACGCCTGACCCAGTATGACGAACACTTTATGCCTGATGTTCGAGTCTTGACTGTGCTAGCGCTTACCGTGCCTTGAAGAGTATTCAGCACTGTTTGTCCTTTCCTCGGTTGTTGGTCATTACACGCCGGGTTTCCATACCAAACGTTCTTACATACGTTGGGATTCATCTTGTCTGAGTGAAACTGTTGGTAGCATGCCTTCGATTGGGACGCTTCCCTCGTTTCATCAAATACTTCCCTGTACACCCCTCCACATCCATTGCTTAGATTTACTTTTTATGTTTGTGACCATGCTCTTCAAATATAAACGATAAGTAAGTGTAAGTGAGTTGCGGCTTGAAAGTAGATGGCCGGGTTTTGCACGTTACCGTGGCACAGTGCGTCAGTGAAAAAACGCACGTTAATACCCATATTCACAGGACAATGAATGAAAAGTGCACCTACCTTGGAGAAAGACCGATGAGTGAAAGATAATACAACTAATCAAGTCAGAATGAAAAATTGACCGTTCACATAACGAGGTACATCGACATCACCATGACAACAACCAAGCCTCTTCAGTATGCTACACACTGCCAAAGACACTTTGGTTTAAAAGCATTTACCCAACAGCTTGTGCAAACTATTTTATCAGCTTCCTTTTCAGATGGCCTGTACGAAAAGCGTTTTCTGCTCGACCAAGTAAGACCGAATCTTGTGTCTCAGGTGGCGTTTTGTTAGTTGAATGAGATATTACGCTTCTTTACGGGTTGTGTCCTAAAATCCTTGGTATTTACGCTGCACCGAACAAAGTTGAAATTTCCAACTACAAGCCTCGCACACATGGGTACTCAATTATTACATTGTGATGATCACTCCAAACAAGAGGGCTAAAACACAATGTGGCCATGAGATACTCGTGATGCATCGCCACTTATTAAAATAACATTCACGTTTTTCCTATCAGTGGTTTTTGTCGCCATTTTCTTGAAACCAACTGCGGTTACATGGTAAGCTGAGCTGTGCGGAGGGGTGTCATTGCTGTTTCAGCTGGGAACCTGTGATCTGCGAACAGCTACTTTTCATACACTTTTGTCTGTCATTTAAAGGGTGTGTTAAGAGAACGACGAGAAGGGTCAATCGTGAACGGTCAATCGATTAACGGATCGCTCTGACCAAAGGAAATCAAGCCTCAGTCGCATGACCGAATATCGTGAATGTAGCACCACCAAGAACATCTATCGAGCCACAATCGTGCCGGAAACGGTTCTACCACTTCCCGAGCTAAGTACTACGAAGTGATATAAGGTAACTAATCGTAGCTCGTAAAATGGCTTTTATTAAAACCTCACATTTTGTTAGTAGTCAGTCTGTGGGAGAGGTCCAACCAGAGCAGCCTATATGCAAATATTTTCCTAAAACGGCGCAATAAAATCAGTTGCGAACTAAACTGGCTGCCAGTCGCGAGGATGCAATTTGCTAATAAGCACGGAACCTTGTTTCTGCGTGGCAAGAGATGTTGCGCAGCTTCATGGAAAACAACAGAAAAATCACAGTACCAACGTTTCTAAACTGTGAAATTTTTCGGGGATAGCCGTAAGGAATATTATGCGTTTATATGGCTATCTTGCATTCGGGGAACCAAGCAAGGAGGGGCAACCCAAACGTGCTTTAGATCGGGCTAACCAAAGCCAACCACATGAGTTGATAAGCATCATCCACCACTCAAAACTGAACTGCCAAGTTTGACTCCAGTCCTATTTATATGTTTTTAACCCATCTGTGCGATCACTTATAAATGAGTGTTAACAAGATCGCCTTTTGTTGAACACGTGATAGTGATGCTGCCTGGCTGGACATGCGAACGCCTGCTCGAACTGGCATTTTCCCTATTTCTGGTATTCCCTCCACTGATACTGTTCAGGTTACAAGCTCAAAGCGAAAGCAGAAGGGACCCTATCATGCACTTTTGCTGCATACCTTATAAGATTTGGTGGCTGGACGTCAAGCCCGAACCTGAACAATGACGCATCACAACTGGCACAAGGACAAACTGGGTTACATTCCAGCCATAGCACACAACACCATATGCACGCGTGCAGAGATAACACGTGAACATACGATGTTCCCACCTAACTACCAAATGATCCGAGAAGCACATCGATAAGAGGACCTGATGGTGGACCCAATTAAGCCTATACTTGGCCCGTATCCAATTGGTCGTTAAAAATTCTCGGAAAGGATGAACTACAGAACTCGAAACGTTGCATTAAAACATTTTTTCACATTATCTCTTTAGGTTGAAATTTATGTGTAATACATTATTATTTGACCTCATCCCACGGTGTCGCAGCAGTGAGTAGTGTTCACACCTATGCTTTCCAGTTGATCTGTTGAATTTTTCCCAATCCCTCGTGCTTGCCTGAAGCCAATCCAAGGAAATGGGTCCATCAGCACACAATGTTTTGTGTATAAAACAGTTTAAACAAGCAAGCGGAAATTAGGCTAAGTTTGGCTCGGGTTTCGGGTTTTTCACAGAGAAAGACGGAAATGTTTTTTAAATGAATGCTATTTGAGAATGTGCGAAGAGTCATGGATAATCTCAAATTAAAGAAATAACCAAAGGCGGGTGTCCAGTACAATTGGCGTGGGTCAAATCTCAAGGGTTTGGCCGGAATTAAAACCTTTCGAAGAGGCTTAGGGTTATTCGTTAGGTCTCAGTGCTACAACCATATTTTTGTGGCAGGGTTTTTGGAGAGCCCAGTAAGTGCTCAGATTACTAGTTGGGAGATCAAGGGTTCGAAGACGCATACAGTTCCGTGCGATACTTGCCACTGAGGCAGAGACAGCTTCTCGGCTTTTCATATAGGCTAAATTGACTTAAACTACGAAATTTCATTTTAAAAATCCCTAATCTCATGGCCCTACAAAACCGAGTAAAGCCCTCAGGTTGTGTAATGATAGAGCAGCTATTTTTGAAAAACAGGCGATTCATTGGTGTTCACGGTTGAACGGTTGAGCAAAAAATGACAACAACAATAAAACAATCTGTGCCTATTCATAACAGAAAGAAAAAACATTTCTTCGCAAAAATCCAGTAAAATTAGCGCGAGAACGACGACGAGAAAGTGTACTGTGCTACAATGCATTGAAATCTGCAAACCTGTGTCATTTTCTATGAAGATTTGCCCTGTTAATCAGACCAATCTACACTGAAAACCCGCTAAGTATTGTGCAGCTTTTCTGTCTTTTTTAGAAATCATCAGCAGCGTGCGCCTGTTGAAGCTCCACAGAGTTTCAAACCCGTGACATGCCAGGGGATAGTTGAACATTAAACTATTCGGCCAAGAGTGGCTGACGAGCATTGTGGTTAACTCGCGCTTAGACAGGATATAGCGACAGGTAAGCCCTTGTTTCAAAGTTTTTTGTCGTACCTCTAAAAAACTCTCAACAGCTGCCGGAAGGCATATAATCAGTAGATTCAAGATTAAACTAAAATGTCTGGAGACCCCCAACATGTTTCCATTAATAACGACAGATTGAGCGGAGATAATCTATAAGATATCGCTTTGACTAGCCCGGGCGTACACGTAGGGCAGATAAAGACCGTTGACCGAGTGGACTTGAATCAGTTGAGCTAAAAATCAATAGTCAAGGCAAAGAATCCTTTTTAAAGAATAACTATGACGTGGCTTATTCTCGATGACCATCTACCCTATGTGTCATGAACTAGTTGAACTGCGCTACAGCACCTTTCCTGTATAATGTATGTACATAATACCATGGGATTGACTTGTCAATGCTCAATACAGCTTTCGGCATGACAGCGAGGATCAAAATGTTCATCAGAACTGACACGACGTTTGAGAATGACGTGGGACTAAAATGGGACTTCCCAGCCGCGTAAGAGCCAGCTTCTCTTACTGCGCTTCTGCGTATAAATTTGAGGCATGCAATTATGTGTGTGAATGGCTGCAGTAGTGGCTAAGATAGAAGATCTAGTTGATTTTCGGCAACCATCATGGAATCTCGCAAATAACGATAGAGACCGTTGCAGGATTACCGAGCAGGTAGGCTGAAGCTGAACTGGTAATAACACATTACTGTACTCTGAAAGAGTCCTTTAAAAACTTAAGAAAGCAGCCTAGTTAAGATCCAGTTTTACCGCTCTCCTTCTAATCAGACAACACCCGAAAGACAACCTCTCTTCTCAGACCACCTCTACGATCGTTCTTCCGTTCATATGTTCATGTGGAAGCAAGTGTGTCAGTCGAACAATGGGAGAGTTATTAAGATACAGAGTTTTCCAAAAGAACTCGAAAGTTCAATTTTAGCCCACCTGACTGATGAAAGAAATCAGACTAACGCCACAACGGCCTTCACTTCTATTTAAGAAGCTCCACCAAAGTAGCCGAAGGCAACTCGATCTAAGAGCTTGGCCGCTGCTGGAGCAATTACCATACACATTTTACAAGCATCATTTTTTCACCATATATATATATATATATATATATATTTTCACGGAATATTTATAAATTTTCTGTAATATGTTGTAAACACGCCTGGTCGCTTCTCATACTTTAATGTATTTCTTGGTAAAATTAAATAGTCTTTACACCCTGGACTACCAGCGTTTCCCTGAATGATTAAGTTAAATTGAAATGATCAGTTTTTTCGCTTCTGACTTTCGAAAGTGAACTGGCGACTACGGACAAATAATTTAATCCGGAATATTGCAATACTTGCGCGAGAACTACACGACGTGCACAAGATATGGAATTTTACTTCACGCTGCCTGTCTCAAGCACCCGACCAGAGCCGTGAGTAAACACCACTCCGGCTAAACCGGGCAGACGACTAAATCAGGACCGAATGATGGTTGTCCAGTCACGCCAGATGCCCATAAAAAATAGCTCTCCGTACAAATCTGACAGCTAAACAGTGAAAAAAATTGTTTTCACAGTAGACGGAAGGTTTTCCGTCAGAAACTTATATGCTTACGAAACAACTTCCGTTTGAACAGCTTGATCTTCAATCGTGTGTTCAAAGCATAAGCAAAGACTAACCGGAACTGTCCATTTCGCACTGTCATCCTTTCCTAAAGGGACAATATACAGGCAGGCATACTATTTGAATAATCAGTTCGTTGTTCGCCTGCAGTAGCTTACAAATTCGGGAACACTGACATTTTGTCAGGCCATGGACATTGTCTTTTCAGGTTTTGCCGGATGATCGGATGACTGACGGAGATACCTGTCACGAGTGTTCCGGTAAATTCCTATCATGCTTCTTATCAGTACTCTTCCATCTGATTCTAACTCTCCCGTTTATGATGTTCTTAAGCAATTTAGGTTCAAATGGAACATACGGTTGACGGAAACTCGGGGACTGCGTCTACCTGATGAGCCCCAAGAGGGGCGAAATCGGTGGCGGGTTGTCGAAGAGTTTTCAGCGACCCTATGAGTAGTGCATCACGTCTAAATCACAGGCCACCATTTTCCGCATCCCGGATTACTAAATACTTCGTTATTCAGATTAAAAACCGGTGGAAATCTACTCTAGATGTCAAAACACTTGCCTGGTTTGTTTGAGAGATTCCCACAAATGAAGTGCGGGGAAGCCTTTCGATATCTCTTCGTCATACGAGAGTTATCTAATATAAGAGATAATAAAATTGATGAAACGCAAGAAAGTCGCATTCTTAAATTGACTGGATTGACTCGGTGAGTGTTTCGAATTTGTGCAGAATCTAATCAATTATTGCCTTGGTCTTGGACAACCCGACATCATTAAATAATGAGCTTCTGCATTTTTCATGTAGCACGTCGTGTGACTGTTGGGCTTCTAGGTTGCTCAGTAACTGCAGTGTTGGTGATGACAGAATGCACCGGACAAGTCCATGCGACTCTGTACAATGTGTTGAGTTTCGGAAATACTTCAATGGTGTCTTGTTGGGCTACCTGTTGTATAGTTAAACGTTCCGCACACGAATTTGGTTTTGACAGAAGACTCAACTGGATCCAGCTGAGTCTCTCGCTTGTGATGGTCCGCTTCGAATGAGTGTATTGCATAATGGACTACGTGAATATAATAAGTCTCAAGGGGAGCGAAACGGTTTTTGGCTGTCGAAGGTTTCAGCGACCTTATGAATAGTGTGTTACGTGTAGTTAGATGTCATTTGCAAACTTATTTGGTTCCAACGATAAATTCAGATTGATCCCGGCTTATTCACTCGTTAATGATTATAAGTAGCCTTATGAATAGTGCTCCGTCAAGTAACCATTCTGCGATATCTCCGACACTGTGCTAAATAAAGCAAGAGGGGATGTTTGTGCAGTACATTCATTTGAAGAATATCATAAACGGGTGATTCGGCTGGGATTCAGGTGAGTCCATCGTGAAAATCAATGGTACGCAGATGAGTGTACTTGTTGGATTCCTTGAAATTTGGACCAAACTAGAGCATAAACTTGACGGAAACTCGGGGAATGTGCCTGCCCGATGAGCATAAAGAAAGATAAAACCGGTTGTCGAAAAGTTTCCAGCATTCTTGTCAGTAGTTTCCTTCACGTAAATGTACAACAATATCTCGAAAATCGTGCCAGCTGAAACTTCAAGCGCTGGGGTAAAGTTGATCCTACTGGTAAAAAAAACAAATTGGCATGCAACGGATTGCACGCTGCGTGCAGTTCATGTTCACAAAAATTGTAATGTAGATTAAAAACTCGACGACTACCTGATGATCCCAAAATAGGGCGAAATTGGCCGTTCGTAGGGTGACAGCTTTCAGTAATCTTATGTTCCATCTATACAATGATGAAATTTCCTCTTTTCAGCAGAACACACCTGGCAAAACAAGTATATAGGAGGATGGATTTGGGTTGACGTAATACACTGGTTATAATATTGCTGAAAACGTTTCGACAGCCCGCAACCGGTTTCGCCCTTCTTGGGGTTCATCATCTAGGCGCAGTCCCTGAGTTTCCGTCAACTTTATGTTCTAGTTGAACCCAACTTGCACGAAATTAGCGAAATAGACTCATTTGCTTAAAAACGTCATAAACAAGAGATTCAGCTGGGTTCCGGGTGAGTCTCCCGCAAAACCAAATTTGTTTGAAAATGAGTCTACTTCGCTAATGGATTTGAGTTGTTTAAGTAATTTGAGCGCCATGGCGGATGATGGCAGCAGAAAAGATTGACCGTGTATTCGACATAAAACCCTCCGACGAACGGCTGCCCATGGAGAGAAATTTTAAACTTAAATTCTAATCAGCCATGACTTGATTAAGATCAAGAATGCTCATTTATGCATCATGTCTAGTCCAAAAGCTAGGTCTAAGACCAGTACAAAAATGACGAACTAACTGCAAATTTCGGACACTGGTGTTTGGCCCAGAGAAGTCGTTCTCTGTACGATACTTTGGGAATCTGCATATTTGAGGATATTAGTTAATTTTTGTGTAGCATTCGAAGAAGAACGCCTGAAACTTGTTTCTTTTGACAATAAGATAATGGCCTCTTCCCTTGAATCAAGTTCAACTCGTGTTGAAGAAAACTTTCAGATAGGTTAAGTTTCAAATCTTACATATTCAACCTTATCTGTAGAGATATTAGTGGGAAACGATGCACAAATCTCTGTTTAACACGATAAAGGTTACTCAACCCTTATTGAACTTTCAGAATGGACATTCTCCAAAGGCAAACACCATTTAAGTCGGCTCTT
>SJOL01008180.1:134227-187223 GCA_004794785.1 Opisthorchis felineus | reverse complement strand
TTCAACCTTATCTGTAGAGATATTAGTGGGAAACGATGCACAAATCTCTGTTTAACACGATAAAGGTTACTCAACCCTTATTGAACTTTCAGAATGGACATTCTCCAAAGGCAAACACCATTTAAGTCGGCTCTTTAGCTAGTCTGTTTGAAAAAAACAATGAAACTGAATCAAATTATTATGTGATTGATGGATGACGATATTATCTTCATCTTTGCTCATGAAGAATGCTGCCCAGGGCCGTTTTAGAGTAAGTCATTTTTGTCGATCTGACATCTGCTAATCTTCGTAGACCTTTTACGACCATCCTTTGTACATTCGTTGCTCCGAAGCTGATCAAACTGATAAGTGGATTCCACAGGACAGGAACAAGTTATTACAGCACTGGTTTCCGCGGAAAATCTATGCATTTCGTGAAGCTGTCCGCGGATTCTAACTGCTATTCCTGCATTGGATCAATGCTAACATGAAGACAAATAAAATACAGGGCGAGGTCCAGGATAACGTCATTGTTTCTCTAATCTAGACAGACCTTCCATTAGGAAACGATCAATCGGTTCGGTAGTTCTACCGAACACACGCGACAGTCATCCGTTCAATATATGCACAACCTGGGCTAGTTTTGTCTCCGATATCCAACGCCGAAGATGTTCTATTTGCTTCCACCCAGCCGGTTTGGTTGCGGGTAATAGCCTTGAGCAGTGTCCAAGCGAAGGAGAGTTATCTCTTTTTCAGTTTTACCAGTCACTCTGATGATGGAATTGGGCTGCTTTATTTAGCTGACCAGCTTACCCATCTTCCCTCTGAGGGAGAGCAGACTGCTTTTTAAGTTCACGTTTGGGCCAAAAGAATTTTGTCGTATAGGTAATCAGCTAAAGGCCAACAGATGCAGCATACTAACTGATACAATCCAAGCCATTTGCTACCAGAATGTTATATTACTGTACAAAGTCATTGGCTTCCTCACTCATCCTGTCATTAAAAATCAGTTGACCAAGCCAGGTGTAGTTCATCGTCTACGAAGTTGGAAACATTGGCATCAAAGGATGATCTTGAAACACACCAAATTCTCGCCTAAATGTCGTTTTCTACTCTACACTGACTCATTTGCGGCCACCTATGTTAGCGTGATAGTAAATTTATGGTCAGCAAGATATCAAGTGTGCCTTGGGTCTCCAAGATGCATCAGAATGAGTCACTGAAAACAGTCGAAAATGGTGCCTGGAACCTAATGTGTCCATTGATGTTCAGAGAGGGTACCTAGTCTGATGGTTTGATCAACGCGGCCTCTGTACTTAAAAGCATGTTTAACTGGGTATTTCTGTAGCAGTGGCACGGCTACAAAGTGTACTGTGAGAGACAGGTTTCAGGCGCATTGATTCATTTCCCAGTATTCACTGCCGAATGGTCTGTTTCCATTGATGACATCCTGGTTGTCCAGCCTAAACAAGGCCACATGCGGGCAGGGCTAAGATAAATTGGCAGGTGCAATACGACTTTGCTAGATAAGATAGCGGTCCACTCAGAGTCATTTTGCTTTAGAGCAGTTGGGTGAATTCAGCGAGTTTGTATTCCTCGGCAACTCCCAGTGGAAAATGCAGGGCCCACTGCAAAGCACTATTAGATGGGCCGGTGGTTAGCACGCCATGTAAGGTACATCCTTACAATGACTTCTAGTATTCATGTAAGCATGTGATTAACTGGACTGCCTGCTAATCCCAAGCAAGGTGGATCAAACATGAGGGTAAAGAATTTTCCGAAGTCTTCCGCCCCCTGCAGACAAGAGACCACGTCTGGCCAATGCAGCTAGTGATCTTTTGTGATGTAACCGGTTACCCGTTGGCATAAACTGTGGATGAGTTCTGCGTCGGACGTCTAAACGTGGAAAAGAGAATCATTTTGGAATTATTTTCCATGTTTATCAACATTGTAATTTTCAACAAAGTTGGGCTGCAGCGGACCAGACAGCTTCAACAGTGGTCAACAGTATTAAGTTAATTATGTGATACCGGTGATCGGGCGATCACTTGGTTGCTACGGTTGCTAACGAGCACTCTTTTGCCTCTGGAACTTCCACGGAGTGTCAGCCCCTAACGTTTGACCGGCCGTCTTCTGATGCGTGTCTGGACTTATTGTGGACCCTGACCACACGAGTACTTATTGGAACTTTTTTTTCTGAAGAGAATTCTCGTAATGCATATGCTATACATGTATATGCTATATACTATAAATTGCATGGTCTTCACTTCCTGAGTCTGCGTCTTAAACACGATAGTTACTATAAAAGGAATGACACTGGGGACCTCAGTGCCTCGCTGTTTTGTGAAATCTTACTAACTGAAGTAGGTACATTATGACCCTAAAATACTCACCCATTGCTTGTCATTTATTGTTTTGCCTACTTTTTAGCTGTTAGATTGAAAAACCTTGTATTTTGAATCAGATAAAGAATAATATGTACGGCAATGTAGGCTCCTTGTAAAACCAGCGTTAGTCTACTGATCAGAGTGGAATGCACGATGCAGATGGCCAACGTAATTAACCTTGGAATTTGACCGTCGTACTCCACCCTAGCCAAAAAAATCAGTCACCATGCCAGTTGGTGGAAAGAAGGTGTCCCTCTTTGAGTGTGAGAGCCAAAAGTTCCAAAATACTTGGCTATTTTCCTTCGAAAGGCCAGCTGGTATTTCATTCATCGATTCACTTATAAATTCCGCTGAACCGGGACAAAGTGTTTGTTAGAATGCACGCGCACCTTATCGAGTGTTTTTCCTTCTAACGAACCGTCGGAAAACCATCAATTATGACTCGTGTAGTTGTCAAAATCATCGGTAATTCCATTGTGGTTATGTGCAATCATGATTTTATGGCTAGCTACTCGATTAACCTAGTCGTTAGGTTGAGCGCAGGAAAAGATTCTGGTGGCTACCCTCACCCCAGCGAGGAAGCCAATAACACAGAACAATCAAATTGCTCTGTCCCTCCGATTCGCAAAACCAATGGTCACTGGGAACGTGGCGTGGAATTTGGATTTAACAATTACCTAGCAGCACAAAAGTGACAGTCTAACTCCAAAACTAATCGAATCCATTCAGATCAACAGAGATGAATCGTATCCTCATTTTCGTTTGAAATTAGGGTTCGGTCAGCTTACCTGAACAGCAAAACTAAAACATCCTTCACTCTCTTCACTTCAGAATTAACATTCACTCAGCGAACTAGAGAAAAATGAAGAGAACTTCTTTGTTAGGGAACCGGAGTCTAACGACGACGCTCAATTACGATGTGGGGTCAAACTACAATAACCCGGTGCACCTAATCCAAATCATAGTGAAGCACGACAGAGATAATTACTGTACAGATTGTCTAAATCTGATTTCTAATAAGAGAAACCTTTAAGGACATCCAACCTAAATTCACTAAGCTGTACTTTCATTGAATAAATCGATTTATTTAAACAGTAACCTTATGAGTAGGGTATTGTGTCTCTACAATGACGAAGATGCATTTATGAAGAAAAGGCTTCAGCATTTTGTCCTGCATCTCACTAACGTTAAGAACAATCTGCATGCCAGCTGCCAAACTGAAACTAATCTCTGCTAATTTCTACATATTGTGCTGCAAGCGTCAACTTCCAAAATCTATTGTGTCTACTAAAACAGTGAATGTAGCATTTTTTGGAATGAAATCCAACTGATTTGTGGGATCAAATACGATGGTATGCGGATAGTCCAGTGATAAATCTGAGTCAGTGATATGAGACATTTCCATTGTGACGTCTCATCGTGACGGTTAAATTGGCTATTTGGGTGGCCAGATTACGTCGGCTTTTAGACTCTCGAGGTTTGTCTTTCTGAGGAGGGACTGCAATACAAAATATTCTTTGCCTCAAAGTTTCTCTCTTCCTTTTTCTCTCTCTCTAATAGGACGGTTACCGCTAAAGTTGTTTAGTCGAATAAGGGGAGAATAGCATTTGTTTGTTTCAGCTCTGGTTCTCACCCACTTTCCCAAAGTCTACTGATATGTTTGAACAGGTAGATGAAGCTACTCATTATGTGGAGCAGACAACGTTGTGCTCTTATGTGCGGTTCCCGCTTGACAGCGTGGTGGCAGACAATGGGGCTTTAACTGTAAAGTAACTGAGTGGAAAAAAAATTCAGGTTCATATAATTCTGTGAAGTAACAACAGCTGAAGATGATTGATAGTTTTCATGAAATACACTCATTTGCAAATCAATTTGTTTTTACGAGAGACTCACCTGGAACCCAGCTGAATCTCCCGTTTGTGAGGTTTCCATGCAACTGAATGTGCTGCACCAGGCCGCCTCATGTTCCAGTTGCTACGATATTCGAGATATCGTGATGCATGTAATTTTGCGCAACGTACTACTCAAACTGATTTGCAAATGAGTGTATTTCTTAAACAACAGTCTTCTTCTTCATGCGTATCGTGTAATAAAGTGCATAGTGTTGGCACACTGCAGTTCATCCGCCGAAGTCTGTCGTGTATGAAGTGGCATTGCCAACTTGTATTCACGGTATTATGCGTTTATTTCACCGTCATAGCTTTCCGCGAACTGTTTGGGTCACTTTGAAGTAGCTGGTGAACTGATGGACACACCAGTCTTACAAAGGTAAACTTCAGTGCCACAGAGTCAAGCGGCGTTGAAAAAACTTCGCGGTGGCAAGATGCTCGAAATAATAAAAGTCATTTCGATCTTTAAATGTTTGACCCAGTTCACTATCATGAGGCGGCCTGGTGCAGCACATTCAGTTGCATGGAAACATCACAAACGAGAGATTCAGCTGGGTTCCAGGTGAGTCTCTCGCAAAACCAAATTGATTTGCAAATGAGTGTATTTCTTGAAAACAGTCCAATTTGGGTCCAAGTAGAACATAAGGTTGACGAAAACTCGGGGACTGCGCCTGCCTGATGAGCCCCAAAAAGGGCGAAACCGGTCGTGGGCTGTCGAAGAATTTTCAGCAACCTTATGAGTAGTACATTGCGCAAAATTACATGCATCGCGATATCTCGAATATCGTAGCAACTGGAACATGAGGCGGCCTGGTGCAGCACATTCAGTTGCATGGAAACATCACAAACGAGAGATTCAGCTGGGTTCCAGGTGAGTCTCTCGCAAAACCAAATTGATTTGCAAATGAGTGTATTTCTTGAAAACAGTCCAATTTGGGTCCAAGTAGAACATAAGGTTGACGAAAACTCGGGGACTGCGCCTGCCTGATGAGCCCCAAAAAGGGCGAAACCTGTCGTGGGCTGTCGGAGAATTTTCAGCAACCCCATGAGTAGTACATTGCGCAAAATGATTGATAGTTATTTTAAAACCTATTCAATTGGCGTATTTGCTGTTTTCGTTTCTAATCTGAGAAGGTGTAAACCCAGTTCCATCAAATTTTTCGGTGCCAAAATTCCAAACTTCCATCTCGTTCCCGCTTCAAAAATTCATCGAAATTAGTTTGTCTAAGGACGCGTTTCAATGAAATCAACCAGGTAGACTTACAACGTCACGCTAACATTAAAAGGACAAGTGATAATGGGCTGTCGAAGAGTTTTCAGGAACCTGATAAGTAGTGTTATATTTTAGGTAAATATACTTCAGCACCTCAAATATCGTGTCAACTGAAACATGAAGCGACCCTTCTGCAGCACATTCATTCAAAGTATAGCATAAGTGACAGATTCATTTGCGCCTTTTGATAGCACAAGGTCATTTGCAAATGAGTGTATATCGCAAACGCGCACAAATGTTCCCCTATTAAGACAAGTCCCATTTGGGTGTGTTCAGTGTTCGCGGGTGGAATAATGGTAACTCGCCTGACTCGAATGTCTGATATCCAGTGTACGAATCTCGGTATGGTCAATGATATGCTCTGCTGACGAGATGCATTAAGAGTGTAAATTAACTGGAGCGATCATTCCAGGCCGAATAGAAAACTGCTTAAACGAGTGATGTCTACACCAGTTATGCAAATGCTTCGCTCAATCTCATGTAACAAGTGGACTATTCCAGTTCAAGGAGAGAAAAAAACTCGTACGCGTTCTATTTGGAAGGAAACAAACAGATTGTGTTTGCGAGATCTGCTGTTTCAGCACAGCATTATAGGGCACACAAACCAAAATATGGAATCTCCGCGTAATTTCTATTGTCGAAAAACTGTGTCCCCTCCCCTTAGCAATCTGTTTTAGCTAAATTCGAAAAACGAAAGGCCTCTTAAACTAGCATTTAATTCAAATACAACTTGAGTGTTCTGTAAAGTGACAATATTGCTTTTGCCGTCTCTCAAGTTGTCGCTGTTATCCAAGATTTTAAATGCATCAGTAACTTTTGGAGTGTACTTTAAGGACCCAAGACTGCTTACGTCTACCGACAGGTCTGACGTCTACTGTTAGTTCTCTAAACGTATGCCTGGAATGCATGTTGTTTAACCGGAATATCATGGTCAAAACTAACGCCTGTCGCGCCCACAGTCTACCAGCCATATTTGTTGTCATCTTGTAAGAAATGCCAGCCGGTTTTTGTTTATGCGTAAACCATGATCCGAACACCTATTCGAAGAAAACCAGCTTGACCAGGCAAAGTTAACGTGTATAAACCAGTCGTTTGGGCAAACGTGTAGTGTAGGAATGTTAGAAAAATGCTTTTCATTCCCAAACTTTGGATGCTGTTGTTGAATAATATTTCTTGCAATTTTCCTTCATCCAACACTCGTTGTATTAGGTGGCTGAGTACTCTTCAACAGTCCAAGATCGATTTCGCCCTTCTTGAAAGGTAACCTCCTCCTAGTTTCCATCAATCTTCTGTTCCTGAACAAATAGTTGCATGCAAGTTGCGCAACACAGTCATTTGAAAGCTGCATTGACCTTACCGGGAGGCTCAACTCAGGCTCTTATTTGCACTGTACTTTAACTGAACATCCTATGCAGTTGCCTTCTCGTGTTTGAGTTACGATACTACTCAAAATATCGAAATGTCTATCTCGTCCCACCAGAGTGATGAGCCACAGGAAGGCTGAAACCGCCAGTGGATCGTCAAAGAGTTGTCAAAAATCCTACATATAAATACGGTTACGTCAAGAATATTAGTTCATCTGGAAGAGGGGTCAGTCGATGTGCAGAAAAATCAATTAAATAAATCCATAAAGAAGAGATTCAGTTGGTAATCATTTAAGTAACGGGTTAACCCAACTTACTCTGTAAAGGAGCAAATAAACCATTGATATCATTTTAGGGTAGTTTTACCATGCTGAACATTATCCAGCATGAGAATTTCTAAGCTCTGATTCAGCGTAGAACGGGTTTCAAAAAGGCTCAACAGCAGTCAACTCCACGGAATTTTCGGGGTTCCATTTATTCTTATTGATTTAAGAAATGAATACCATTTGAAATCATTGACATTTTACAAGTGGTAGTGGTACTTTCGTAGGTCAATCGTTCGCAGTCTCCTTATCCCACAGTCTTGGTTATTTTCTTCGTTCACTCTTAATTCCATTCTATTCTCTTTCCAGAGAACTTACTGGCAATAAAATCTGTAGAGGAAATTAAAAGCTTGTGATGTATTGTGACTTTAAGCTCGTATGGTGGTGAAGTGCCGTGATGTCAAATCCTGCATACCAAAACTTCCTGGGACACAGTGTCCCGTACTACCCGGTTTGTTGCTCGGACCAGTTCCACCAAATTCTGAACAGACGTGGACAGGTATTGACTGCATTCACAGTGTTGGTTATCAGTGGACCGAATTCCACACGAGCTTCATTGTGTACCATTGCTGTAACCCCAGCCAGACAACTGGTACAAATCCACTGAGGGGTTATTCAAGACGCACCAGTCAGGCCGAAGACATCCTGATCGACACACAGATGCCTCTATATAATTTACTTAGATCCTTCAAGTTCCATTACAGTCTACCCAGCAGTTTTTCTGGTATGGAAAAAATAGAAAAAGCAAGTTGTTTGTCAATAACGCTAACAAAACGAGGTGATTAAGAGGGACTAATTTCAGTTGTCTTTAGCCAAGCTAGACGTACCGCTGGGTTACTCGCAAGTCGAGGCAGAAGAAAGGACCAGAGAGAAGACAGCATTCGCAGTGCCAATCAATTTCTACGGATTTCACGCACCGCCAATTTATTTGACAAAAGCATGGGTCACTTTCAAGGCCTCGGGCAGATGAATCTAAAAGACATCATTCCTCAGAGCTGTTTGTTTCATCCTATTGACTATAAGATAAATTATTATCTGCCAGCCAAATGTCTACAACATCTGATGGCTTTCTTAAGCCGGCACCAAGACAAGTGGCGTTTCTCGCAAAAAGAAATAACCTTACTTAGAAGTAGCTTCTATGGGAACTGTTAGAAGTGGCGGAGAAAATAGAACAAGTCGGAACATCCAAACGGAAACAAAGATTTGGTAGAAATGGCATCATATTGTCAGGTCTGTGAGCCACAACAGAGGCTTGTTTCACTGAGCAAGCTGTAACATTCTGTGGGTAATTTCATGTGACTAGAATAAGAACCAATCGTCAGTTTTGAGAGTCTAAGGCCGAGACTTTGCACTATGCTGAACGTAAAGAGGCCAAAAACTAAGCCAGACGCCGGAAATTGGTTCCAAATGCAACTGGTGGTTTCATCACCAAAGGAATATTTTTTTCAGAAAGATGGTGGGATTTTGAGTAAATCTGACAGAGAAAATCTGCAGACCCGGAAGGCACTGCCTGTGTTGCTCACATGTAAAAATGGGACCCTTATGTTTTCAGGCGTTCCTCCTTTGTGCGAACAAACCATCTGCTACTTGCCTCCGGAGATTCAGAGGTACTTGGTGACATATTGCCAGGTAGCGGGCATATTCCACGCAGAAATCACCTTGCGACACAGGGTGATCTGCGATTTAACGCAAAGCAAAATTTCAGGGTATGCAACCAACAAAGCTGATGAAAGGTTTGCGCTAGAACCCAGGACAGTAGGGAAAAATCGCATATCATTTAGTTGACTGCAAGTGAAATGGAGGCTAGGTGTTTGTGCTCCGTTCGGTGCCTTATAAAAACACTGAGCTTGCATCCTATTTTTAAGGTTTGTCGCTATATACCTCAAGGATCCTATTGCCAGGAGAAAAGATGCTGCAAGCACTGTGAAGCCTGTGCGTCCAGCTTGGCAGAGCTGGTTGGAATCTGCCGTGAGGAAAGATTCTCCTCATAACAATTTTCCGAAGTTTTGTAGTTTGCGATCGATCTTGGAAACCGTGGCCGAAAACTTGACTACTCCCACGATACTAGCATTCCAAGTTAATTAGTGGGAACAAGATTGATGGAAGCGCTGACTGAATCCTAGTATTTGTAAAACTACAGTCGTTTGCAACTTACATTGGCGTTAGCGAGAGACTCAACTGAATCCCTCATCTATGCTTCAACTAAGTATATTCCCTCGTCATGTTTCAGTTGACAGGATAGTCGCGATGTTACAGTGTGTTTTTTCTACCTGGTGCACTATTTATAAAGTAAAAGCTTTTCCAGCAACCTTGTGAGCAATGTGTTCGTTTGTGTAACAATGGATTTTTTCACAAAATGCCATAAAGCAGTGCCACTGGGACTGAAAGATTCTCTAAGTGGTGCAAAAGCAACTGTATGTAGCCCTGTGCGGATTACGTTCCGGAAGTGGAACCACACTGGGAGATTTCTTGAATTTGATAGAACACGAACGAAGTTCTATCGCTTACAAGGCACCAGCCAATAGTCGAATTGAGTTTTCGAGGAAACGTGGAAATCGAAGAATGGCAACTTCACTTTTGGGTGAGTGAGAATGCGACCACCGGATTGCCCAGTCAAATAGTCGTCTCCTGTCCTCCAAACCAACAGTTCTTTTATGCTCCTTCGGTTAAGTAACAGCGCAGACCAGGTCGACGAAGTTTAATCCACAACTGTGATAAGTCAACGAATTTTCGAAATGGCTTCCAGGTATCGCCGATGCGCTGTCAGGAAGTTGGAATACTTGAGGATAGTCACGTGGTTTCCCCAATTTCTTCACAATCCTCGTGGAGGACAAGATAAACAGACTACCTTATGAGCCTCAGGGAAGGCGAAACCGGTCATGGGCTGTCGAAGGATTCTCAACAACTTTATGAGTAGTGTATTAGGCCTATACAAACCGATTTTCCTTATGACAGCGGAAGTGGACGCGTACAGGGCTAGAGGCCGGGCGTTTGAATACATTTTTTGGTTGCTTAAGCTTTTTCATTCGTTTTCTTGCTTCCGTGACCATTCAAGCTCCCGAATAACCTTTGCGATGAAAATAGACGCTCATCCAGTTCACGCTCTTTTTGGGGCTCCACTGAAGCAGGGAGGGAAGCTAAACTGTCACCGTGGTTTCCTCGTTTTTATATCAGCACGAAACCAGTAAATGCGGTTTTTCGGATAACCGACTCGCAAACCTATCCACAGGTTTTGCTTACAACACGCTCGAAACAGACCGAGAACAGTATCTATAAACTCTGAGCAACAGGCTTTGTTCCGAGCCACGAGAAAAACTAAAAGCTCGTCTAGCCTAATAAACCGTAGAAGAAGATTTTACCACTTCTTTGTCGTTCGTTTCACTGAGTGGGTTCCAGCACGGGTAGTCCCGTAACATGAAGGAATGACAGTTTTACGACTTTCCGCGCGCTCTAATGCAGCCTTAATTCGCCAAAACAGACCAAACCCAGACTCAGACTTGTGGGGTCAACTCATTGGCTTCAGTGTGATTCCCACTGTCTAGAACCTCTCACAATAGTAATGCGATATTATAATGAATGTTTGGTTGATACCACTTTGAGTACTATATGTCCGAACCAAACTGGAACTCACACTTTCAATTGCATTATGCTCCCTTCGTTGATCTGCACTAGCCTCACAACCAGGAGTCTCACTAAACCATAGGCTGATCATGAATATCAAGATTGCTCAGCATGTTCATTAAAGCGAAAGTGTCCATGTCTCTAACATTGTTACCAAGCTTGTTCCTCCTGGTCGTATTCGTTTCTGTGTTCGATTGGTCTTATATATGCCTACAGACGACCGCAACCCCTATGGCGTGCTGCACATGTAATGAGACCAAGACCGAGTTTTCTTGGTTGTGAGGGTATGAAGTCAGGGTATCCCGAAAACATGTATTTCACTCGTGGCTCCCCTTGACCTTCCTTTCATACCATATTTCCTAAAAGATTCAATAGTTTGGTTGACCATCAGCTATCAGTGCTGATCATGATGAAACCTACAACTGTGTTAGTTTGCAAGGTTTATTCCGTCAGATTCTCGTCATCATGCAGTGTTTCACAGTGAGCTCACACGTGGAGCTACCTTTCACTTACAGTCTGGAAGTACCAGCATATTTGCGGTGAAAGATGTCTCCGGAAGTAAGCTGAACCAATAGTTCGTATGATTACATTGGTCGCTCAAGTGAACTCGTGTCAAACAATCACGAATGTCCTTATTGGTTGGCACTATGCAAAAGTATGTGTCTAGTCAACCTAAAGTTCCCACATGGAGTTTTACGGAAAGCTGCATCTCAGCCGACCAATCAGATGCCTCGGGGACAGTCCTAGCTTACTGCACCAGAAGCGAAAAGCTTTGGCGCCCTGAAGCGCAACTTGATAGAACGGGGATGAATTCGGCCTGTGAATCACAGTTCCGTTCACCGATTTTGTCTCAAGTTTTGGGCCTTTCGGTATGACAGTAATCAAGCTGTGCCAGTGTTGTGGCATCATGACACCGCTGGTCAGTTCAGTGCGTTTCCCATGAAATACACAGCTGCAAATTATTAGCCGTTTAATGCGTTCTCACTCGATAGGTAAAACAAGGCGGGAGTTTGCACGTTTCCTCTTAAGCAGACGGGTGAATTGCGGATTTGGCATCGGATTTACCAAACAAAGGCTTTCGAGCTACTGGATGTCTGTGCACGGCCTGTAGACTAAAATCGGCTTGAATGGAGCTGATTGTGGTGCTATTCTTAAGCCCTGAGGAAACAGATCGTCAGGCAAGCACATGGGGGCCCGCCCTAAACATGATAACCTACAAACAAGCGTCGGCAGTAAATACATCTCTCATCGAAGCGTCCGTGTTGGCCGTCAGCGCCTTTGACTTTCAGCCTATCACAATTCTCTCACTATGATATCGTATCAGTGTTCCTAGGGACCATCCAATAGCATAGCACTGAAGTGGCAACCAATGACCTGTTGAGAATCAATTGGATGTTAATCTATATTATCATCCACAGGTTGGCATTCAGGACTCAAACTTGTTGGCTTTTACCACTGCATGTACCCGAGTGCATTGATAGGAGACTGAAGTGGTCAGTATGGAAATTCTGATGGTAATATTAACGCACGCGTAAACTACACATTTGAAGTTAAAATTAAATATTATTTGTTATGTTCTACTGCTGACAGCAGTGCGATTAGAGCCTAACCGAAAGGCAATAATTAGGGCAGTCCCGTATTGACAAAATCAACATAGAAGTGCGACACAAATCAGTAGGTGTAGTAACTAATCATCTGAATAATAATAATAATAAGGTTAGTTCAGCTGTAACAAACTTCCGGTGCCCAGCTGCCACCTGAAAGAGCCACGAGGGCTGAGATACCCCCAAGTTGCCCAATCCTAAACAGGAATAGTCGAGATGCCGGGGTTGGGTTCGAACCACGGATCTTCCGGTCAGTAACTTCGCGTCTTAACCACTGAGCTCTCTCGAGCCCCCAACCTCGTGAAGAGAGCGACTATCTGCTGTAGCGAAATGTTCAAACATGATCAAATGTCACATGTGCGAACTGACTGAAAGATGGGCGAACAATCTCTGGCAGCGCGTCCAACGAAATATGCTTGGGCGCAAGCTGGGGAAACATTGCATGTCAGCGTTTGTGCAGGGGTCCTTCCAACTCTATTGCACGGTCCATCCAGGTTCTCACTAAGCAGTAGCCCGTTCGTATGTCCCAGAGTTGAACTATCTCAGGCCACACTCCAGCAAGTAAACATTGGCCTTTTGTCTATAAGGACCATGATTATGCAAGACATTAACTGAACAACGCCTCCACGTGAGGTCTTGGAAACTGGACATGAAATGATTGTGACTGCCTGGGTTCGAGCTTGAACTTGCAGCGGTGCCTCATTTGAATTGGGGATGGGCTCCATTTTACACTCGATGAGGCACCGGAGACGGAGATGTTGAAAGGTAGGATGAGTCATCACTGCATCTCTGTTTGCGAACGGCCATTTGACGACCGTCAAACCTATGTTGAAATATCACGACAGTCGACAAACTCCGTGCAGCACAGAAACGGACCAGTATGATAGCCCGGATCCACCTATGCGTTTCGAACAGCTGGAAGTCTTATTGATTTTCAGCTTTGGTTACGGTGTCAAGTTAGCCACGACATGACAAACAAAGTATCCGCCCAGCTGGTCCCAGTTGGCAGACTACCTAAAAATGTAGGCATCAGTACTCCAGTTCATTCAACTCGATAATTCATTCAGATGGACTAGGTTCATACTGACGAAAACTCGCACGTTAAAATTTGAGTAGCGCTACACACATTTTATTTAAATGTGACCAATGAACATTGCGGGCTTATGTTGCAAGATTTCGTGGGATCGGTTTTACTTTGATGGCCCACACAAGAACTTGTGGGCGTTGCTTGTACGCAGGACGGAGCAAGCTTTCGGTCAAGTCACGTTTGTGAGTCGTCAGTAAACAAGTGAACAGCATTCATGCAGATGATGTACGCAGCACATGTGTTAGCTGAGCAGTGAAGCAAAACTCTAAAATGCTGTTTTAGAGTTTTTTCCCTATGGACTGGAGTAGGGGGCAAAATTTCTGAGGCGAAAGCTAAACTGGAGAGAAACTCAAATGCTTTTGAGTTTGCATGTGGGTAAATTCTTAGGAAACTGAAAAACGCCTTTTGCCACACGAAGAGCAGTAGTCACCCGCATTGTCTTGTTAAATTAACTTTGCCTGTTCCGTATATTTTTGATTCAGATGAATTATAAGCCTTCGAATCTGTCTGGGATAGTTTGTTCACGGGTAAAGATTTTTTCAGCTTGAACGCGCCCCTAATCGTAGGTACTGGCAGTTCTAAGCTCCCAGGTTTAAGGACGCAAAGGCCAGTCGGTTAATGTTCCATGATACTCAGCACACATACATTTTATTGATTTTCAGACAACCAATTCCACCATAAATCATGGTGTACGGTGATTTGAGAGTCGAAACGAAGGTGGCCTAAACCGCAGGAACAATCGAAGGTTGCTACTGGTTGTTGTAAATACTGGTTGACATTTTGGCATTGCTTGCTAAGCTTTGGCTCTTTTGTGTTTGCATAGATTGTGGTGCATCGCAGCGATACTTTCAAAGGCAGCTTGCCTACACCAGAACGCGTGTACTTTTGGTGGCAGTGGGAATTTATCCGACACAGTTGTACACCATACGTTGGGTATGCCCGTTCAGTATATTACACCGGTCTGTGCAGTGCGCAAACTTGCATTCTTCAAGAGTCAGGCATTGCGCTTGGAATCTGCGGAACAAAAGGGCGACAATAAACGTCCGGTTTTTGCCGTCAGACCAGAGATGAAAATGACCTGAAGTCACGCGAATTATAGTGTACGCGTAAACTTTTTTGGGGAAATTAGATAACAAGCGTCAGTTTAGTCAAACGCGATCACTCGGTAGAAATGAATGGCGTCACAGCCGAATTTGAAGGCACAGCCAAACTGTTTGGAGGACAACACAAGTCCGGTGTCAGCTTTTTCTGAATGCCGGTCACGCAATCGAATCCCAGTGATCTCAACAATCGACAGCATCCTTATACTCGCAGCGCATGATTGGTTTGGAGTGCTCAGTAGATTAATTGAAAAGCATTTACGCTCATTTGCAAACTAATTTCGTTTTACGGGAGACAACTGAATCCCAGCTGAATCTCTAATTTATGATGTTCTCCCCCTGAATACTTTGCACATAAACAACCTCATATTTCATTTGAGACGATATTCGAGATACCTCAGTATAGTTTCTTGACGGAACACTATATAATAAACGATAGATTCATCTGGGGTTGGTTTGAGTCACCCGTTAAGACCAACGTAGTTTGCACATGACCGTAGTTTGTGAAGTGCTTCCACTTTGGACCTCGTTGTCTGCGCCTACCTGGTGAGCCTCAAGAAAGGCAAAACCGGTCGTAGGCTTTCAAAGCATTTTCATCGGCTTGATGAGCAATATATTCCGTCGTGGGCTTTTTATTTTTCCACAGGATCATCCGTCTCTATAGAATTTGACAAACGATTCAACTTTACAGGGCTCAATTAAACAGAGTCATGTTCGCATACTCTGTCTGATAACGCCTTGCCGTGTGCCCGATATACAGTGCTAAACAGAAGCATATGAATGAGTACATACAGAAGCTAGTAATAGATTTTTAGCATTCTGTCTTTCAGATGGAAGCTGATACCAAGAATGGAGCTAAAACTCAAGCACAGACTAGACGCGTTATATATGAGGTCAGTAGTGTCCACTACTTTTCTTGTAAGCAGGACTGCAATCGAATTTCTTTTTGGGAGGAAGGGTGAGATGTGCGTGTTTCAGTACAGGGGCGCATGCCATCGGTCGTAGATTCTCAGTTTCGTAGTTTGACTTTAAAACACCGTAGAAAACTATTGGTGACAAACACCTGTTCTTCTAGTATGCACTTGCCGGAAAATCCTTCTACAGCCTGTTCATTCAGAGATCGTATTAAGTTGCTTTTCTGTTCGGGTGCTTCAAAGTTGTTGAAGTCAATATATTTCTCTGTTCAGGTTTGCTTCCTGTATACCATACGCTGACTACTTACGTTTCCAGTCTTACCTGAATCAACATCAAATAATTCCAGTTGGCAATCGTGTTGAAGTCTCAAGCCAAAGAGGAAGTAATACGAAGTAATAAAATATATGACATAGTGGTGGAACTGACAGCATCCTTTTCTACCACGAGATTATTCTCCACCTATCGATGGTAGACTTCACTTAGTGAACATAATGGCCGGATCTCCAGTTTACGCATGAGGAAATATGCCAAAAAATGGTGCAGAAAGTCGAGATGCCATCGCGACACCAACTTTCTGTTGGTGTATTTCATTGTCAAAGCTGAAGTGGATGTTGTAAGTACATATGGCCGTAGTTCCTTGCGATCCAAGACAAGAATGCCGATGCTTTCGGGAGCCGTCGTCATCAGAAGCAAGTTCGCCAACACTAATACATGCTGTACCATGCTATACCATATGGACAACGTTTGGAAGAAAACATTTTGCATGTTTCACTCCCCCATTTTTTCGGAGCAGGAACTAAAAATATATCATTAGCTGGACACGGTGCAAGTGCTACCTTTTTTCCACAACTGTACATGAAAAATTCACACATCTTGGATAAAAAATATGACTGAAAAAAGCATAATTACAGAGCAAATGCGCAACCACCTGTATGCCTTCTCTTACAATAGTTATCGTGGAGTGACTCTGGTTTGTTAGCCTACGGGGTGAGCTCATAACACCTAACACAGCGATGTCTAATTTACTGGCCTATGGGAATACAAAAGGGAAGTGCAGAAAAGTCCCGAATGGGCACAGAGCAGGTGTTTCTAGGTTACGTAGTGTCTTGTCTTGCACGCAGTGGACAGCGTACATCCTTCTCAGCGTCCAAAGATTTTTTTGCCAAGTTGCTAATTTGACGATGTCGGGCTAAGCTGAAAAATAGACCGCAAAAAGTCATATCCACCCGCTAAAACGCGTAGTTAGTAGGGAAATAAGGGTTCGGAAGGGAAATACTGATAGAGTTTTCTGTCCCGCACAGCCTCATACCTGATACATATGTGGACGTCGCGTGAGAAGCAACCTTCCTGTTCCGAAAATTGTGCATTGCTTGGCTTTTAACCTGTTCTTTTCGCTCAATGTTTTAAAGGATTTCAGTCAAGCTGGGTTGAACAGGAAACGTCAAGAGAGCGACTGAATAACGTCAGTCATCGGCTTTTGAGTGTTAGGATAACCTAGAAATGTCTTGCCTTCTCCCAGTGTTAGTGCTCTCTAGCGATCTACCTATTCAGATATGAATCTTTTCATTTCCCTCGCAGGACTGTACACAATTGACTTGGCTTTGCAGCCGAGTAGTCTACCAAACAAGCATTGCGTAACGCTGGAAAACAGCGGGGCTAAGATGTATTCTTAACATGAGGGGACAAATGGGAACTGAGGTGATTTATGTTGCACGTTTTAGAAAACGGGCAGCTTGGAGTATTTTGGATTGAACTGGACAATAGTACCTCATTTGTTCACAGTGTTTACTTTCTGACACCTTTGCGAAAGGTGCTAATCCGTAATAGAGGGACTTTACCCAAAAATGTTTCTTTTGTATCTTTAACGCAAGATTATCATCTCTTGCCCTCCAAACATGCCCTACAAAGATGAAACACATGACGTACATATCTGCAAGTATAAAGCGGAATTAAATTTCCGAAGAACTTCGTGTTACTACGAATCACATTGCTTCAAAGTCGCCAGCTAGCAGTGAAGACAAGTAACCTGTGTGAAAAGAATGATGCTTGAACATTGTGCGGTGTTGTGCGACAGTTGAGATGGAACTAATGAAGTCGATTTGAACGTAGGGCAAAGCAAACAGCTTATAGCTCTCTGAATCATCACTCGCTTTCGAATAGGATTGGGTAGGTTAGCTGTCTTATTGTGAAGAACTGCATCTAACACCTCCTTCGAAGTTTGTAACAGCACTGCGGCTGGCAGTTACCAGCGTCGCTTCTTTATAGCAGTTCTGACGGAGGGTTCTGTCTGTTTGAATTGCAATAAGGGTTGTTCCCATGAGCTGCAGTACCTGTATCAAATGAGGATTCCTTCAGTAACTCCAATATCCTCGTAATTGCCACAGGTCTACCGAGCTTTCTGTATCTTCCTCCATTCCTCTTACAAAAGCAGTTCTCGCTGCTTCTCTTCCTCACGTGCAGCCAAATCTTCGTGTGCCATTGAGTACAGGCGCGACTTGCTAAGCTCATTGATGTCATCTTGCGTCGTCATCCATCACTCCACCTCATCGAATCCTCATCAGGTCAAAGATCCATCCAGTTAAATTACCATCTGTTATTGAAAACATGAAAACAACTACGTGAGTTTTGTGGATACTTGATATCCTGGAAAAAAAACATCAAAAGCCGCGGTACCGGAACATGAATCACTAAGCTGCCAGATGTTTGTTGTAAGATAGCAGCCAGGGGAAAAGTTAGATAACATCACGAAATGTGGTGTGAGGAGCAAGCCTCTTTAGGAGAACGCCGCCGCTGTCATTTTGGTTTCGCAGGTCGCATTAATTTAGTCTCATGAGCTGTAAGATTGGTCGTTAAATTTCTATGTGCCCTCAAATTTAACTTTGCTATTTGCTGTACCCAGCCATATTCTTCAGTAAAATGCCTTGAGATAATACATTTTACGGGCTAGGCAACCATGGTGTTTAACCGTCCTTCGTGTCTTTTGATGGCTAGAATAGAAGATCCTGACAGGCATGAATCTCAATTAATTCCTACCTCCACTTTCAATAGGACAGATGATCCGACTTTCGATAAGTAGAAATAAAAAAGCGTTTGATAAGGAGTTGATTGTGCGGCATATGTGCAAGATTTCAAGACGAGAACAGACAACCGGTTTGATGATACTCAGGCGAGGAAATGGACCCACAGTTGTTGTTGACCGGACTACCATCATCATGTAGGATTCTCTCTGACTGTGCTCAAAAACGCGTCTGTTTCCCGGGCTGCCGTTGAATTCACAGTTATAAATATCCTCACAAACTTGTGCCAGACTGGCAGATAACCAGCACTTTTGACGTGCTTTAGTGGTTACATACATCCTGGATTGTAAAGCAAATTAAACTATAGATCATCCGCTTCCCCGCTGCCGGCTTATTCAAAGCATTTTACTCTTCAGCTGATATTCTTGTCACAGAAAATCACGTTAGTTCATTACTAGGGTCTGTAATCTCTCAGCAGCTCCAATTAATATCAAAGCAGTTTTCGAGTGAGTGTACTCCTCAAATTATGTACAATTTATTGTTCAACTGAAGCATTTGGTTAATGGAAACACGGAGACTACGTCTATGCCATGAGCCTCGAGAAAGATGGAACCGTTGGTGGAAAGTCTAAAAGTTTTCAGCAACCTTCTTCGTACAGTACATGTTAAAAGCGTACAAAGCGACTGCTTCATATCATTGTAGAAGAGTCTTTTGGTTAGCTCACGAAAGTTTCAACAACACTGAAAACAGTAGTCTTTTATACCCGGGCGTCCGGTTATCCGTCGGCAAAAAACGTCCACAATGTGGCCAAAATAAGTATTTTTGCCTAGCTGGCGCATGAGATAGATTTTCACTGAAAAGTCAACAGGAAGAGATCCATGCTTAAGTGTTCATATTTGAATAAAGGTTTCTTTTTTATCAGTCAGGCATAAGGAGACAGCTCCGCTATGACATACACTAAATACAAACCACTGAGCGTAATCAACTGTGCCTACCGTTCTCATCTGCGGAGCAACCATACGGGAGGGGAAACCGGGTGAAACCTTTCAACGTTGGCAAAACGAACATTCGGTCAAGTGACAAGTCCACTGTCAGACAATTCCCTTCCACAACAGTCCTTAAGGCACTTTCTTGCCCCCTGATACAGCAGACTTTCCAGTTTCTACTTATCAAAGGATAATATTCTCATATTTTGCAAACCACTGGATCTAATATGGAAGTCTTCGTTCGGCACAGTCTTGACACTGATTTCTATTCAGAAGACACACGGTTCTCGGAGGCGGCGATCTTCATGACACCGTCTCCTCCAAAAACCTCGAACCAGGTGAAAAATTTAGACTACGAAATACCGTAGTGCATCTTGTTGCTAGGTTATTTTTGCAACTAGTGTTTTAAAGTTCAAGCAAAGCTCAGAAGGCTCTTTGGGTACCATTGCTAAACATGGATACATTGAATCATTGGATACGAAAATCGGCAATTGTAGCTGTGCAAACGACTTCTGAAATTTATATCAAAATGGCCTGGGAACTACATCTGTTGGCGTTAGGAGACTGTACTGTTTTCTTAAACTAGCCTTCCGTCTTCCAGAAGGTGCAACCTCGTTTAGATTCTCAATCAAGCAGGGATTTCTTCCAACAGCGGAATTATGGAATCCCACGAGAGGTACCGAAAGACGCGACAACAATAGGTTGTGCTATCAAACCAATGCATATCGAAAAACTGAATCTCACATTTCATGCTCCACAGTAAGGGGAGGGGGAGCTCTAGATACGAGTTCCGTTCTTCTCAGAACTCGCCAGCAGGGCATATCCTTGGCCATGCCGGGGTTTGAACTCCGGATATCGAGGCGTCACGCAGGCCAATACATTGCTCAAATGCGAACCTGTACAGAAGTGAAAATTCAGGTTAGTCCAGTGGGGTCTATTGGAGTGATGGTAACGCGTTCGCCTCGGAGTCCAAACCCCGACAAAGCCGACGATTTGCACCACTGGTGAATTCTAACGAAAGCGAAACTTGAGTCTGGCGCTTCTCCCTTTTGTTGTGGACTAACCAGAATAATGGCGTCAGGACAAGAGAATGACTATTTAAAAAAGAGTGATGTGAGTATGAATTCTACGAATCCCGCAACCTGTTACAATTAATCTCACATCTGACGAGGAATAATGGACACTGGTACAATGGATGTACTTAAAGTGCTGGGAATAGATAGTAATATATATATATATAAAACTGGAAAAATATGCCAATTTGAGTAAAGCCTTTTAGGGCAGGACACATACGAAAGTCCACTCGTGTCACACTCACGCAGAAAGTAGCATAAAAATTCATGCGTAAACAAATGCCAGTTTACATCAGAGTATAATTTATCTTCTACTCAAAGGGCATCTTGGAGAGACCAGGTTCATTCGCCGTACACTCCTCTGATGTTCACTCAGATTTTTACGGTTGGTTCCACCGGAAGTCGATAAGTATGGGCGATTTCTGTGCAACACAAGAAATGGTATTCAGCTCACAAATTATCTTGAAAGATTAAGATAACGAAATTAGGTTCGTGACTGATCGGACTAATCGCTACGTCGCAAGTATAATACTTTTGGAATTCAGACTCAGCTAAATAGATTTGTCACGAATAAAAACTCTAACCAACCTGAAATATTTTCGATCGCCCTGAGGAAAGATAAAAATGATCAAGAACTCAAGAAATGTCACGGTTTTATTTGTTTATTACAGAGGTGTACCCCTGGTGTATTAGTCTTTAAGATGAACATGACTGGTCAGTGGCTTTAAAGTCATTTTCACCCAGTCCGCAAATTAGAATCCGCTCAGTCGATAAAACCCAGTTGTAATACGTCGATTATCAGTAGCTTGAGGAGAGCCAAATTCTCGTTGATTAGGACGCCACAGGATTCCTGAAAAATGTGGCAGATCAACGAACCTCATACAGTCGACTAACTTGAACGGTCGTGAAATTAGCAACAAGTGAGCACTGTTCCACAAAGCACTGGTATATCGTCAGTAGTCGCCGTGAGCGCATATTGTAAAAAGTGCTCAAAAACACAATCAGTGGTCAAAACAACGGTGGAAATTGTAACCAACCATTGTGTTGTGGCTCTCGGAATAAATCGCAGTTGTGTTCAGCTTTGAATCATCGGGCCAATCAGATAAGTTTCTCAAAGGTATGTTTTTTACGTCAGTTTTCAATCAGAAATTGATCAGTGTTTGAACTCGAACTAAATCGACCCTCATCAAAATATGGTTCCATGTCCATATATCAGGAAAAGATGAAGAATACTTAGATGCCTTCACAGTTAACGGACCGACATTTTTTTCAACCTGTACATATGAATTCTGTTTGTGTCCTTTGCTGTCAATGAAATCAAAGTAAGCAGTTATTCTGTCAATGAGAAAAACTTCGTTTTACCATGTCTAGTGCTAGTTGGCATGGCGAAGAGCTACTGGATGAAAATCGGCCACAAAGTTCTTCGTCAGTGAATGAAAACCTTTTTTGGTAGTTAGGGTTCGAATGTGTATTATTCTGCTATAGACTTGATTCCGTCCGAGTTCTGTCGTATCTGACCTTCCCCAGTTAATAATCTTGTGGCTGATAGCGTTGAAGCATTAAGCCAGTTATTGCTTATATAAAAACCAAGGATATTCAGAGTAAATTATCTTGATCCTGATGTTAGAAAGGAGAAGATCGCTTTTTGACACGCTAATGCAGGAACGAACAAAGTCTGAAGACCACTGAGTGTGACCATTTCTTGCATGATTTTGTTCAAAGCTTGCACACCAGGTTCTCAGTCAGTCAGGTTCAATTTAGTTATTGTCCACTTACAAACACTCGCTTCAACATTCGGGATGGAATTCTGGCCACTCCAAGACGTTTATCGAAACGGGCCTCAAAACCGCGGTTAACTATACGTGGGTCAGCCTTCTGTGACTCCGCCGCATCGGCAAGATTTTTAAACCTCGAACTGGTGCTAAAAATACAATACAGTGCAGTCACTGAATCTGTCCAAGAGTACTTCCTTAAACCGAGTCTCTAGATGCATCAGAATGTGACACATTAGTCCAACTGCCAAAACCACTGCTTGAAGTTCTTAGAATAGTTGCTAGCTTCAGAGAGACTACCCTCAGTTTTTTTCGTCAAAAAGCCATGATGCGTCCGCTCCACCGACTAGCATTTCTGATAAGCCACAGCTTCAGATGCTTAAGAGAAAATGTGTGACAATTAATGCTCGACAGGTAACTGCTGAGGGTCGACATGTCCAGAAATCCTCGACAATTCGAATATCATTAACCCATTTTTCTCAGGCCGTTTCATCCCAGCCGCAGTCAGATCTGCAGACTCCTTTTAATCCTTGTTTTGGTTGTAACAGCCGGGGCGCAACTTATTCCAACGGATCGTAAAAAGAGGCTGCATGATACAGAATAGCTTGCTTAGCCACTGGGTATTCCATTATCGTTAGTTTAAGCCTGAAACTGTCAGTCCTGACAGACCACTAGAGTCCTAAGGTCCTATGCATGTCAGGGTACAATGAGTTGAAAGGCACAAAGTCGGTAGCACGCCCATGCACGGGTATCTTGGAGGGGACCTCGTCGCCATTGCTTAAACAATTATGCAGATAAAAACCGCCTTACCTCAATAACCTGGACAGATGACTGACTAACCTAAGAGCCTCAGAGGCAGAATCGATCAACACCAAACAATCATTAGCGTAAAAATTCCTCTCCACGACTCTAAAAGTATTTCCATCGAACGATGATTCAGTTTTCATGAGGTGCTCGCTTAAACTAAACGTCGTACAAAAGAGCAAGGGCAAAGAGCAAGGCAAAGACCTCTTTAGTCTGTTCCAGGTTACCGCCACAGCACCACAGGAAAAGTAGTGGCATCTTATTTTCCGGTGGAGAGTGAATTTTCAGAAAGCATTCGTTCGGCTCTGGTTTTCTGGACTTGGCCGCACAATCTGGTAAGACATGAAGACAAGTGGTAATGCAACCAGTCAAAAAGCGCTTGTAAAACGTCTCTTAAGGGTCAAAAGTTTACGAAAGATTACGATGGCGTATCTAATCAGTAAGGTAGATGCATAAACAGTGGTTTCGGGCAGGGGAGAGGGTTTGAACGATGGACAGGAGGAACAGTTTCACATATGATTTGGCAATCAGAATAAAAATCTAACGATCTTCGGATAGTTTGTTCGCTCTGATGTTACGTTTCATTTTCATGTATGGTTTTTACAGTTTAAAAGAATTCTGTCAACACTGAATGACCATGAAGAAGCAAAGCTTCTTATTCAGGAGCTGCTGCACGGATCACTGTTCAGTCATTCTCGGGTTCAATTCCCTTCAAGGATTCGTAAGGTGCACTTTGCTAACAAATGTCGATAACCATAGATCAGCTGCAGAGTGATTTGCGGCCTTCAGAAATAGGTTGACAATATGTATGATGACATTTATGTCTAGCTGCAGAGTGGTCCACCGTCGAGAAAACTCTGAAAGAGAAAACCTCTCCAACAGGGCAAGGATTACGGAGGCCCAAAAGGACTTTCCGTTCAGCCTCTCCCCACGAAAACAAGACACAAGAGGAAGAATTTACCTGTTTGCTGCTTGGCTGCTCAAATTCCCAAAGAAACTACCCAATGTCGCTGACCCAGATGTTGGCCGACCGTCATTTCGAAGAGTTTGCCTCGCATGTCAGATGTCCGTAGGTTCAACTTGGCACGGCCAAGAGTACGCACAGCTGATTCACTCAAATGGGAGCGAAATTCGAGTCCACTGCTTCCCTTCTTTGATCTGGGCTCAACAGAAAAATTGCGCCCGAACAGACGAAGGACTACCAAAAGAAAGTGGCGTGAATTCGAATTCCAGAACGTCAGCAACTAAGCCAGTGTTTTTCTATTTCCCGATAGTTATCATAATCTTCGTTCCTGTATGGATAGACCGTTCCAGTTAGTGGTTCTTATTTAAACTATTTTGGCGATGGCGAGTTTATCATATTGCATTCGCATGTGTGAGTCATGGATGTGCAAGAGAACAGAACCACTAGAGCAGTCAACTCCAGAAAAGTGGAAAATTCTACAACATCCTTACGATAGTTATTCTTCCAAATAGAATTTCGTATACACTTGAATACAAACATAATACTGTTGGAACAATGCAGAGTCGGCCACCCTTTCAAATCCCTGCCAAGGAGGCTGGAATATGTCTAGAATGTGTGGATTGTGATGATGTGGTGATGGATTGTGTGGATGCCGTGATCCACGCATTAAAATTGAAGGGACAGCAAGCACTCTCTAGACTGACCGGTGAAGGGACAGATCAAAACACCTTTCTGAAAGAGCTTTTTTCCTTTAAATTTAGATGTGTGGTGTAGGCAATTAATCTTTAGTCTTATAAAAACAGCAATGTGACCGACGAAAAAAGTGGTCATTTCTACGCAGCTCTCTGCCATAAGGCTGGAAATGCACCCGACGATGAAAGTAAGCAACCGGAAAAACAGTTACCATAAATGGGTGGTCGCTGCTAAGATTGTATGCCCAAAACGGGCTTTTCTTTTTTGACATACTGCTGGTTTTATTCAAATTCCAATCAATCTTCCAATCAAGAAGGCGAAAGTTCAGCTGTTTCCCCATAGGATTATGCAGTAGAATTCTTAGGTTTTCTACTGAAAACTCTACTGCCTGGTGGAAAAAATGAGTCAAAATCAACCATACCATGGCATATTAAGTGCAACTATTGCAAAAAAAGCAAAGTAAAACTACTTCTAAGGGGAAAACTAACATAAAACATTTTGCCACCCGATTAGGAGTGGCTTTCTTCCCTCCAAACCATTCAGGAACCAACCCTTGAAAAGTCACCATACGTGATGTCTCAGGGTCTGTCAAATTTTCTCTTATACACAAATGCAAATACAAAAATACACAAATTTTCTCTTATAAACATGCTGCACACGAAAACCGTGTGGGACAGTTTTAAATACTATCAAGTGGAGTCCTTTGAAATATGTTTGCATCTGGTCTTCTTTCATCCACGCACCTCAAAAATAGTGGAGGAATGGGCGAACATATGGTCCGGGTTTGGAATTACGTTTGACTGGAATCTTCAGGGAGGTTCGGACCAACGACCACGCTACCAGAAGTTCAAGACCATGGGTTCACTATAAGCTTAGGCATAGAGTATGAGTAACGGTCTATAAAATTTGATGGGCAATTCCAGGCAATCAGATCGATTTTAAAGTCAAAACCAGAAAGTGTAAATCACTCCAGACAAACTTATTGCAAAACCAACTGGTTGAGGAAAACAATTGTTGAGAAACGAGCTATGACAGTTAATCAGCTTCAGTTTCAGTTTCAGCTTCCGTCGCAGGCCTATGCCGGCCGGACCCCTTCATTCAAGCAAGATTTTACTGCCCTGCCCAATATGTAACCCCAAAAAGATGGTTAAAGTGTATCTTCTTTTGTGACAGCTCCAAGAAGGGCCAGAATTAAACAGCTATATAAAAAAGGCTCGTTTTCAGCCCCCATCAGGTTAATAAAGGATTAGACAAACGGAGAGCATCATTAGATTGATCTTATTTCAGGCGAGTTTGCGAACTGCGCTAGACCGCACTTCAAATCAGGTGAACCACTGTTTGATCATCTCCTCAAATTATGAAAGAAACCTTCCCTTAAAGAAACCATCCTTCGCTTGCTATAAGAATCCCTACTCCATGATTTCTTGTTGTTCCTTGTTTTGAACCAAGTATCCTGCTTAGCAGTAGTCAACGAAGTACGCGTTCGCAAACTTGGGATGAGTCTGTCCTCTGTTTAGGTGGGCAAATTTAGCATTTTCAGTGAGAGATAAATAGTTCGGTAGAGTAGCCACAAGTAAAAAGCCTACCGCCTTTCCAAAGACTGCATAGTGATATGCGCTCAAGCACAAACCCAGAATCAGTTGGCACGTTCCACTTTGTCTCGGTTGGGTTGACCTGGCTTTATCTAACAGGCAGACTGAGGTCAAGGCCATAGATGAAACTGTCATTCCCTGTACACTGGGTATTTTGTTCACACCCCATTGTGATGTAGATTCAAGTGGTTCTTGTTTAGTTTCTATTACCAGGGCAGGTCCATTTCGGAGTAAAAAGCTGAATCGCCAAATTCTTCCCAAGAAATTGGTTCATAACTGAAGGATTCTTACAAAGCGGAAAGGCTGTTATCACAGTGTGAAAAAAATTAGGTCTTATGAAAAATGCTTCTTTCTCAGAGATTCTACCAAGATTAAGGTTTACAATGAGAAAGAGGTACTCTGATAACATGTGTCATCAAGCGCTATCTCATCAAAGGATGGCTTGACATTTCGTTATGGTTGGTAAAACAAAGCTGAGTGGGTGAGCCTGACCATCAATTATTCTCCTTCAGTTCACAATTTGTATTTTAACGCTGTTCGTTGTAGATTTATATCTTTAAAACAATTTTTTATTCGTCAGGATGAACAGACAAAATGACAGCTTCGTTGTTGGGCTTCAGCAAGCTCAATTGTCCTATAAGTTTTTATGCCAGGTTGTTCCGGCATTTTTATAATGTATTGTGGTAGAATTTAATGTAATTTTGTAAGAAACCCAAACTATAGTGTGCAGCCTCTAGTAGGTAATCTGAAGAGTTGCATACCTTTCGGAGTATTATCGTAACTTTCACTCTTCCTAAAACTTCAACCAAGGCACTTTGGATAGCTGTAGTAACGATTTCAATGGGACATAGTCAAAGCATTCAAAAACGGCAACACGTTAAAAAAGCTATCAATCTTGCTGACACGGCCGCAAAGCCAAGTAAGTAAAACCATCTAACAGAGAAGGGCTTTAACCTACTGTTTATGGTAAGAAGCCAACTGCCAAAGCCTGCAGGATTCGACCTTTTGATGTACTCTGATACCAGCAATGGCTTGCAAAGGCTATTCTACTCAGTCTTACTAATAGGGTACCCTGCAAGTGGGGCGGGGCGCGCCACAGTAGTGGCGAGATTATACTAAGTTTGGTGCTGTCGTCTTAACTGACCCCAGTAATGTGACCTCCGTTTTTTTACGTACCTTGCATGTCTATCGTTTGATCAGCATTAAAACAGCCTGTTATATAAAAGTGGTTTTAGGGATCTAACAAGACAAGTGGAAAAGAACATGTGCTTTCAAAAGGTCATTGTCACGTTCGCATCTTTTTATCGCGTTGACCAGCATTCATCAGTCGCAGGCCTTCACACAGCTGGATTTCCCGAATGTTCTAGATTTTGCCCAGAATGGAAGCATCCTGCCGCATGTATCTCATCGTCAAGAAAGGCAGTCACGTGAGGGCAGATCTAAGCTGTCAGTGGCAAATGTAACCCTCTCAAAAGGGAAGCGTTCGTCCTTCCACACTTTTAGATCTGTCAAACCGCATATGTTAGTTTACTTCTTCCTTGCTATGAGGCTAAAATGTTCCAAACGTATTGGCCGTAGATGTAGTGGGCACGAAACAGTTGACTGCCTACGAATACCATTGTAGCGCCCCCCAATATTAGGTAGATACTGTTGAATCGATCGACGAAACTAATCCATTTTTCCAGGTGGGTTGTTGATTGACATTTGTGCATCAACATGGAGAAGAAAAGCCTGACTAATGCAGCAAAAACAAATTGATCACCTTCTTTCAGGCTTCTGTTGATCAGGTGCATCGGGCCAATGAGAGAAATTCTTTTCACGTGACCTGCATCTCGTTTGGTCAGAAAACATTGAGAGCATGCATACATTTGCCCTGAAAAGTGTGTTAATTAAACCATGCACACGTTCGTATGCCACTGGAGCACAACGGCATCAAGGCGGGATAATGAAAAACTTCCACATTTGAATTCACATCACTGTCGCTAGAACAGTTCTGCAAACCCCACAACCGCCAACAACTATCCAACAGGTCTTAAGCTTCCGTGATGTCACCTGACCACCGTGAAGCCCTGACAGAACCATCGTTCAAGTCATTCAGCAAATATACCATCCCTTAAGCATGGACAATTTCGCTTTTTGAGACGTGATAATTCATGGGCATCCAGTTTGTCCTGGTGGAGTAGGGAAACGCGACTCTTCGCACGTCAGATATCCGGAGTTAAACTCTTGGTGGTGTCAAGAATATACGTTAACTGTGAGCTCCAATAAAAGCGATATCTCGGCCCAATGTTTCCCTCCTTTTGGTATGCACCCACCAGAATAACTGCGCTAGAACGGGAAAACTGTTCTACTGAATGCGATGTAAATGCAAATTCTACAAAACCTCGCAACCACATTTGCACAAAATGCCAAGATCACTACATTCTAAAGCATACGAGGACCTCAAGTCATTTAAATCAGATGAAGATATCACGATAAACAGTGGATAGTAAATGTCATGGGATTCTCATTATACCGAAGCACATGTTCAGATAGTCCGAAAAAGTGTTCTGTAACTCTCGAATCAATGCGCCAGTTGATCATATCTAGGGACTAGAAGGCAATAAATCCTACCTTAAAAACAGTGCGCCATTAGAGTTTGATGCTTGGTACACCAAAGAACGGTAAACATACACTTCATAACTAATGGCCTGAGCATACCAGATACAATCGTCTTTTCACATCGTAGGCATCTATAATTTGCTTCTTATCTGAACTAGGGAGAAAAATAAGACTGGTTTGGAACTTTCGAGCGCTCAAGATTGTCTTTCGAGCTTGTTAAGGAGGTCTCCAAGAAGCAAAACTTAGTTTTAATTCAAAGGTAGATAAGGTGAAGTGGATAAAGGCGGTCAGCTGATTGTCAGCAGCCAAAACAAAACCTTAGCTTGATAACGTCTTTCAGTGCAGGGGTGTCCATAAAGGAAAACCGTTTTCAGCTCCAGAAGTGCTCTCAACCGCTACAGTTGATCTATCAAAAGTGTTCTGATCAGTACGCTCACTTGATCTTCACGGTGACAAAGTCATTCTTGTCAGTAGCCTCTAGGAGGCACACTCCTTTTGAGTACCTGATTTTTGACTGATGTGCACTAACTACGGGCAGGCAACATATCGGAAAACTACACTGTTCTTTCGCCCCACCTGATACTTTTCAGAGTTCAGCAACTTTTCCCCTTGCTTCGGTTTTTGGTTCAGCCATTGCAATCCACATAAGAACCGGGTTACCTAAAAATTTTGGTAGTCGAGTCAAGCGCTGTGATCTGAGCTGGAAAATAAATTGGTAGATATAAAGAGCGTCCATACTTTGTAGGCATTTTGTAGGGCTGAACACGGTGACGTGGAATCAATGGACTCGCTCATCTATTGTTCCCAAATTTTTGGAACAAAATGATTCCACCATCTCATGTAAAACAACATAGATTGATCTTAGATGACCTAACCAGTCACACAGTAGAATCATCCCATTTCAGATCAGTTCACCCAATAAGACTGCTTCAAGGAGGTCACAGAGGATTTAGCTTAGGTCGGATACTACTTCCAACAAGTGTTATTCAAGCTATCCTCACTATCCAACGTTTTTTTCCGAACAAAAAGCTAGATTGCACAATTATTGTGTTTGGTTTACCATATTCTAGTACCCTTTGGAAAGAAATGGGAAACTACCAGCTATTACGTCATCGGATGTGGCCGTTTGCAGTGCCTCAGTGATCGATGCACATGGTCGTCCATAAGATACAACCATACGGAATATATGCATCACACGTGGGGCTGACGACCGACATAAATGCATGAGGGGAATGAGCAGAAAACGTCCATAATCAAGGAACCCACAAAAGTGTGCCTATTTGGGCCATATTACCTAAAAGGCCAAAACTTAATTTATTGGAGTCGTATGGAACTACAGTCATTCTGTCCAGTTAGCTTTGATAAACTGTCTATAATATGGATGACCTACTAGTTATAGAGTGAAACCGAGGGTGAGTTGAAGCTTACTGTGAACTGAGAAGGGACGCAAAGATAACTCGAAATATATAGACGCGTAAAGTTTCGTTCTATTTGTAAAACAAAGGCTGTGTTAGCCATAATTTGGCAAACTTGGTTTCGATTAACAAATCTGAAAAAAAATTTCAGCAACTTCAATCAGACTTCACTCTGGCATGTATAATCGTTTGAACACCTACTGGGAACAGCTAGAATTTGACACGAATTATGCCGTTAACAAAGCACAACAGTGCTACACAAATTTGCAAAGGTAAAGCAGACCGGGTGGAAGTTGTCAGGAGGAGATCACGAGGAAGAGATCGCACGAAGGTATTGACTTTCAGAACGATTTTAGAAAAACCCACCCCACACAAGTACCAGGTAGTACGAATTGTTCAGGAAATCAGGTGCCAAACTAAAAAATGGTGGTAAATATATACTCCGTTTGCAATTTCCTGTCCGCGGAAGGGTGTCATAACTTTGACTGCTGCACTTCAAAGATGGATCTGAAAGAAATCATACCAGTGTACTTATAAACGCTGTCCGTGTTACATTAAATGCGAGTCGGGCAACTTTAATTGTGTGGAAAAAGTGGAGATTTAGGTTCGTCAAGTTAATTCGGCGTTTGGTATGGTGCTGTCCGTGGCTGATGCAATTCTGACTATACTCTGTCCCCATAAAGCGTAATAAATAAGCTGCTTTCAAGAGGGTGCTTTCGGTGACTTCGAGGGCGAGAAGCTCCGTGCCCATGAGACAACTGTTTCGTCTGGCGGCCGAGTATCATTCAATGACAGCATATCGAGGAGGGACGGTTGATGTACGGATGGTCCTAACAATGAGCCAAAAATGAGCTCGAATATCGTACAAACTGGAACATGAAGTGGCCTTTGTGCAGAACATTCAGTTGAAAAATATCATAAGTGAGTGATTCATTTGAGTAGCCCGTGGAAACTCAGTTCATGTGCAAATGAGCGTCGAGAAGTGGAGTGACATTTAGGGCCAAGAACACGGTCATTCATATTTGTTACACCCAACCGTTGATGACTGGTTAAGATATCTCCAGGGTAAAATAAATCGAAGCAACAAGGTCAGTGACTCTATGGTTTTTAAGCCATTTTGGTTATGTTTACAAATGTTTACCAACATAGGGGAATAAAATTACGACAGTCATTGAGATAAAGCATGGAGATGACGGGTCATAGCCAGTCCAAGAAGGATGGGTTAAGATGACATTCGGTTCACGGCTTAAAGACAGATTTTGTTCCGCATTTTTAACGAATAATGATTCAGTCCACACATTCCGCCAAGCATCGATCGCACATGCGGCCAAATTCAAAGGGCAGCCAAATCAACGACTATCAAATAGTGTGTTTAAGAGTGATACGGATGAGACTGGGCAATAACTGCTCAGTCGAGTTTTCCTCCAGTAGTTGAATTCAACCTATGCCGAAAAGCTACGAAGTACTGCAGAGCTCCTTCATGCTTATCCGTAGTCGTAAGCAGTAAGCATCTTCCGAAACTTCAGGGAAGTTCAAATCATACGCAGTAGTCAAAGACGGCAAAATTCTATTCTTTGCTTTTTCGACTTAGAATGATGCCAACTTAAACTGACGTGTCCCAAAGTCCTTTTTCAAAGACGTCGCGTCAGAGAAAAAAAATACACCCGTACGGTTTTTTAAATGACTCGGTATCAAAGTAAAGGTGTCCACATGCAAACGCAAGGGTACGACAGCCTCAGTTCCTGCAAATCCAAGCGCTACCTGCGTGAATTTTCGATGTTCAATCTATCCAAAAGTTTTACTGTCCTTGTATCCAATGTCGGAAAATACAGCTGTGTCAGAACGCTATACCTACTAGTTTTCCTTTCCAGAAAAACGGACAAGGACATATTTTATATGCATGTTTAAACAAACGGGAGCAGATTTTCTCCAGTTCCATTTATCTGTCTGCGCACGGCTCCGTCAATCAGTCCCTAAGCAAAGGCAACGGCGACGAAGCGTGATAGAACGGAGTTAATGCATTAATTCGACGTTCCATAGTTCATGATTACGGCGCTTTGCTTGACACGTGTTGTTGTGATGTGAACGTTAAGTGTAGCCAATGAGCGTGATGTCTTCGGTCCGTTAAAGGCTTTTCTGCATGACTGAATGAACATCACAACCAAGATGTGACTCTCTCCGGCAGACGGATTACAAACCAAAGTCAGAAAATAAAACCAGCATACACCGTCTGACGTGCATATTATGGTGGATCCAACCAGAACCTCCATAATAGATCTAAACGCTACCATTTTTCTATTCACCCTACAACCCCCAATCTGGGCGTCACTCCCCCCAACATGTGCAGAACACTGTCAGCCAGGTAAACAATGAGCTGCAACTACCTGGTGACATGTATTTCGTCACACAAGCCTTGACTTTAAGTCAGTAGTAAACGAGAAACCCTCAGTACATTCTTCAAGTAGGTGAGTACAGGTAAAATTCATAAGACTCCTTAGTTGACTTCATGCAGTGGAATAGCAGGTGGACCATAAGTTATTCCGAAATAGGCACAAAGAAGACCAATGTTGTGGTTGAATAACTAAATGCATGTTCAGGTTTCTTCGTTTCTTTTGATGAACAGTCCAGGTAGGTTGTTTGGAATACTAGGATATAGATTTTAAGAATGTTATCTTTCAGTGCAATCATGTGGACAGTTACGAGAAAAACCGAGATGCGAACATCACAAATCAAGCCTCGGGTGTTTTGGCTGCGAGATGCAGAAAGAAGACAAACGTGCAAGCAAAGCTGCATAGCAGCCGTCATTTAGTTTGTTTCCTGCAATTTGCTTATGGTTTAAAGATGTAACGTCACTAGTGGATGAGATATTGGCTAGATGGGTAATTCATCCCGGTCGACTTTTGTTTATATAGCCATCAGAAAGCTTCTTAAAGTACTTTGTATATTCCTGAGAAAACGCAACTTGACCAAATCAACGGAGCAATGTGAGAGTAAACAAACTACACCCACGTGTATCAAGAATACTTCTGTAATGACCGCAAGAATTTAATGACAACTTCACTAGACAAACAGTAGAGGAACTATCCACCGTACCGAATTAACACCATTTTGCCACAAAGCGACATGACAAATTCTCGGTTGTACGCCAAACAGGAAGATCACGGATATAAAATCAACTGGATAATTGTCCAACTAAGAATCTGTGGAGGCTTGGTACTGAACGGAGAAAGCCAGCAAAAGACACATCGAAAACAACCTCACAGAACCGAAAAGTGGCGTATGTGTGAGCAGTGTTTATGAGTAGTGCGTCCACTCACGAAATGCGACTGGCTGTTAATCAGGTGGTAGTTGATTTGTTCACCGAGTCTGTTGGTCGGATTGCAGATCTTTGTCAGGAGGCATTGTCGATGCGCGTCTGGACGAGTAAGGCCTCTAATTCTGCTTGCTTTTTGAAAACCTCTCTTCATTGCAGACAACAATCAGAAGCCAACAGCCACATGCAGTTCCCCAGATTGTTGACCATCGTCTAGAGGAACTATCCTAAATTAAAACTAAACTACCATACTCAAATAACGAACACCCATATGAATAAACAAGGACCGGTCACTTGATGCGCTTGTTGTATTCTCACAAAAATACAACACTGCATCCGGTTAACCATTAAGTTGTGCGTGTTCCTGACGAAAACACTGACAATCATAACACGGACGGACATCACTCGGCGCGGTTGTTATGTAAACGCACGAGTAGTGTTCACTGGAAAACAAATCTACTGCGCTTTAGCAATCTTCACGTCCCTCATACAAGTGCAAACTGACATGCTGATCACCCCCATTCTTTCTGACTGCCCGGTGACTTCGTTATCCAATCGACACACAGGCAAACTCTCTTTTTTCATGTAAAATAAAAATGCACGATTTATTCATTCTGTCGCTTGGATACCAAAAGTTTCTGTTACGTAAGAAGGTGAAAGTTTCGAAGTGCCTATAGAATACTGAAACTAGCGGTCGGGAATTTAGCTCACCACCAAGCAGATAATCGCTTCCGGCCGCTCCGATGACGTAATTGTAGATAGGAAATCCATATCAAATTAGCCAGCTTATTCGCCCTAACCAAACATGTTGTTCCCACAAGGTTGCTTCCGGGTTGTTTCGGTTTTATAATGGTGTTTGTGTGGATCATTCGCATGTATTACTCGCGCTAACTTTCGGTCTCAGCACCCGCATCGTGGGCTTCGCTGTTTCCAATAAACGCAGCCATCTAAACTCACCTTGTCCGATCTCGCTTCTCATCCTACTTACGACCACGATTAACGAAACCTCAGGTTGTGCAATGTGCTTCCGGATTTACTTGAGGCGAAGCAGGTGTACTACTACCCTCCTTTTTGGCTGCAATCAGAGTTGAAGAAACAGGGCGGAGTCGATTCCCAGCATGCACATTAGTTGTCACTCAATAAGAACTGAAGACTATGCGGTTTGCAGAAATGTCTCTATTACTTTTATGGAGAGCTCCACCTGAGCACTCTGAGGGCTGTAACTGAGGTTGAAATCTGAGTTCAGTATGCAGTTTTCAACAACGATAGTTAGGATGAGCAGTAACACAGAAAAATTCGCTCAGTGTCCGAAACGATGAACTACTTGGTGAATAACGACGATGAAACAGTAGGATGGCGTCAATTATTTTATGGTTAAGCCTGAAATTTGGTACGCTGAGGTGGATGAATAAAATGCCATCTCCTCTGTCACAAACAGCATTGTCCACACAATTATTGTCGTCAGCGGGACGAACGTAGAATGGAGGTAAATGTTGCTTCCAACGGAGCAGGTAACCTCGCTCTAATTCAGGCCATTAGTTCTGGGGGTATTGTAGCGTATACTACAAGTAAAGCTAGTTGTTTGCCACAAAAAGTGTCTGCAGTGGGTAGGCAATCTTGATAAAGAACGGCACCCGGAAAACGGTACGAACTTTGATGTCCTTGGTGGCAACCTACCCTGTCCGGCACGACCAGAACGAAGTTGATGAAGGGTTTAGTGAAGTAGCGAGTCCTCGGGGCCCAACAAAAATGAAGCAGCGTAACGCGATTTCGGGCCTCCTGTGAAAGAGAATGTGCACAAAAACTGTGAACTGCTGCCGAACAGAAATCCAAACCAAATACTTACGAAAAAGCACTGATGCGTGCACAGTCTGGTACGCATCCAGTGGGTCGTTCACGTACGCACGATACCTACGTTTTCTTCCACTCGCATGATTATGTTTTTCTTTATGAAGATGGTTTACCAATTTGTTTTTATGCAGGCTGTTTCGGTGATTTCTTGACCTAGAAGAAGAAAATAAGTCAAGCTGAATACGCGGATTAGTGGCCGCCACTGGTGTCTATTCATCTATCTGTCTATCTATCTATCTATCTATCTATCTATCTATCTATCTATCTATCTATCTATCTGTCTATCTATCTATCTATCTATCTATCTATCTATCTATCTATCTATCTATCTATCTATCTATCTATCTATCTATCTATCTATCTATCTATCTATTTAGCTATCTATCTATCCACTGATTATCAAACTATCGATATGTTTTTGGTTTCAGGATTAACGGGATACAGCCTCATTCAAAGCGGAGTAGTTCCTTAATCGCAGGAGTAGTGCGTGCAGAACAGAACGCTGTGAACTAATCAAGTGGGTGGCTTTTAAAAGACTGCTGTCTCTGGTTTAATATTTACCTAATCGATCGACCGAGTGAACCAGTGCACTTAATCTCTCGTCGTTTGAGTCGTTGGACAAGCTTATTACATCGCTCGTGCGTGAAAACATTCGTCTGTACAGACGTCCAGCCTGTGCCTATGCAGTAACTGTAGCACACTATTCCGGTATGTCTGATGCCAGGGATTCAACTCCCATCTCCGCCAAGGATTGACATCGATTATTAGCTCTAATATGAGCGACATGGACTTGAATCCACAGTTTATTCTAGAGGCGATTGACGAGGATGCTGTGTCAAGTTGGTACGTACATTTCTTAGGCAGCACTGTAGAATCGGCTGGATTAAAGCCACTTACACACCTAATATCCCAGAGATTTCATACTGTCTGGTACGTGGATGGGCTGAGTTCTTCTGAGGTGTTTTTGAACACCTGTTCCTCGGTGCTTTCTCTCCCTAGCTAATCTCGTAACATTTGCTCCGTAGTAAATTTGTGCTGTCTCAAAGCCTTTATTTGTGACACTCATCTATTTGTTCTTGGTCAGCGTCTAAACCCCTTATGCCAGCCCAAGTGACTTTTGATTAAAAGTCGCTGGATATGTTACCTTTTATTGTTCCAAAAAGTGGTTGTGAACTAGCTGCTTTACTTTGTCAGCTATTTGAGACTCTATCTCATCTGTTTATTTCCAGCTCACTGTACATCCTTTTTCAATTTACTGCAAGATTCAGCTGACTTTCAGCCTTACTCTGTAGCTGACACGTCAGTCATAGCATGGACCTATAAATCCTAGTTTCGACAGTTTCAAAACTTTGTTAAGGCTAACCATACGCAATATATGTAGGTCCACTTGCATCCAGTAAATTAAGCTCTCCACACTTCATGTAGGATAGCACAAATGTATTCTACCCCTGTCTCTTTTGTGCAACTCTTCGTTCACACAGTTTAGTATGGACATCTTCCTATTGCTCTCCTACTGTATTTGTGTGATATCGCCCCGGCACTCTTACCGACCGGTGAACAATCCACTGAGACCTAGAATTTTTGAGGACACAACATCTAATATTGGTCCCGCCTCTTTCCGAATTACACCGAGATGAAATTGACTCAATCCACAAATTGTGAAACTTTTTCCTCGATTGGAGGGGGTCACATTTCGAGGACACCCTGAGTAGTTCTAGTTGCTTGTGATCTATTTACAGCTGTCGTTCAAGCCAGATGGTGCCATTCATTTACTACACGTTAGTGTGGTCTTCACTGTGGTGACTACTGTAAGTTAACTGTGCTTTTCGACTACGTAGGCCTTCAAGGCATTCGTCTGGCTATTTTATTTCATTATATTCTTATTTCGCACACACGAATGTTGCCGCAAGAAACGATGCTCGAACTGCAGTTAAGCTCATACGTACTCTATCTGAATTCTATGGATTGTTCATGTGAACGAGGTCATATCTGTTTTGTATGAGGTCAAAATGATATAACTGGGTACTCCTAGGCGAAATTATTATCATCCCTCCCAAGTTACCCGAATTAGAACCTCTATGGGGTCTGGCAGATTCACTGCAAACCAAAACACGGGATGAGCAAACACGTGCGAGTCTGCTTCGTACTGTGAACCCAATTAGTATCTGACCATTGCAATATACGGTCAGTCAGTCGCTCCTTTCCAAGCCACCTCAGAGTAATTGCTTCTAGCTGAGGAATTTACGACAATTTTATGTCTCCTTTTCGGAAGACCACTAATTTGAGACTCTCTGTCTTCACCAAAATCAACATTTGTATCCGGCAAACCTGGAAAAATGCCTAATGATAGACAGGAAACTTTTAATAGAAGGTTCCAAAAATTGCCGTGAACCGTGCATCGTATTTAAGAGTGAAATTAGCAATTTCCTCTCGAATAGATCCAAATATAAGAGCAACGTTACTGGCGAGTTATGAGAATTATGAGAAAACGTATTCATCAAACTATGGGCCACCACGAGTGATATCTTTCCGGAGCTGGGTGACAAAAACCAACTGAATAAAGGTATATCACCCAACTGCATCGGGTAACCATTCAGTTAACATTCCTGCCACTCATAAAAATGATGAACTGATACACACGCGTGTCGGAGGAACAGATTTGCGCATCCGCGCCACGGTCAACTTCCTTTTGAGGTTGATGACTTCCACAGAGATTTGCGTTCTGTAGCGTGCAATCTTTTTCCGCTGGTGTTACTAATTGTCTGGTGCCACACTTTCCCACACTACTAGTTTATCAAGCGGATTGCGTCTTCCAGATTTGCTGTAGGTAATTCATTTGGCAGCGACTTTAATCAAGCCAAAATATGGTAGCCTATGACGCTAAGCTAACTCTTATGAGGCAGTGAAGCATTTTAAAGTTGGAGTATCTCGCCGCAAAACACAACACTTACCTCATCCTCTGATTGGTGATTGGTGAGAATTCAGTCGTCATCGATTGTTTCCAGTGTAGTGAGTCACAGTACGGAGGGAGTTTTTAGCCATCCGTATCCTCCTTTGCAAGCTCACGGAAGTTCTATTTCCGCTTTACCCAGCCTGACTGTGGGAACATCTACGTATCCCAATTTAATGATAAATTCGATCGCTCATCTAATTAGTACACCTTACTTTCTGCTGTTTTCGAAATTTTGAGAACCGTTCAACTGTGTTGAGACAATGTGGTGTGTTCCAACGAGGCGTGAATGGATACATCGATTGAGAGGGGTAAATTTGAGCCAGCAAGAAACTGCCCAAAAAGTGGTAAACTGAAGCAGTACTTCTTGCCGAGGCAACCGCTAACTTGATCACAGTCTACAAATCGGGGTTGATGGCGAATGGTTTGGTGAAGCTTCATTTAATGATCACAGCAGCACTCTTTAGAATCAGAAGAGCTTCAATGTCTATTGAACAAGCTGGAACGGAAGAAGGTGCTATAAAAATTCGCTGCTAAAATGGAAGTGCTTTAATTTAGGTTGTTAAGGTTGTTGCAATCGGTCGACCTCATTCTGGCCCTCACGACAGAAGTCCATCTGCGTGAGTTCGGTTGTTGAATAAAACAAAGCTAACAGCGATCAGAACAATTAGTTCAGACGCCCAAGGAGTGGTTTTACCACGAAGTTCTCCTGGTTGAAGGTATCTGTATCATTCCTATGTATGCGTATCACTGGTTACTTCAAAATTGAAGCGGATTCCGGTAAAGTTTATAAAGTAATTACTGTGCAGTTTAACAGGCAAATTGTATACTTACTTGCTATCCCGAAATATACCACCGAAATCATTTAATCCACATCACAGGCACGTAACATCAAAGCAACGGTTACTGAGATGTGACCTCACCTTCGCAATGTGACCTGCAGGGGTGCTCAAACAGCGCGCATGTCACGGTGGTATTTCAGTGTGGCGATGCCGTTCTCGATTAAATTTGACAGCAACGTGACGCAAATCCTTTTGAGGCAATTGGTTTCTTTGAGTTAACCGCACTCTACAATTTGCTAAAGTAGTTACTTTTCTCTCGTGCGCCATTAAAATCAGGCTAAAGTTTAGTTAGTCAAGATTAGGAAACAAATAACGAAACAAACCGCTACCACGTATACGGTGGTCCGGTTGACAGTGCTAAACAGAATTTATTGCCTAAGCCTAAGGAATCACACACAACAGGTCACAACATCTGAAGTGCAATCTTAAAAGCTCCCCTAGCAGAAATTCATCCGACTCTCCAGATTGCGGACACACTAGTCATATTAATAGCGGAGAACTGGAGATTTATTTGAGAAATGGGAGGGATAAATACTGTATGAAAATCCATACATATGAGGAGTTCTGCTTGACAAGCCTCAATCGCCTTTAGCTTGGATAATCCCTTAGAAACCAGGGTGATTTATTTTTCCGTGCTTTTTCCTCCAAAACTAGTCTTAGGTAGGTTTACCGATAGTTTGTGAAGTATGTGATACCTACCGCTCGTTTCCTTGTATATATGTTTCGGTACACTAACTCAAACATTAGCAGGCGAAAATATTGTATGATAATTTTTGACCAATGTGGTATCTTAGAACTCTAAAGAAAAAAACTACGCCCCCAAAGCCGACGCCGACATTAGTTTAGATTTTGTTCGAAGTACACTACTTGAATGAATTAGTACTGAACTCGGAAACCTGTGCACCTCAAACTATGAAAAACCCAAATACAACCGTCTCATCACAGTTCCAGGCTTACCATGCTAGATAAGTGGAACACGGTGAATCGGTTATGGTAACATCGTTCACCTCTTCGTGATACTAACCTTCATTTTGCTGTCTAACACAGCAACATTTCTAGGAAATTGCAGTGTAACGCGTAGTTGATACACTCAAGTTTCCTCTACACTAGTATGGAAGGAGTAAGATGACGGCATAATCTATCTCATCTCTCTTCGGACATGTGTGCCCTTTTCATCTGCTTTTGCTTACACCACACAGTAAAGGGTTTGAACTATAACACCAAAGCATCTGGGTGATTAATTCAGTACCTAGTCCGTCAGCAACGAGCTCATCTAAATATGTTGACATAAAAATGAACACTAGTAATGGTCACCTGTCGTCAGTCAGGTGTTGAGGTTATCTGTCAGTTCATTTGCTTTTCAGAGTATTAACACGCCTCTCCCATTACAGCACCGTGCTAACGTTTCTGGAGCAGTTCGCTAGTTTTCTCTTCAGGTAGCAACAGATACCCAGCTGGTTAATGCTGTTGTCTCCCTAAGATTGATTACAAAGTGAAACGGACTTAGTTCGATTCCAGTTCTCTACGCTTGCCGCGTAGGTGGGTGTATCCAGGGCTCAGCATAATGGTGGTTGCTAAGGTATATGTGTCTGCTTGTGTCGAAAGCCCATACTGCTGTGATGGTAAGATCGAGGCCTTATTGCTTGTACTCCTGCGCCGGGGCGCTTGATGCCTCAAAACTTTTCACGCTCTCATATACAATTGTTTCTAAGGCCTCTTTGTTAGGTATCATGTTTTCTCATGATTTGAAATAAAAGTGAATGTTTCTCATACTTATCTGAGGATTGTCCCAAATGCCAAATTTCGGAGACTAACCAGCTCGGAATTTCAGCCTCTGCCTGAAAATAAGTAGGTTTATTTCGGATGCGATTCTCTACCATTGTTTTCAAGTGATCCGATAAGCGTAGATGAATTCGAATCAGGCCTGATTTCATTAGCGTTTGCTTGTGGAATAGGTTAAGTGTTTATGTCTCAGTCGGTCTACACGACAAGAAGTATTGTCTGTAAATATTGCAAGTAAAATTGGTCAGGTACCAGAGCCCGTTTTCTGTAGACTGTCCGACATGACAGCACGAAACATGGCAATTTTGTATCCATATGCAAATGAGGCATGCTTCAGATCAAATGCTCAATCTTATAGTCATCGCAATGCGTGCACGCGTATCAGTCTTACGGGTTGGACAGTAGACAGTTTGCTGCCAAGTTACTGGAGAACTATGCAGCTCACTATTTTACACCCCTTCGATTTAGCGTTTGATGTTTTGTGTCAAGAACTCGGTGGGGGGTTCAGAACCACTTACATTCAGTCCGAAGTAAAATGCTAGTGAAACCCTGCCCTGCAATGAAAAAACAAAACGCGGTCGTCTTCAAACATTAACAAAGGACATTGGACATGCACACCAAAGTTTTGGACAGTCAGCATTCAGCATTGCACAAGTAGGCATCCAAATATTCAAATCAGCATTGAGTTGGCATACCACCCTCACAATGGCAGAAAGCCTCTGTACAAATTACTGGGGGTAGATCGCAATCCCTGTCCCGAAACTTATTCATTTTCTAGATTTTTCCTCTACCCTGTGGTCAGCGCATGCTTTTGGCCAATGCCTGTCTTTCACCTGCCTTTCTTGACCGTTTGTTAGTCCTTCTTCTACGCTCACCAGTTCTGGTGTAGTTTCTATATTGTTCGTCCTTAAAGCAGTCATTTCAACCGTATTTATAAACGAAGCAAACAGTCCTTTCAAAAATGAACGGATCCTCTATCTGTGCCAATATTAAGCGTAAACTTCCTCTTATGAGGAAAGCTATTCTACTATCAGCCATGTTCATGAACCTCCGAACAACCTCAAGTGTTCCTAATTTTATAGAATGAAAGTTGTACTAATCAGCTTTGTACTGGATCTTGATGTTTGGGTCAAAATTCTTATTAAGCGCCACCTATTCAGACTTACTGATGAAATAGTGTGATGACATAGTGCCAGAAAATTTACTTCCTAGCGCTTATGCATCTTACAGCATCCACTAACAAGGCACACCCGATTCAACCATTTAACTTCGCCACTGCAGCACTGTCCGTGAACTTTCCCTGATAGTGAACTGGGTCAAACATTTAAAGATCGAAATGACTTTTATTATTTCGAGCATCTTGCCACCGCGAAGTTTTTTTCAACGCCGCTTGACTCTGTGGCACTGAAGTTTACCTTTGTAAGACTGGTGTGTCCACCAGTTCACCAGCTACTTCAAAATGACCCAAACAGTTCGCGGAAAGCTATGACGGTGAAATAAACGCATAATACCATGAATACAAGTTGGCAATGCCACTTCATACACGACAGACATCGGCGAATGAACTGCAGTGTACCAACAGTATGCACTTTATTACACGATCCGCATGAAGAAGAAGACTGTTGTTCAAGAAATACACTCATTTGCAAATCAATTTGAGTAGTACATTGCGCAAAATTACATGCATCGCGATATCTCGAATATCCTAGCAACTAGAACATGAGGCGGCCTGGTGCAGCACATTCAGTTGCATGGGAACATCACAAACGAGAGATTCAGCTGGGTTCCAGGTGAGTCTCTCGCAAAAACCAAGTTGATTTGCAAATGAGTGTATTTCTTGAAAACAGTCCAATTTGGGTTCAAGTAGAACATAAGGTTGACGAAAACTCGGGGACTGCGCCTGCCTGATGAGCCCTAAAAAGGGCGAAACCGGTCGTGGGCTGTCGAGGAATTTTCAGCAACCTTATGAGCAGTACAATGCGCAAGACTGTTGTTCATCTATTGGTTTGTCTGGTGTGTTCTTACATGGAGGGCACACGATGTAGTACTTGTCACTGATTTTGGCCCAATAAAAGAGGAAACCAAAGAGAAATGATGCTATAATGTCCAAAAGCATTAATTTGTCAACTAGCTAGTTAAATGAGAGCTGCCGACGTCATGCTGAAAGCCCCAAATGGCCTACCAGCAAGTTCTAAAGATGCGTGACGGAGGTCACTATTTGCGAATGAAGTACAGTTTACCTTATTGGTAGCATGAGGATATATTGGAATTTGTCTTGAAGATTTCTCGGTTTTTAAAGCAGCTTGCTTCACTTACAGGACGAAATTTCCATAAAACGGCGCATGTTAATTTTGAGGTTACTCGAAAGAGGCCAGGCGGTCGAGCAGAGTATGGTTGGTCCGTGCTGATAAATCCCCATATGTTATGGAACCCCCACATATGCCGGCAGAACTGTGAGCCATTCGGGGAACACCAATGGGGGAACAACTACCAAAGTGTCCTTCCATAGCAGTGTCACGCCGCCTAAAATCAGTCATTACCGAACAAATTTTAGATAACGATCATACTGTGGACAAAACGACGGTACAAAACGACGAGGCATCAAGGCAAGTGCCAGCTAAAGCTTCAGTAGGTCAACAGTAGACTTGTGGAATTTGTTTCGTCATATTCGATCGAAATGTGAACTTCGCTCATGTCATTTTATCACCATAATGAGATGCACCATGATTAGCTAAATACATTCATCTGCATACCAATTTGGCTTTGTTAGGAGACTCACTTGGAACCCAGTTGAATATCTCGTTTATGATGTTTTAAAGCAACCGAATGTGCTGCACCAGGCCGCCTCATATTTCAGTCGGCACGTTTTCGAGATACCGCGATACACTGTATAGACGTAATGCACTACTCTACTAATACTACTAATACTACTGTTCGAAAGCCCACGACCAGTTTTGCTGGTTTTGTCCCCGAGTTTCCGTCAACCTTATGTTCTGCTTAAACCCAAATTGCATGAACTTAGCGGAATACACTCAATTGCAAACACATTTGGTTATGCGGGAGACTCATTTGGAGCCCAGCTGAATCTCTGTTTATGAGGTTTTTAGGCAACTGAATGTGCTTCACCGGGCCGCCCCATGGGAATGTAGTTTCAAAGGACTGTAAACTTTACTACACCATTGTGGTATTTTCTGGAAGTCACTTCATTTATCCCCTACATTATACATTCTATCCAGAAGAGTACATCTATAATGGTAGGATTTTCCCTGAGGAAAGAAGTGCGTCAGACTGCTTAGTTTGTTGCGTACTCAAGTTTCCGTATAGTAGCACGAGTGAGTACATAAATAGGACATGAAATTTATAAGGGTGAGTAGTAGAGATGACCTTCAGATATCTTCTGTTATTACGGTTGTGCTATAATCAAGCCTAGCAGTGCGACCTTCGAGAGCCCCAAAGTTAAACTACTGCTCGGACTTGCTGCAATCTACAATAAGCCTCATTTCTGATTGAATTTGGCAACCGTGGAACTAGAGTGCCTATAACTTCCTTTTTAGATCTGCTAGGACGAAATGGCTGAAGCTGCGCAAAGCAGCTTTGAAGACGTGAATTGAGAGCTTTCCGTCCTATGATCCCTATTTTGATGGCGTCTCCGTACTAGCTGGCTCATCTTGAAAGCGGAATTTATTGTAGAAATTTTAGGAGTATTGACTTCTTCACTTCCGAATACACATGTTTCTTTCCAGATAGGGATCATTCATTGCAAGCACACGTGGTCTTTATACTGAGAAGTGATCCTTAGGGTGACATCAACCATATGACTGTATTCGTGTGCCCGTGTTTTGCGGTACGGTCAACGTAGAGGAGGTCACTAGTGCTGTTGTAGCTCCTGCATCATACCTTTCTCTTCTCTGGAACAATGTAAAATGAGACCATCGATGAGAACACCCAGCATCCCCTTGAGTTACCATCACCTATGCCTTCGCTGTATATGACAGACTGGAAGATGATCACAAGTGAGTGAACAGCTTTCATCGTCCAGCTTTGGGTTAACAACAGTCCGAAGTGTCTGACTGGCGCATGTTCTCGTACAAGTCACAAGTCTTGCCACAGACACTCAAACCTAAAGGCGGGAGGCTTGTAACACCGTAACACTAATAACAATTTAGTCGACTGTTTCCTTATTGTCTTGGCAAAATTTGGTGCAATTTGACACCAGTTCAAAAAGATATCACAAAGAAATTGCGAATGACTGGTGAAACTGTATTGGTTGAAACGAATGTTTCATCTGCTTTCGAGAAGCTAATGACAGATCGGAAGAAACACCTTGTATTTTTCAACTCAATAGAACTCGTCGCTTCCAGTCCGAAACGTCCCAAATGAGTCAACGAGTGTTTGTCGTTATATATATATATATATATATATATATATATATATATATATAGCACTTGTTGAAGTCGAGATGCGCAGAACAGATCACGAGGCGTCGAAATATGGTCTGTAAGATGGGCGGTCAATGTCACAATACAATGTACAGCCGGAAATAAAGTGACATGTGCACTAAAGAAAGTACTGGTAATAACCCCGTCAACACCACATTACCTGCATACAATCCACCACCGTCGAACTACTTTTAAAGCCCAGATTCCCGCGTGATTCAAAACCCACCTTCTGTGTGCAGCCGCACTAGAAGTCAGAAAATTATGTCTTGCTCCCTGCCAGCCCCCACGGACAACTGGATGAAACTCACGTAACTTTCACTTCGGTCAGACTACATCAAGAAAAGGGAATTATTCGTCGGGATTTGGTTCGAATGGGTAAACCAAAGAATTCTCCAAAAGATTGGAAAGTGACATATTTTGGTGGTGCAAACAGGTCTAGCCGGAGGTACGCCAACTTTGAACTCGGAACCTGGGACGTTATGAGAAGAAGCTTCAGACCTGATGGGCGTAGTGTCCTCGTAACCAAGGAGCTGAAACGCTATCGCATCGAAATAACTGCTGCCAACGGAACAAGGTTGGTCGAACAAGGAAGAATACATGAGGCTGACTCCAGCTTCGTCTGATTTGGAACATTACTGGACGGTAAACGGGACCATGGATTTGGCTGTGCAGCGGCAACTCAGCTGAATAAAAAAATATCGAATGGACCGAATTGAACCACTGCAGGCATAATCACTAACCGGCTCCGACTGTTCCGCTGACTTTTCGCCACTTTTGCCAGTGTGCATACTCTCACGATATATATTCCAGATGGTGAGCAGGAATAATTTCATCAACAAATGTCGAATGCTATCACATCTACCGTCGGCTACTCCTCATGGTTAATCTCGGCGCTGGAAAAGGTCATCAGTAAGACTCAGAAAGGGACGATCTGACCTTCGGATTTGGAGTTGGTGTCTACCAACGATGTGTGTGACTAGTGGATCCGCCAGCATCAATACATGTTTCAGTCTTTGGAATTGCCTATTGCGACTTTGGTGCATCGAAGAAGTAGTTATGAATATCTTCTGGATTATATCATTGCCCAAAATGGGATAACATCGAAGTTTCCATGGCAAAGGTGAAGCATGATACCAACTGGAACATGCAGCATGCTTTGTTGCTGTCCAGTCCGGATAAGCCATCTCATCTTGGGACGAAGGTGTTGACAAGTAGGCCCAAGTGGCTTTTAGGTCAGTCGACAAGACAGAAATTCAAGGGGCTGTACATCACAGGTTGTCAAGTTCAATGGCAATATAACGTTAGAATATAAAGTTAGGATAACAATAGACATCATGTCAGAAAGCCCGCGTCAGCATTGTTGTATGAAAATGCTGCTTTTGCATCATAAATGACTGATGAGTAGAACGCAGTTTTTATGAAAAATTTCCAACATCCATCACATCACTTAGCTTGAGCGGGTAGTTACAATGCGGTGACCAAGGTTTTGACCTATTTGTGCAGAGTTAAGCACAAATGCTGAATTTAAAAGAGCCAGTAGATCCAGTCTTGTGCAAATTGACGATATCCAAAACGTTTTTCGGAGCACTGGGTTGAAAATGTAGGATCTTCATCACGCCTAGGACACCCGGAATGGCCTAACACTCAATACTCCATAATGGCTACTTTAATACAATAATGGCTACAATGGCTACAATAATGGTTACTTTGAAGTAGCTTATCAACCCAGCTAGCCTATATCTGGACTTTCTTGTACATTACCTCAACACCTTTCCAATACACCTACAAAGGTCGAACTTCTAAAGGCGGTGCCCGGTCTACAAAGCGGAAAGTCTCTCAAAGACTTTGTACCGCCTCAAGAAGCCTTCAGATTGGATGGACCAATTTTAATGGATGAGGTTTTTCAACTGGTTTGCACAAATAGTGAGACTAAAAACCTCTCAGAATGTTCAAAAAAGCAAGACTCGTACCAGTGTTCAAAGGACAGAGAAGTCGTCAGAAAACGGAAGAAATACCCAGGATTCAGTCTTCTCTCAGAAGTGAGGCATACATTCCGATCAGCCAGTAGAACACTAACAATGTGGAAGAAGACGTCCCAAGTGTGGAGTCCAAAGTGGGCACAGCATTATTGACCTCAGCTTTGCAACTCAAGCTGCAAGAACAATACTCTGCTCATAGATTTCTTGAAAGCCTTTTGCTTAGTTAACATGAAGGCCATGTGGATCATCCACAAAACGTCCACCTGTCCCGTATGAACGCTAGAGTACGTAGCAGTGAAACCAGATCTGTCGAGTTCGGAACTGGCACATGTATAATGTGGAGTTGTTTTCTAGCTCGCTTATTGTTCAGTTTTTGTCTGAAGTGTTTCGTAACTCCGAAAGTGGCATATTCAGTGCCGTCTGGATGACCAAGTCTTAAACTTCCAACGCTTTATGGCCTAAATGATGCTACCGATGTGTGTTTTTGACGGATGGTTGTCTTTTAGCCGGACATTTGGAGGCGAAACAAATCACAGCATTCTCCTCGAGAGCATCTCTCCACGTTCCACATGTAGATTTCGACAATGTGTTGAAATGTTGGTAGTTGATCAGGTGGATCTTGATCTGTTCGCTGCTGAGTCTGGTCAACTCCAAGCTCGCTGGATAGGCTACTGTGGATGGGCTACTTAAAATGAATAGCATCTTCAAGAAACTCATACACGGCCAACTGAAGAATGGAACTCAAACCCGACGAAGGTCGACGTTCCTCTATTCCGGCTGCTCTTAGATAACACTGAAAAATGGTCCTGGTTTCTGATTTATGAAAAATTTGATACTCGACCCAGTTGCCTGGATACTCAGTGTTTGCACAAGCCTACTGAGTGTTGTGGTACAGTACATATGAATATTCGAAAGAAAGTGCGTCTTTCGAAATGCCAAATACAACCCCAATCACATGAATAGGTGCAACTTATGAACGCACGTGCCTGAGTAGGATCGAACTCACCTGTCAGTAGAGCACACATTATGAACGACCACAGAAAGACAGATGAGCTTTTGAGGTGTGTTCTGGCTTCTATTCAACACCTGCTCGGCTGTACCGCCATACCACATGATCACAATATCGGTAGATATCCGACAACTAACAAATTCCCAGGCAATCTATTCCCACCTAGCTGATATGGCAACAGGTATTCCTATTAAGACATTCTTATAGTAATTTATCCTGAGGAAGTGCACTAAACTATCGAAGCTTAGAGGACTTGATGGATGTAGCCATCACCTCTGTGTAAGAGAAATGTGTCCGGTAGTCACTGTTGTACCATAATGCTTAGGCCGGCTGCTGTCTCTTAACAGGTCTTTGAGCAGTTGCCCGCCGATCTTATTCCCTAGAGTGTACAACGACATCGGTTGCTACCACGAAGTACTAAATTCGACTCCGAACCAATTGCTCCGATTTAGACTAGTGGTGTCTAGTGGGTCAACCATGTGCTGACAGGTAGATCCGCTTCGGACACTAGGTAATCAAACTTTTAGTGGGACAACTTGAACGCAACTAACTAAACGAAAGGATGACGCGCACATATTATTATGGGCAATGTTTTTCCGAGATTGCTATCATCTTTCGATGTTCCAACTGAGTAAATCCTGTCGGTCAGCTGAAGTTTGGATTGGTATGGATAATTTTAATTATTCAACTCTAATTTACAAGGGATATCAGTGAGTTCCTAACGAATGTATATATACAAAAACCCATATTGACATGTCAGTGCATGAGCTGAGACCGCTTTGTGCCGTGGAGAAAGAGAGATTTAATACAAGGCTTAGCAAATCGATCTAGATGATTATGTCCTGATGACGCTGAGTTAGAACACTTTGCTAACAAACTTGAAGCTGCTTGGCATCTGGACAGATCCGTAACCAACAACAAGCTAAATAAACTTCAGCAACCGGTGCTAAGACACGAATCTACTTGTACCTATCACCAACACTATTAACAGACTCAGTCAAAAGTTCCATTCTCCAACCCTTGCAAGGAATTTTCCCAGCAGCAACACCGATCTTTCACCAACCACCAATCAAATGCAAGATGCCGATCCGTACACATAGTTTGGTTGTGTAGTATCTGCCTTACTTTTGTGAAGTGGAATATGTGGGGTACACGACACGTCAACTTAAGATCAGAATAGGCGGGCACTTCTCATGCCTAGATATAAGTAGGCACATTAGTATGATCAGAAATTCGGCCGCCTCACATATCGTTGACACCGATCAGATGATCAACCGAAGTGAGTCCCTTTTGATTCATTCACAGAGTGTCCCACAGATTATCACTGTTGACCTCAGCTTTTTGGTTGACCACGATTGAAGCAGTTGTAACAGGAGAAGTTCAGCTGCACTGCATAGCTTTGGCCTGTCAGGATTTGAACCCGAGAAGTGTGACGCGCAGGAGGTACATGTTAGCACTACTCTACCGGGGCGCGATGGACGTACCTGATACAAGCCTTGAGTCCGTGTTAATCATATGGCTCACGCTGATAGACTGCCTCACTCAAAAGATATTTAAATTGTTCTCTGTCCGGTTAGACAGGACGTTATTTTTTACCACTTACTGCTCATGTTACTGTTTATGTTATCCCCCGTTTCTAACATCTGTCCGAAAGTAAGTCTTCTTTTTGACTGTCACCGTTATTTTACCCGCTAGATATGTAATGACCTAGCGACGAAAACTCGAAAATAATAACACCGTAATTTTGTTAGTATACTCCGGCCGCAGGACCAAATATATGTTTTGCCCAACTCTGCCTTGCAAAGGCACTTGTATCAAAAGTGATCCATCTTAGACACTCGTTTACTTAACTCTGTCTAAACACGGAGTTACCGCTGCCACTGGTTCGGTTGATCAGTAGAGCTAGTCAGCGATCTTGGTTATCTGACCTTAACGGAAGACAAAACAGTTCGTTTTCATGATAGATAATGCAGGTGACCATGGTCAATTCACATATTATCACCGAAGTACCCTGTCACAGTATGACCCTAAGAAGAAAGATGTAATCGAACGGCATAACGAACAATCGTACAGTAAGCACATTCGGTCCAGAGGACTGATTGTAAGTTTACTAAAACAGTTAGCTGAGCTACATGGCCAGATACTGATCTAATTTCCCATATAAACGTGTAACCCGCAAGTGTACTAGCTGCTGCATCACCTGTTTATCACGGCTAGTTAGACAGGTAATGAGTAAATGGGCTTAAATATGGAAAGAAACTTCACTCACTTAACAATCACTATGGACGCGATGATGGTGTGCGCTTTCTGATTGTTGGGTGCCGTACTCGTATCCAGAGCCAGATATGTCACAAGTTTCTGCTGCTCACCAGGACGTCGGATTGCTGTGCGTGTACCTGTTCGACTGTTCCCCACATTTCTCATCTGTTAAGCTGGACAGTTTCATGATCCATCTTGAATACAGAACCTTCAAACCAGTGTTTGTGCGAGTCCTTTGTTTTCCTGTGAGTACTCTCAGCCGTGCTGCTCTTCAGAGGGTGTACCAATTTGTCTGCAAGCAACGGCTCTTTTTGTGGTGTTCTGGTCCACAGACAGCGGCCCAATTACAATATGATCACCATGGGGGCATTATGAACGACAGCTACCAACAGTTCATGCTCTGGAGCTAACATGTGTTGCATATGATGAATCGTCTGCTAAAACAGATTGAAAGTCTGTCACCGTTTCACTATGGTACCTGTTCACTAAGCTGTCACATGTTGCAAGTTACGTCAACAAAGTCACAAATGAATATGCACACTTCTCACATCCAGCTACCTATGCAAATTACCATGACGCAAGAACTCTCTGTAAACAAATAATTCCATCTGTCAACAGAGAGGTAAACCACTCCAAACGTCAGACATCAGAATGAAAATGGTAAATCCTGACGTATGGAAATGTGCGGCAAAAAAAGGGAAACCAACTAAGAATCTCCATAAATAAAGGATGAATATCACATTCACGGTGACCCTCGGCTAGACGAATCGCATGATAACGCAATGGTTTACAGCTAACCACACCACATTCACAAGGAATTCATCTTAGTTCACGTTCAATAAAGGAGCTAATGCAAACTTCAGTGTGAAAAACCGACCAACACTAGAGCAAGTACCATTTTTGAATGCTGGTCGAGGGGTACTTGGAATATAAAGCTCAGTCACTAACTTGAAACAAACAGTCCAGATAAAATGAAAAGTGTTTCACATGTTCACCTAGTGAAGCGGTTTTCCTGCGAGTTTCAAATTTGTGTTGTGAGTTAGATCAAAGAGAATTTATCACTTTATATGTCCAAGCCTGGCTCATTTAACTAACGGAAAGTACTGTGCTCAAACTTCTCGGGACCACTCTATAATGACCAAAAAGGCCTTGTTCCCCTGAATTCTTCCGTTAGGCAGAGAACAACCGGTTGATACTTGTAACATACATCTGGAGGTAACTGACTTCATTCGTCACAAACCTCAGCTTAACTAAAATAACAGTCGTTTTATTGTCAAACGGTTTTTTCTTCCATTTTGTAATTCGAATCCCGTCTAAGGTGAAGAAGACAAAAAGCTTCTTGATATCCCAGGCGACAATCCTCAGATGACATTGTAAGGAATGAGGCTTAAGATAAAGCTGAATCAAACAGTTAGTGGCTGCCCACAGGTATCAACATTCGTACACTGTGAAATCCATGTTAGACTCGCTTACTTCACAAGAACAACTGATGTGGTTTATTGGGATGTTATTCAGTAGCCTCAGCTAGCCATGAATAAGGGTATTTTGGTGAGGTTAGCTAAGCACGAACGAATGTTTCAATCTCGGTATTAGGTCTTTCCTCATGATCTCCACTTGCTCATACCGCTTCAGCGGGGCATGCATTATCTCATCAAGCAATTTCAGACCTGCTGGTGGTGGTTGCAAGCTCCTTTCCCCTTGAATGTAAGGGGGACACCGAAATGTGCCACCATAACCGATCGACAATGTTACAGAGCTCTGAACCAAACCTAAGACTTCCAGAAAACCCAAATCGGAACGAAAATAAATAAATTACGCTTGGTACCTCTATGGGACCCAGCTGAGTGAACTGTTTTCGAAAGAAAAAAACTTCACCATTCTCATCAGAAAGAACAAATGGATCCAGTGTAACCAGCCTATGACCTAATTTGCGGAGACTCCCAAACCATTATGCACACTCATCAATACTCAAAGTAATGTGAAATGTGGATTCCCTTTGTTGTCAAAAAACGCCAATATAACGATCACTCCATCGGAAGTTGTCACAAATGAGTAAGCTACAATCTTCCACCAGGCCTAATCATCTAACACAGGTTTGAATTAAATTTATAAG